>JAQHUG010000087.1:1027153-1041424 GCA_028555095.1 Dicrostonyx torquatus | reverse complement strand
GGGGGCTTGGGAGCCAGGTGGCTGGGGAACACAACCCGCACACCTCACCTCTCCCCTAATTACAACAGAGGACCTAATAAGGAAATATGCAATCTTTCCTGCTCTGTAAATGCACTGAAATCACAGTATGTTCCTAAGCGTGCACTGTATCTATTTCCTGAAGCTATTATAAAGAAACACATTAACTAAATTAACTATAGAATGAGCAGGATATCCAAAATTAACATGCAGTTATCAGGAACGGTAGCCATGGGTTCACCCACACCTATACATTTCTTTAATACAGCTGTTGGAGGGAGGTTGTTGGTTTCTGGCAGCCTGGCGAGCTTAGATCTAAAATAATCACATCACTGCTTGGCTTATTATCTCTAGCTTCTTATTGGCTAACTCTTGCATGTTAATTCAACCCACGGCTATTAATCTGTGTATCACCACGTGACTGTGGCTTACTGGCTAAAGTTTTGGCATCTGTCACCAGCAGGGCTCCATGGCTTCTTTCTCACTCTGCCTGTATTTCTCCAAGCATTAGTGTTAGACTATCATTCCTTCACATGCCTAGCTCTGTTCCCCTATAGCTCTGCTATAGCCCAAAGCTGTTCTTTATTCATTAACCAATAAAAGCAACACATACACCTCCCACACCAACACCCCACTCTGCTGGTGAGTCACCATTTGAGGCATGTGAAGGAATGATAGTCTAACACTTTGCTAGCATGATCTCATAACACACTGACCACTATCAACAAACTTGGATGCATCTGACCTGGAGGACCTAAAGGTGGCTAATAACTTTTTTTTTAACCTTTTGTACAGGTTTACTTTGGGGTCAAATTCTATGTTCCTTACAATAAAATTAGAAATCAAAGTGCAGTTGAATCATGTGTATTCCTCACTTCTACACCTCCATATCTCTACATGCAGTCCCTATCTCTCAGGGTGGGATATTTATTGCAAGCCATCATGTTCAGCTCATTACCATTTTACTTCTAGGATTATAGCCAAAATAACTTTTGGATTTTTAGTTTCTATGAGTTCTGGATGCATAATCACATGTTTCTAGTTGAAAAAGAATTTTCCTTACCTTAAACCTCTTTTTTCCTCTACATGGTCATTCTTCCCTTCTGTTACCACTGACACCACTGTATTTTTTTCCTTGTTAACAGTTTCACATTTACAAATGTTACGTAATTGAAATGTATGGTAGTTTCTAATTTTGATTGTCTTTTATATTCAAGATTTTTCCTTAGTTTTTACCTTGGAAGTTCCTATCCTTTTAATATTTATTACCTCTATGTAGCACATATTGTATATCAACAGCATATAAATACTTCACTATCTGGATATAGCACATATTACTTACATATCAAAAAATATCTTGTTTACTACTAAATGTTGGTGATTATATATAAAACTTCTACAAACATCTGTGTACAGATTTTTATACTTCAACTTTTTAAAGTCATGTACAAAGTCCTCAATAAAGATCCAGCCACACTGAACCTTTTAGTAGAAAGTGTAAAAAGTAGCCTTCAATATGTGGACAGAGGAGACTGCTTCCTTCATACAACACCAGTAGAAAGACACTGAGAGTGACAATAAATAAATGGGACCTTCTGAAACTAAGAAGTTTCTATAAGGCAAAGGCACAGTCAATAAGACAAAATTGTATCCAATTGTGTGGGAAAAGATCTTCACCAACTCCATATTGGACAGAGGACTGATCTAAAAAACAGATAAAGAATATAAGAAACTAGACATCAAAATTTTAGGAAGAAGAACTCTTAACATTTTAATAGTGTCATGGAGTAATAAATAAACAAATAAATAGTACTAATTTCACAACCTTCCTCCCAAATCAAAAATTAATAGACATTTAATTTTTAAAGAATAAACACACACGGATACATACACTTTGTTCCATCTCCCTAGATATATAGATTTTATTTTTCTACCTATCTTCAGCCAGTGTAGTAGATTTTATAGCAAACTTATTAAGGAGAATACTTTCTTAAAAAGAGTTCAGTGTAAATTCATTTATTTATTTCAGTCACTAAATCTGGGAACATAAATATGAACATATACATATATGAAAATATGCTTTCTTTTTTAGAACTGTGACAGTTAAGCCTGTGTACAATGTCTGGAAAAATTATGTTTTGCAGTTAATTTTCATTGTCAAGTTTATTAAGTAGAGACATACTTGGACAATTATTGATGTTATCCTATGTGTGTGGGTGATCTATTTTGTGATTTTAACCCATTGATAATATCAACATCTGAACAAACTATAGAGATTAATTAAACTATAGATGTAAGTGACTTAATTTGAAAAATTTGGGTACTTTTTGGTGGCTTTGAAAATTAACTTTGAAACTTGTCTTTCATTCTGTTTGCATCCTCACTTCTGTAAGATAAGCAGCCTCTTCTAGCACCTGCTCCTGAGGCCACCAAGTCCTTCCTCACCTCTGTTCCAAGGCAGCTCACCCATCTATTCCTAGATTGAAGTATCTGAAATCACAAACTGATATAAAGCCATTCTTTCAAATAGCCTCTATCAGTTTGGTCACTCAAAAAAGCCTAATTTCTACCTCATATTTATATAGTATATGTAAGCATATAATAATTTTTGCTTGAAATGTTTTCTGTTTCTCACATTTGTTCCTGAATCTACATACCCAGTAATTACAGCATAAGTAATTTTTGAAGAGTAAAATCAATATGGCCATACCATATGGCATTTTCGTTGGCAGATTTTAAAGAAAGGGCAATAAACCATCAGTTAATTATTGTGTTATTCTATGCTCCACATGTTGCCAATAAAGAAAAGGAGTTAATTTGGGTACATAGCAGGAGAACGGCTGTGTCCCATTAGAGTTTCTGATGTTTTTCTAGCAATGTTTTTGCACAACTTCAACAGGAATCATTGCCTTTTAACCTATTATGATTCTGGATTAAATCAACAGGATATGATTGCATGCATATCATTTCATTTTGTTCCTTATTATATTCTCAGTAAACTACTGTAGCTTCTTTACTGCTCTACATTACAGTCTGAGGTGGTCACTATTATTTTCCAATCACCTTGGTAGAGAAGGACTGGAAATGGGAATTATTCTCTACTGACTATAAATTCTCAATGTTGAAGCTTCAAAGGTGGTTATGAACGTTATTTATTGAATTTCATTCATTGAATATCTTTGAGATTTAGTTCCTTGGATAATGACATTTGTATAACATTTCTCCAAAGTGTTTTCTTGCATTTTTAAACAGTAAATAAAAAAAAACAAGTGAAAAATAAAGCCAAAATTTGATTCAACGGATATCACCATAGAAGGTTTCAAATAGATAATAATAAATAAATACATATACATAATCAAGTTGCTATAGAAGCTTTTCAGGTTCATGAAGCATTTATATAAAGACCTTGTATCTTTTTCTTCATTGTATGTTTCCTTTTGCTCTATTTCTGCAAGTCTAACAATTTTTCTCCAGCATATTAGACATTGTAAGAGCTAATCAGCTATTGACAAAAAAATAAAAATAAGCATTTGAGCATTGTGAAACTTAAAAAATGTTTAAGTTTAAGTACTAAAAACTTAAAAATGTGGCTTGACATTCAATTGTTCTAGAAAAAAAGAGAGAGAATACTTTGGCAGATTAGAATATGACACAATAATTTTGAAAGGAAACTTAAATCACAGAAAACAAAAGGAAATCCTTACAAAACATATCCATTAATTTAGACTACAGAGCAAAGAAATTATATATACATGGAGTAAATATTTATAAATTATATGTCTCAAAGACAATACATGAAAAATATGCAGAAAAAAATTTTCAGGTTTAAAAGAATAACTATATTATATTAAAGTAAAATGCCCTTAGCATGTCCTAAAATAAGACTTAGAAAGATACAAGAAATGATCAGTATTGTAGATAAACATAGGATTGTAAGTCAAAGGCACAATAATATTTCAATTCCCCCAAAATGTAAAATGACAATAAACACAAAGGTCAAGAGAACCAGTGCTGAGGGAGATGTACAGATGAAGATATGTAAGAAATATTCAAAATAAATTAACCTGGCAGTCATCATAAAACTTCATAGGAAATTTTCTCAAAAAAGAAAGGAAAAAAAATTAAAGTACTCTCTGCCCCATCCATCCCTCTCCTGGTCTATTTCCAAGACCAGTGACAACAATATGATTGAGAGATACCTGCACGTTTTTTCTCCTCACACCACCATTGTAGTAATAGGGTTGCGGGGTTGTGTTCCCAGCACCTGAGTGGAGTGTGGCCATTTGTTCCCAGCACTTGGCTCCCAACCGAGGCCACTTCTTTATGCCCGAAATAACCACAAGAAAACTGTATTCATTAAAACTCTGCTTGGCCCATTATCACTAGCCTTTTCTTTGCTAACTCTTACATCTAAAACTAACCCATTTCTGATAATATGTATTGCCACTTGACTGTGGCTTACCTGCATGAATCTAATCAGTGTCCATTCGGGCTGGAGCATCATGGCGTCTGGCACACTTCCTTCTCTCCAGTCTTCTGTTCTGTCTACTCTGCCCACCTAAGGGCGGTTCCTATTCTATAGGCCAGGCAGTCCTTTATTCAACCAATGAGAGCACAGAAATACAGAAAGGATCCTCCTACACCACACCATTTTCAGAAGAGGACAAACCATATTTGGAGTGAAGCAGTATTAAGTCATCAAAAGCAAACCCCACATACTTGAGAAAACAGGAATGCAAGAATTCCTTCTATGTAATTTAATAAGTTAGACACATAAAGAGAACTACTATAAGATCTCTGGCAAATATGAAATATAAAATGTTAAGTTGGGGCTTGGAGATGGGGTGTAGTAGCACCTTCTGCCTATGTAGGGAAACACGTTAAATCCCAAGTACTACAGGCACCCTGCACTCATATACACATGAGAATTTGAGACTAGAATAATGATTACTATAGTTCAGGAAACATAGGTGAGAAAATGGTATGAGAAAGATTGCAAATTTTATGTTACCATCTGGTAAAGTACCCTTGTAGTTGATGATAGATAAATATTATAGCCATGAATTTCAATTTGAATAAGCCAGGAAAAAGGGTAAAGAATTTTCTCATCCACCAAAATGATAAACATTTGCAGTAACAAAACTGCATCATCCAATCTAATTGTTATATAGTATGCATGTATAGTAACAAAACATGGAGCCCTATCAATATGTATAAATCTTATACTTACGTATTTGAACAAAAAGTAAAATCAATATTAGAAGCTACAAATTGCTATTTGGGAGATGTCTCTGTGGTTGTCAGTGACTGCTTTCAAAGCAGGAATATAGAAGATAAAATTTCTGGAGTACACATCAAGAACCTAGTATAGCTATACATGATTGTAAGACAACTTTTGAGAATTGGAGACAGGCAGATATTGCTGGACAGCATTCCTAGCTGAAACAGGACTATAAATTGAGACTGCTCATTCATTTTCAGCTGCCCAGACCTGAATTATCACACAGAAACTATATTAATTACAACATTGCTTGGTCAATAGCTTAGCTGTATTCCTGGCTAGCTAGCTCATACATTTTTTTTTATTTTATTTTATTTTACTTTTTTGAGACAGGATTTCTCTATAGCTATGGAGCCTGTTCTGGAACTAGCCCTTGTAGACCAGGCTGGCCTCAAACCCACAAAGATCCGCCTGCCTCTGCCTCGCAAGTGCTGGGATTAAAGGTGTGTGCCACCACTGCCCGGCCTTCATACATCTTAAATTAACCCATTTTTGTTAGTCTGTGTATTACCACGAGGCTGTGCCTATCGGTAAGATTCCAGCTCCATTCTCCTTCGGCAGCTGCATGGTGTCTCCCTGACTCTGCTTTTTTTCTCCGTGCATTCAATTTAGCTTTTCTGCCTAGCTATATTCTTTCCTGCCATAGGCCAAAGAAGCTTCCTTACAAACCAATAGTAATAAAACATATTCACAGCATACAGAGGAGAAACCCACATCACAAGAGTATCAGCTTCAGAGAGACACTGTCTCAAATAAAAATGTGGAGAGAAATAAGAGTACTTGCTCACTTAATCTCCCCTAACCACACTTCCTAATCTTGAGTTACAAGGCACTATATTCCAAAGTAGATACTGTTTAATTGATCTCATCATATATATTTCACTGGGCACAAGAACTTCTGGATAGTGTCTTGCACTGTTCTTCATATGATCAAATATCAGTATACATGCCCCTTCCCATGTGTGAGAATTTCTCTTTTTCTTTCTGCCATCGCACACTCCTTCTCTCTCCATCTATCCTTCCTTCCCCCTCTCCATTTCTCTTTCTTTCTCACTTTCTCATTCAGACACAAATATACACACACCAAAGCAAAGCAAAAGAAAACAAAGCAAAAAGTCAACCAACTAAAATACAAACAAAATATCCCTAAAATAATGGAATTTTCTTTGGTTTCACTTAATCTGAGTCTGAAGATGACATCCAGGTGCCATCCATCTTCAGAATGGGTTTTCCTCTTGCAATGAATTCTCTTAGCAACTTCCCTAAAAAATGCAGCCCAGAGTGTGCTTTACTATATCCTAGGCAGCTCCCTATTCAAACACATTAATAAGCAAACTACAATGATAAACTTTAATAAGAAAGAAATTAAATAGACATCATTTTCAAACTTCTACTATGAGGATGCTGGGAGATACACCACAACATAAAGTTTTGGAGAGAAGATAATCCAAGGATTGTCATAGATGGAAAAAATTAAGCAACATATTAAGAATTAAGGATATATATGTATATATATATATGTATATATATATAGATATATTTTACTCCAGAACTTCTTTACATTAATATGTACTCTCAGAGATTTGGCTTTATTTTAAAGTTCCATTTAATATTTATTGCAGAGCTTGATTTTTCAATATAATTGTGATATAGTAGTATCAAAAATTGTTTGCACTGGTTATTTCATTGCTATGTAAGTGTGCATATTTCTATATATTTGGATTTTCTAACACGTCATTTGGATTGCATTAAGTTCTTGTCTCCACTGCAAGATGCATGATGAGATCAATCAAGCAATACATTCTTGTGGAAGTTCCTGAACTAATCATTTGGAAGTGTGGTTGGAGCAGATCAAGCAGGCAAATGAGACCAAGTAAATATAAATGAATGTTTGTGTACAAACACACACACACACACACATGCTTGTACGCACATGTGTGGACACACACACACACAATGATGTTTCTCAAGTAAGTGTCAGGGTTTCCTAATCCACAAACTGCTAGTCATTTTCCATAACTACAGCTGCACAGGGACACTGGTGTGTCTAAAATGACATTAGCATGTGTGATAACCAAAGTTCCCAGAGGATAATGGGTAGTACTTTGGCTTGTTATTTTTCTGTTGTATTAACACTTTAATTAATATAGAAAAAGCAAAAAACATCAGCTAAGACATTGACATTGTACCCTTAAAAGGAAACCATATTTTCACTTAAAGATATTATTCATTGAGCAAAGATGTATTGACAATGATCTAGTCAGTTGAAAACAAAATGAACCTTGCCTTCTGAAAGCAGGATGACAGGACTCAACCCTCAGTTTGAGAGTGATGGTGACAGAATTGCTCATGGTAATTTTGCAATAAAATTACTTTTATATCCCAGAACAGTAAGGACTCAAATTACCACCTGTTTTAAAATAAAGAGAATGCCAAACCTTGAAATGAGAAAATTGTCCAAAGATAGATAGATCTGAATAAAAACCATGTTAACTCTCATACTAATTTCATAAATAAATGGATAAATTTAGGATCTGGCCTCAGCCTCCACACCAAGGCTTCCTATTCATTGTCAGTTAACCATGGAAATCACTGGAGATTATCTGTGCTTATACAAAAATATGAAGTACTGAACCATATTGTGTTTTAGGGCCTCAATGCATGTTTGTTTCCCTTTTATTTGCTGCATGCTGATGAGATATTATGATAGTATTTTAACTTCTGTGTTAAAATGAATAATTTTAATACCTGGTGATATAAAACTCATTTGCATATCCAGCAGTCCGATAGATTTTCTAAACAAATCAAGGCTATTATTTCTGATATATACTTAGAAATTTTACTGTCAAATCACCTTAGTTTTATTTTACATTTTTGCATACTTCTATTTATTTTATTTTTTAGATTATAATTAAATCCTACACACACGTATGCACAGATGTGTGTAACAACAATTAATGATAGAAAAGTACCTATTAGTTTAAAAGATAAACAAAAGGGTGTATGGAAAATTTGGAGTGAGATGGTGAAAAGTAAAATGATGCAATTACATATTACAATCTTACAGAAAAGAAGGAATGCTTTTCAAAACAGAAAGAAGAGGTACTCAAAGAAAGACAATACCATGTAAACAATCCAGATTTGGAAAAGGAAACAGTGCCTGAGAAAAGATGGCAATGGAAAATGTCATTTGTTTGTGTATACTCTTTAAGACTAAACACTCTTAAGAGTACAGTGGTTCAAAGTAGTCTTCTGTTCCTCTGGTCCAACACTTTATTGATTATAGCACTCAATAGACACTACATACCCTACTTGAGTCTTACAAACAGCGCTCTTCACATGAAGCTTTCACTCATGATAGGGAAAAATATTAAGAAAAATAACTAATGACTTTGTACAGAGCAAATGGAGTTGTATCAAACACTAAGGAGAAATAAAAGCATTGGTTTGTGTACAGTTGTAAGAACAGTTAAGAGGCAGCATGTTTAGAGTGGTGCACTTATCTGTTGATTTACATGTTATGCTTCTGAAACCTGCAGGAACTTAGGCACTGTTTACAGGCAAATTATAAAAACATATAAGAAATTATTATGTCTTAAGAACTTATGTGTGATTTTTGTCTTTACTTAATGCATTACTGTGATTTTACATTATCTGTGTTCTTGATATTTGTGCAGATCTCTGACTGTATGGTAGACTTGCCACAAGGTATATTACTATCACTTAACTTTTCTCAATTTCATGTTCACGAATCTCCATGAGGTAACTTGGAGTATTTTCTCCACTGGTATGATGAACAACACTAAAACAGGGCTGCATATTCAAATTTGATGATCTAAGCTTAAGAAAGTGATACATCATTAAGTAGAGCTGAATAAACTCAAACTTGTAGTCCTTGCATGAAAAGCCATAAAGGCTGAAGAGATGTTATTAAAAATAAAGGTACCTTCAATATTCCAAAACACTAGTTCATATTAGTAATGGGTGGCTGGTGGCCATGTAAATATTAATTATCTCCACATACATTATTGTAAACCAAAATAATCACAGCCAAATTAGAATGATGTGCTTTTGTCAGATAATAACCACAATTTATTTAAATCATGAGACTATCAGTAATATTTGCAGAAAAAGTATTAGATATGAATACTAAACCATGACAAAATCAACACATTATGTTGACAAAATCAAACAGCTTCATATTTTAGGATTATTGTCATATTTTGTGCTGCAAAAGGTTTATCACTAAAATATGTATATTCGTACAATTAAATATATGCACATGAATGTCGGCTTGTCAGGTAGGACAACTCATTCATTATGCAAACCATTTCAAGTGGTATTTCTCAAACAGAGGAAAACCAATGATGTCATCTCACCTAAATCCTAAATGCTAAAAGAGTAAATGCTGAGATATGATAGATCAGACTGAAGATACTGAATCAGCTCTGGAGAGAAGGGCCTGCAAACTGCAAGGCTTTTGAATTTGCCTGCAAATGAGATGGAAAGTCATCCACATTCTTTATGCAAGGAAACAACATAATGTTATATTTTATCACAATGGATTTGGATGTTGTAGAGAGAATAGATAGTGTAGAACAAGTCAAAAATCAGAAAACAAGTTCAGAGATGATTACAATGAAGGGAAGTAAAATAGACTGCAGAGCAGTATCAGGTGTTGAAACTTTATGCTGTGTGGCATAAAAGGAAAGGAATGTATTAAAGGATGATTTAAAATATTTGACCTTAGAAGAGATTGCAAGCAGTATTTCTGGGAACATTTTGTATACCAGTTTTTGTGGGTTGAATTGTGTGTGTGTGTGTGTGTGTATGTGTGTGTATGTGTGTGTGCGTGTGATGCTGCAAAACTGGGTTTGGACATATATTCTGTAGCAGACATATTAGTAATTCAGAAGGGATATTCTGTGAGCTTATAGTTTATCAGAGGATCAGTTAAACCACACTTTAAACCTATCATAAATATAAGATCTAAACCTTCTAACCTGATGACATTCACAAAGGATGGGGTGTATAAAGATGTTCAAATATTGAATTCTGACCCAGGAGACAGAGACAAAAATGCACACCAAAGAACAGGGACAAAAGATGAAAAGCATGGAGGTGTGGCATGCTGGAAGCAAAGAAGTTTGCAGAGAATAGCAACTGTTCAAGTGTGTCAAATGCTGCTGCTAAGTCAAGTATGATCCAGCCAGAGCAGGCTATGGGATGAATTGATGGTACAGGCATAATAACGAGAAATGTGGCAGTCTGACCTAAATTTTAACAGTGAATATGAGGTGAAAGAAATGTTTCAAGAGGTATTTTGAAGTGAATCTTTCAGGAAAAGTAGACAGGGCAAGATGTCTGATTGTAAGTGGACTGTGAAAAAGGGCGTGATACTAATCACTCTCCAAGACTTGGTTTAAGGGCCCAGGTCAGTGGGGAGTCTCTTGAGAGAAGGGGGAGTACCAGCTGAAGATCACTGAAGAGTGCTAGCTCCTGACTGTGTTGACCTCAATGTACTTGAGGGGTATCTGTGAAAAAGAATGAAGAGTGTTTGAACTCAGGGCACTCTCTAGAAAGGTCCTGGACTGAAAAATGAAGATAATAATTACAATTTCAAAGAGAAAGATGAAGCGGCTCTCACTCCTGTAACAACGAAGAATATGCCAATTAGGACAATAAATGATCAAAATTGCTCTTGATTGACTCTTCATACCTTGAATTATATGTATAAAATGCTACAAAAGTTAGATTTTTAAGAAAAGAGCATGAGATAAAAATATGGTCTCTCTAATCTTAATAAGTATGAAACAAAATTGTTCATTTTCACTAAATTAAACATATACATTCACTTATTAATATCAGTATTGAACTTATAAATTAGCTTAACTATCTCTAGGAAGGCAAGTCAATTCAGAATATGCAAGAAGTCATGATGCTTGATTTCCCTCAACTAAATTTGGAGTATCCATATCCTTGTATAGTTTGTTTTTAGACATTTGGAAAGACATACAGGATATTCCAGTAATAAAGATTAATGTAACTAAAAGGAATATATATATATATATATATATATATATATTATACTAATTTAAAATTAAGGGTGACTTTAAAAATGATGTTACTTATTTAATGTTTTCATTTATCATTTCTGCCACCTGTTTTTTTGCTGGTTGCATGGCCAACTTTTGCAATTCTGTATGCTACAATATATCTGGCAAGAAGAGGCAATATTTTATAAAAATAATTTCATATGGTTGCTTTGTATTACAGCAATTTTACCTGATCTAACATAGCATATAAATTGAATGGACATATTCTATTTTTCTTTTTTAATCTGTGTGTATATGCCACTTTGATTTTTAACCTATAAGGTTTGCATTTTGTGAGGTATCCCTAAATACTGCAGATTGAGAGTGACTGCTCTCCCCCTCATTCACGTTCCAAGGACTTTCTTCCCTCTCATAGTATCCATTTTGTTCTTTCCTATGTGGAATTGACAGGAACTGAATCAGGCATTTACAGCAGCCCTATACATCAAGCAGAACAAACACCGCACTAATGAAGCAATGTACCACAAATGCCTGCAGGTCCTGGTTCCCTGGGCATACCCGAGAATTCTTTGCAGAGAATTATTTAAGATTTGAAGAATGATCTGTATTGGAAAACAAGAAAATAAATAACTAGAAAGGACTAAGAAACAAAGCCTGAAATAGAAGAAAATTAGCATAAAATGGCTGAGGGAAAAGTAAATGAGGCATTGATTTTTTTTTCAGTGACTTTTGTTTTCTATTTCTATAAACCTAAAAGTTACACTATTTTTTGTTGATTTAGCCCCTTTCACGTTTATTTTTGTATTATTCATTCTTGAGGTTCCAAAGTACCTATAAATATCTTTCTACTGATCAAGTGCCATCCCTCGGGGTTACTGACTAAGGTCTTACCAAGACAGTGCTTTGGCCTCATCTTTTCCAATCTTTCCCTTCACAAATATTTCTAAATGGATTTAGCTAAAGAGATAATATCAAATGCAAACAGACAGAAGCCAGAAATCCAGGATGTTTCACCATATGGATGATTATGATGACTTATAACTGAGGAACATTATTACATTTTTCACTGTCAATCAGAAGGAACACCACAATATACTGTCACATTTTTTTCATGTTTATACTTCATAGCTATTGAGATTTAACAGAATCTCCAACTATCATATCTTCTTCCTCGGTAAGATCATTGTGTTGGAGCATACCTCAGCTTGACAGTTATGAGTGAGCACTGGATATCATGGATTTGAGCCCTTGCATCTTTAGGAAAAATAAGGCAAAGTAAAATTAGCTCAAAGAATTGGAAGCAATGTATATAACAAAATAAAAGTAACTACAATCTAATAATTTTTAAAAATTAGTCAGATATAGTATCTTTCAAATCTTGTGTTTATGTGTATGTGTGTGCATGCGTGTGGTGGTGCAGGTAAAAATCAAGGCCTTGCATTTTACCATTCAGCTATAGTCCCAGCCCCTAAATTTGTGTTTTTCACAAACCATTTAAAATTATGTATTACATTCATTCAAACTTTTTGAAATACTTTTGACTCTTATTCTTGTAATCTGTTTTCATCATCAATTGCCTGTTTTAGCAGCTGGACCCTCCCTTGGTCATGTAGTTATTTGACTATGCATCACACTTGGCAATATGGGAAAACCTATTAAGTTGTTAAGGAACCACTTTTTAACCTTTCTGCCTCTATTGCCTTGCATGTGTTTTCCTCAACCATAAGCAGAAACATCAATAATGTGGGTTTATTTGTGATATTGATATTAATCAAGGTGATATTGATCAGTTCATAGACACATTCAGAAGAGTGAATAGCACATGAGAAACTCTCCATAAAGTTATAGTACACTCATAAGAGACTTTGTTATCAATTTTGTTCAGAAATGAGCAAATTATGTTGAAAATGGCAATAAGATGTCTTTATTTAGAAAGGGAACGAAAAATTCAACACAATTAAATGTCAGTAAACTTTTAAAGATAGAGAAAGATTTAGAAAAGCCTTATGTTTTAAAGCACCTTCAAACCAGGAAACATTCCACAAAAAAAATACACACACACACATACACACACACACACACACACACACACACACACACACTGAATGAGTACATTGAATGAGCAAATAAGCATATAAATTGCTATTTACTCAATATTAGCTAGAAAGGAAAGCAGAATTACTTGTACGATTTAGAGATTTGAGCCTATAGCTTCTCTACACGTATTGTGATGACAGCAATGTTTTGAATTATCACAATAGATTCAGTGAGAAAGTGGGGGGTAGAGTATATAATTTTTCCTTATCTAGACAAACCAAAAGTGTTAAAATTTAAAGTTTAAAATTAAATTGAACAGCAGATATTCCACTACTCAAGGGATCATATAAAAAAATCTATAGAAGGGCCTTGAGGAATAATGTGCACACAAGACAGAGACTGACTAATTTACACTAAATTACAGTAATTATACTTTTTAAAGAATATGACTTAAGCAGCATGGAAAATTTCAGATAATTGTATCTTTTCAGGAAAGTCAGGAAGGCTTAGGTACTTAAAAACATTTCCTCAAGAAGATCAAAAAATGCATGAAATGACACATCAGAAAACCACCTCTTTAACATCAAATCTAGATTAAAATAATGCTTCTATGTAGTGTGTGCAAATGAAATTATATATATATGTGTGTGTATATATATATATATATATACACACATATACATATATATGTGTGTGTATGTATACACACACACACACACATATATATATATATATATTTATATATATATATGGTCTTTCCAGAAGTTGGGTATACAATTATCACTCATTCTGTTGTATTTATTTTCTGACAAATGTTCTCTGTCTTCATTTATCTTAATGGATTTCCCGTTATCTTTCTATTTTTCTTTTCCTTTTTTT
>JAQHUG010000087.1:1000652-1014895 GCA_028555095.1 Dicrostonyx torquatus | reverse complement strand
GGAGATTGTGGGTGGAGGCAGGGGTGGAGGTGGGAGGAGGGGTAGAAGTGAGAGCTGTGAATAGAATATAAAATGAAATTTAAAAAACAAACAGAAAAGAGGGTGTTAATGTCAATGATAGCTCTTCTTTCAACCACAATTTCATGAGGGATTATCTTTCAAATAAATTAAGCAGTTGGGGACCAAGCCAACTTGAATCTTTGAGTCATAGCTCTCAGGTCCTCTCCTGTTCTCGGGCTGCTTTGAGCAGGGCCTGTCCATTAAACAGCCCTGGTTTTGGTGATAGTCAGGCAAAGGCTTGGCCCAATGCCTTGAGGAAAGCACAGGGAACCTTAGATGCAGTGTAACTTTAGTGCCAGAGCTACAAATTCCGTTTCATGTGGATTTGCGAAGTCAGGAGAGTAACAGACAGCTTGTTGCTAGCTTTGGAACATTTCTTTATGGGACACCCCAACTCTTTCACCCACAAGATGTCCCTGGTCACTCTTAGTCTGCTGGGAGGTTTTGTTTGCTTCTGTGACAAGACAAATGCTTCTGATGGGTGTCATGCACAGCTTATAATTTCTCAGTATGTGAAGGCTATGATGTCAGTGATCAGAGGAATTGGAAGCTGGTAACAATTGTAAGCTAATTGCACGCATGCATGCCATGCTTTTTTTTAGTTATATCACCAGACCGCTTTCCATTCTTTCCAGGCGAGTCCTGCAGTCCTATGTTACATGCTGTCTTCCAATATTGATGCTATATAAAAAAAGAGTCTCCTTTCAGAACATTTGCCCAATTATGGTTTTTATTGCATGTAAAGCTGACTAGGTTACCTATAAGAGTTCTTTGCTTCTAGGCCTGAGAACTGCTGAAGAGATGGCTGAAGATTCCTGGAGAGAAGCTGAGGACCCTAAAACATAAAGCTCTGAGTAGTCACATAAAGAGACAACAGCATTTGGGAAGTCCACAGATAGCAAGGACTCTGATATCCTTATCTGAGAGGTAACACAGCAAGCAGAGAACTAAATTGGAACACTAGAAGCCCTAAACTGTAACACAAGAGATGGCTAAAATAATTTCAAAGAAAAAAAAATAAAATAAAATAATTTCAAAGAACAGCTGAAGGCAACATCCAAAAACACTAATATTGAAACTGAGGTTAAGGAAACAAGATATTGAAAAGAACATAAGGTATCTTACATACAAAGAAGACAAGATCTGATCATTAAAGTAGTTGGAGAGAGATGCCAAAAGTTAAAGAGGTAAAGATCCTGACACCATGGCTCTGAAGCTGTAACACTAGTCACTTCTAATCAATGAGTACTATCTCTAATTCCAAGTGATATAGCTCGTAATTGAACAACAACAGACTACAATATCCCATCCCTAACTGTGAAATGTTGGTATTTCGAGCCTTAAATCTCAGTCCAGAGCACACATTCTCTCTGCTCAGAATCCCTGGGATCATCCCAACCAAAAGAGCCATGGTGAGAATGCATTTCTCTAGAGTTAGGACCCAAGTTCACCCATGTAGCTGAGTAGCAATAATTACTGTAAGAGAAGAGAGAAGACAATGAATTTATAAACTGTTCTGATCATTTAAATGATAAGTCATTTGAAGACCAGCATAACCTGAGACATAAAAGTTGAACTGACTTGAATATTAAATGAAGTCATTGTGTACTTTGGTAATATTTGACTAGAAATTGGAGGGATAGAAAGAAAAGATTATGTGGTTTGAATAGAATGAATGGAAGGAGAGGAAAGTAAACAGAGAGTCAATATAATCCAGATTAGGGTTTATACATCATGCATATTCTATCACGTGGGTTATAGAATAGACAGATACATATACAATAGATGGAGATTATTTAATCAGGTGAGGGATACCAGAGGTTTCAGATAGAGAGGGCAATAGATTTATGGATGTGAAAATGGTGAAAACATTACAGGTGTGGATGAAAATGCTACAATTAAAGTCTTTATTTCATACAATTGTATATGTTAATTTAAAGGATTTTAGAAAATTTTATTCATCCTGAGGCAGATAGAAGAGCTGACTATGATGTCATAAGGACAGGAGAGCTGCCCCTGCCTATCACCAGTTGATTCTCAGAACAGGCCCTGTGTCTCACCTGGGCAACATAACAGAGCCAACCCCATCAGGAGAGGTATGTGTGAGACAGTCTTGATGTTTTGAGTAAGGGTGAACTGTCCTCGTTATTCACCTGTCATGTGGTGCATGGATGGGAGGGAGATGCCCTACCCCTTTGCTCATCAATGCCCGAGACAGGTGGGAGACCCTGAGATCATAGGGTGGGAGAACTGCCTCTGCCAACCATAAGTTGCAACATGTTATAGAGAAGGCCCTGCACCACTGCATGGGCAGCACAAAGAAGCCAACCCCATCAACGGAGATTTGGCTGAGCTAGACCTGATGTTCAGAGCAAGGGAAAGCTGTCTCTATTAATAATTTGTCCTGTGGTGACATGAGTGGCATAAGAGCTGGCCCTGAGACCATAAGAGCAGGGGAGCTGCTCCTCTTCCCCATCAGCTGCAACACTCAAGATAGTGGATCCTATACCATTCCTGGGCAACACAGTTGGGCTGACCCTGAAGTTGTAGGTGTGGGAGATCAGACCCTGGAGACAGGAAAGCAGAACTGGCCCTGGCCCTTGCTCATCACTGCAAGGGGTGAACTTAACCATGGCAATGCAGGAGTAACCCTGAAACTACCCAGGCCCAGAACCAGGGTATTGAGTTGACCCACCCCAATAACCATCCTATATGTCATCTGCTGAGGTGCGAAAAGGGATGTGCAGACACAAAGCAGGATAACCAAGAGGAGTTCCAGTGAGGGCCCAGCAGTGATAGGGTAGCAGGAACCAGAGGCTTTGAATCAGACCGATTATTCTCTGCAACTGAACATTTGTTAGTAAGGCTATATGGATAAAAGGGTTTACTTTCTGCTTCACTGTGTCACACTACAGCTTCCAAGATGAGACTGATTTGTTTTCTGTCTGTCATTTTTTTTCTTTTTTCTCTTAAATTTTATTTTATTTTTTGTGGGTGGGTTGCAAGGGCAGACGGTGGATATGAAGGATGGGGAAATCAATGGGTCAGAGATACATGAAATGAAAGATACCACAAACAAATAAAAGGAAGGAGGGAAAAGCTGTGTTCTTAAGGAGAAGCAGGCAAACTCTAGAAGTCGCTGCAGGCTACACTTCCACTGTAGGAATCACTGAGTGTTATTTTTCTGTTTGCTTTCTATTTTATCTTTTTTTGTTTGGCTTTTTAAAAGGAAATGAGGTCATTAATTTCTAAGATGAATATGAGTATTCATGACTCAGAAATAAATTTAGTTTACTCTGAACTTTGTGTTTGAATGTGAAAGCAGTTTTGTGAAGTTTTTTATAGTAACAGAACAAAGAAAACTATAAATCATGATACTGTTCTGATACACTGTTAGAAACATTATGTTGCTAGGTAAAAGGGAATTAGACAACCTCTGTTAAAACTCAGACACTACCTGATGAGACTCTTAGCATCATAGCCGGTGGAAACTAGTGTTTTACTAAAATTAGATCGAAAGACTTTATTAATTAGTCTCAAAATTTTAGTTTAGAATTAGAGGTGAGAAAGGAATGAATATTTAGAGAGCTAAAGATAGCCCAAGATAAATTATTATTATTAGAGTACAGACCTGCAATACTCTAATATTTCCAGAGTCATTGAAGTTCTATTCAATCAATGACCAATCAATCAATCAACCACACAGGAGGTTCCATGAAATCTATAGCTTTTCTCCCTCAAGGAACTTTCTTCTTTCATTCACATCATGTAGAATATCTATTACACAGGATATCTATCTGGTAGGCCAGGCTGGGTTTGATCTTGTCTTGTAGTTAAGGGTGACTTTAAAACCTTTGACCTCCTACTGGCAGAGGAGTTCCTAGCATCACTCTAGTTTAGTTAATCTAAATGGTTGGTATTTAATTACTATTCACATTTCAAGTCCATGGTCATAGATCTTCATATACCTGCCCGTGAGTTATTTTATTCTGCTATATTCATATGTTGCGATTATCTCCCAAGATGGAATGGAAAAGAAAAATGAAGCATGTTAGCTCAGAACCAGCTCATGAAATGGACGTTTATCACTTAATAGTTGAATTGTAACAGTGTAGCCCTGTAAAGAAAGTAAGGGATTACAATACTTGAGAATCACATGGAAATTTAATTGCCTTGAAGAAGAAACAATTATCTTACTTATTATACTTAATGTTTATTTTAAATTAATCCTCATGTGAAGTGAGAATATATATTGAATAAAGAGGCAGCATGGCCCGGAAGGTGCTAATAAAAGGAAATATGACTTTTTTATTTTTTATTTGGCATTATTTCCTTTTGGCCTGTGTAAGTAGAACAATGGTCTTTGTGTTAACTAGGTGAATATAGAAATAGAAAATAATGATGTAAGGAAAAAAATACTAAAAGAGCATAAATGTATATAGTATAGTGCACCTAAAAACTTATTGAAGAAAAAAATACCTTTTAAAGAATATGAGACACTGAATTTAAATAATAAATGGTTAGTATTGTATTAACAAAAATGAACATTAAAAATCCAAATAACCTGTTAGTTTAGAAAACAGATGTTAAAGCTTTCTCATAGAAACAGTCAAAATAAATAATGGAAGCAAAAATGCAATAAAAAGTATGCTTGGTTATCTTATGAATGCCAATCAAGTTTTTCAACAAACCAAACTCCAACATAGGCAATGTTGAAAAAAATGAAGGATGAGAGAGGAAAACAAAAAAAATTGGATTATGATAAATTGTAACAGAGATCATTATTACTTAATCACAATGGATTTTATATGAAAAACCTTCCTTATGTGGGACAGAAGTAAAAGAGAAAATAATATTTTAATATGTTAAAAAAACTTCTTAAAAACTTATCAAAGTAAAGCACAAACTTTGAACAGCAACATCTCAGGGAAGCAATAAAGTCTTCATAATGGAGATGGAGACGTTACTATGCTTATCACCTTACTGTCTTGATGGCAAGTGAGTTAGACTTGCCTAACTTAAGAAGCATAAAATTCAATATATCCAACAAGCTGCTGTGATTAGGGCAGTCTTTTGTAGAAGGCCCTAGCAGTCAGCCCTAAGCATGCACAGATTTGGAAACATACATTTGGGATCAGTTCTTTATGAAACTTAGACATAAAACAAGTCAATTGCAAGCCTGTTATTAACTCCATTGTAAAATTTCATTATAGACTAATAAAAATTTCAACAAGGTAATACAGATACACAGTTTGATTTGCCCAGTATGAACCAACATGCAAAACTAGTTATATGCAAGGTACTTCTTGACAATGGAGGCCAAAGGGCACTGTTTGGCCTCGAGCTGGAGATTTCTTTATAGTAAACTTAGCAGCAACCCCCCTCTCTCCAAACCTAAAATGACCAAAATTACATATCTCAGTAAAAGAAAATAAGACACAGTAAACAAAAGTGCTAAAGGCATAAGTGCAAAGACTCTATACCTTTCCTTATTTACAGTGAGGAGACCCAGAGAACACCCAGGAAAGAAGATAATGCTCTCTGCTGCATTTCTGCTATACGAAAGAATAAAAATGTTGAAGAACCATATACAGCAGATCAATAGCCCACAGTAATGGCATCATCTCCTAATACTTAGAAGGTAGCTAAAAGAATTTCTAAATAAGGCAAAGCCCTGTAAACTATCAGTCTCATAGTTTTACTATGTTTCTGAATTGACTTAACCAATCATACAGGTCAGCAGTGTCTCCAGATAGAGAAAACAGACACATCAATATAAGGTATGTTTGGGTTTTGATTTTCTTTTCTGAAATTTGATTAAAATAAGACACAAATTTCTTTACAAAGTTATAAATTATGCATGATATTTAGTAAGTCCTTGTAAATTATTTCATGCTACTGTTAACAAAAACCTCCATTCTCTGTGATGTGGCTCATTATAAACTGCCAACACTTCTGGGGATAGATCTATACCAAGCACATATGGACCACACTAATTGGATATAGCGTGGAAAATATAGGTAAAAGATACAAAGCTAGGAAGAAGATAAAGTTAGATGGGTGGGTGAATAGTCCAAGGACAGTTCATGATGGAGCATGTAGGGAAAGGAGATATAAATTGAGTGTAAGAAATTACCAAAAATGTATAATTAGGAAGATTATCAGAGAATCAACAGAACTATTTCATAAATATAGTCAATAATTTCCTCACTAAAATGTTTTATAATTGTTTTCATTGTGTTCATATGTAGGTGATATTTTAAGATTATACTATTTGTCAGAAGCTATGCTTTAATGCCAACTTTGATTTTGAAAGTATCATTCACTTGGCTTTTCATGAATATGTTTGACTAAGCGATCTTAGGCAAACAGTTTCATGGGAAAAATTTGTAAAAGACTAACATAACAGACAAAGGATGTGTTTCAAATTGAAGGTTGAAGAAATTCAGTAAAGGTTCCTTTAAACTCCAACTTAATAGAGCAAGAAACAAAACGACAATGAGGAAACTGGGTCCTCTGGAAACAATGGGAGAACTGCACACAAGAACCTTCAGGGATTTATGTCAGCATGCACCAAAAGTATTAGAACTATTAAAAATAGAAAAAATATAGAAAGTAAACATGTAAGTTCAATGAGGATGATTACAGGCCAAGATCTAGTCTTTTCAGTCATATGTATGCATATGGGTTTTGAGAAATGTTGGGGAAAATGGGGAGGGTTTCATGCTGGAAATGGATGTTTATATAGCAATGGGATGCATCAAATAGCAAAACATTAATCAAAGAGATAGTACTTGTCAAGATAAAGCTGATTCTTTTTCTTTTACCTTAGAAGATAAAGCTAAGACATGAAGATAAATGATTAGCATAAAACAGAAAAGAAGAAAGTTTACAAATTGGACATTTGTTAAGAGATTGGTAGATACACAGAAATTTTTTGAGAATTTCATACAATGTATTTTATCATATTCATCCTTCCTCCTAGAATATTTACCAAGTTTAATCCTGTTACCTTCCCTCAGAACACTGTGTTCATTGTTTCCACAGCATGGATACTTGTGCTGCACAAATATCCTTGGATGTATGGCTATCCATGGAACATGGGTGACTTCTCAGAGGCAGCACTCTTAGAGAAAACTAAATATTCCTCTCCCAGCATTTAAAAATTCCCAATAACTCCTCAGCCAGGGCAAACTTTGTGTGAAGTTTGACTCTCCTCAGAACTTATAAAACTCAAGACCATAAGTCATAGACTCCCACCACCTCATACCTAAACTGACATAAGAACAAAATCAATGTTTCTAAAAAGAATTCCTGAAAATAGTAAGCACATTAACAACAAAAACAAAAACAAAAACAAAAGACATCAGTGATCAACAGGAAAGTGCAAATCAAAACTAACAGTTAGATCACACTTACTGCACAGAAGGTAGTAACCACCAAAAGACTGAAGATAACAAGAGCTTGGAGGAATATAGAGAATGCTGAAACTTTGATGAACTTTTGCACACATTGATGTGATTTTTATTTCAGTAATTTTAGAAAACACTATGAAGTTTCCTAAGCATTTTAAAATGTGAACTACTGCAAGATACAGCAGTCTTACTTCCAGAGTAGGTATTCAAATAGTCTGCAATTATTTTGGGAATTACTATGTAGCCATGTAAGTTACTGTATTTATTTAGAGTCTATACACAGTTGACAAGAACCAGAAACATCCCAAGTTTCTATCAGCTGATCAGAAGACAATGTGACACATACACAGAATGAAACATTGGTCAGGCACAAAACATCATGTCATCTCCTTGAGAAAGTATCAAGGGAATTGGAGGTCATTGCATCAGTTGGAGTAGCCAGTCAGATAAATACGATTATCACAAGGTCAACATCATGTTTGCATTCTAAAGAAAGGAGGAGCTCATATTTGGTTGACAACACTATGGTTACATCTGGCAGGGAAGAAAAGAGACGTGTGAGAAATGTTAAAAAATTAATCGAATGCCGGCACCTGGAAGAATGATGTATGATGATGACATATGACAAATAGCGTACTAATTTATAACCCCTTACAATATTGCTAAACTCTTTACCAGACATGTTGTAACTTATTAGTAATCCAATTACTTCAGAGTCTGAGGCGGGACTACAAATATGAGCCTAGCCTAGTACATATGAGCAAATCCCATCTCAAAGAATAAGCTCACACTCACAAACACATGCACAAACACACCCACAAAAGCAACATATTTTTAAACACTAACCAAAAATTAGCATGTATGAAGAAAAGTTATGAATTCCCAGATAAATGAAAGCAGCGATTATAGAACTTATATTATAGAATTCTTATTACTTAGGAAAATAATCTATTAAAAAGGAACATGGAAGCCCACAAGCATCTGAGTTACATGAGCATTGAAATTTGTAAAATGGGAACATATGCTGATTGATTAGATTGAGAATAACCTTAGACCTTTTTTCACTTGGTTCAAGCCAAAACCAAAATATTTTAGTCAGTGTTTCTTTCTGCAAGCATTTAGGAAACCAACTTTCCGCGTATTGCCTGTATACAGTCTCTGAAAATCGAACACATTCTGCTAATTAAATGCCACCTTGGATATCTCTTCTCGGCTTCCCTCCTACATATTTGAAACAAACCTTCAGACTGCAGGGAAAGTGACAACAAACCCAAAGCAATGCTCAGTGTTTGAGAGAATCAGTTAAACCGGTGTCTCCAGCAGCAAAATCAATTTATGTGCTCTGTCACTCTTAGAAAGAACTCTCTAACATGCTGTCAGCAGTAAATTTTACAGGATATCCCCAAAGTCAATTGCTTCTTCTATTTGGGATTAAGATAAACGCAAATTGATTCTTCTCATACATAGAGGGAGCACGAGAGAAGATACGGTTTCAGTCTCCTCGTTCTTTCCCCCCAACTGACAGATTTCTCTTGCCTTGCTAATGTAAAGTCCTCAGTAATTGAAACTCTTGCTATGACATATACTTAGGCATAGCCAACAGGAATGCAATTTCCATTCTCGCTACCTTCCATGATAGTAAAACAGGAATCTATTTATGAGCAAATTATTCTGGGCACATAAAAAAAAAAGAATAAGGTAATTCTTTACAATATTTTCACTGACATGTCAGCTAGGTTACTGAGACAGTCATGGTTTTGCCATATTTTCCAAACACCAGTGATAGTAGTAATTTGTGCTCATTTTACTGGAATTGAGAAAATTCTTAATTAGCTTTAAATTTTCTTCATAAATCTTTTGTAGACTATAATCACTTAAGAGCCACAGAGAATGTTTTAAAATTCAAACAGATAACTGGACAGTAAAAAAGAGCAACATTCACATCCAAATGGTTTTATTATCTTCTTACCCAAGAGAACACACTAACAGAATATGTAAAATGTATAATAGTTTTCATTTTTTAAATATCATTAATAGATTCTTTTAAGACAGGTATTATAAGGAATTAGCATTTTTGATGTATAGAACTATATAAAATATCAGGCAGAATATTCAAATATTTCTAAAGAAGGTAAAAAATTATATAAGAAAATTAGAACCAGATAAATACTAGTTTTTACAAGTCTTGTTATCATTGACAAATACATTGACGTTATGATAAGCATTTTGTCATTTATGAAGAGTTACCATATTTTAGTGAGGTATTATACAGTTCCCAGTAAATTTTATATACAATGTATATATGCATTTGAGAGAGAGAGACAGAGACAGAGAGAGACAGACAGAGAGAGACAGACAGACAGAGAGAGAGAGAGAAAGAGAGAGAGAGAGAGAGTGTGTTGGGATGGGGGAAGTCAAAGAGAGAACATTTGGGACATGGGACACTACAGTTCACTGGCACGGAGAGCTGACACCTAAATAAAAATGCTATGAAGATGGAAACACTGATAATTAAATATAATCTGAGGTTGGCAGGAAAATGTATTATTCTTCCTTTTTTACTTTTTATTTTTTTCATTTATTCTACACACCAACCACATTTCCCCCTCCCTCCTCTCCTCCGGTTCCCTCCCTCCAGCCCTTCTAGCTCCATTCTTATGCACTTCTCCTCAAGTAAAAAAAGGGGCAGGCCTCCCATGGATGTCAACAAAGCACAGTACATCAAATTGAGGGAGGACCAAGCTCCTCTCCCTGCATCAAGACAGTGAAGCAACCCAGCATGGGAAAGAAAAATGTATTATTCTTAGGTCTTCACAGAATACGTAACATTTGATTTGTGAATATGAGGGTAGCACTAAACCCTGTTTGATTGTTTGCTTATTTAACTATAATTTTGAAACTAAATATTAGAATTTTAGAAAAGAGAGCAATGACGATTTCTTCAATTCCAAAATGAATTAACTATTTATTAATGCTTTTGAAATTTTTGTGAGATACATGCAAACTAGTCAGAATCTAGATTAATCCAATGACTATTCAAAGAGTCTATAAGATGATTGAAATCTAGCTATTTCAAAATATGGTGTGGAATTTAGCACTGTAAGTAATAATCTAAAATTATTCTTAATTAGATATTATGGAAGAAAGAAGATATAAGATTTTTAATAACATCAAAGCTTTCCAAATTACACTTAAAAAATGAATCCTGCTATCAAAATTGTGCAGGATAAATGTTTTCATAACAATATCATGAGATATTCATATATTAGAAGAACTTCTCTTTATAAAGTAGAATTTGAATAAACTTAACTTTATGATATAATTTACTAATTGATTTTTAATTAATATGTTTAAATATGTGCTCTTCCTGGAAAATAGTAATTTGAAAAAATAAAATTTTTAAATTTGTTTTAATGTTTATAAATTTGAAAATGGAAAAACTGACTATAGTCACTAAACCCTACATATGACGAATTGCTCCTAATATCCTCATATAAATCTAAAAGATTTTCTTAAGTTTCCAGATACAGCTTTAAATGTATCTTCTCAAGTGAAAAACACAATGGCATTTATTTCAACAGAACATTTTTTCCTTCAGGACAACAGCCTCGAAACATGAAAATGATTAACTATTTTCTTCACTCTGAGATGTTTTTGGAATAGTCCAGTTTTTGGACGTGGTGAGGAACAGTGATTTTCCTTGAAGGTGTTAGCCTCACCTCATTTTGAAATTCTGAAAACCGTCCAAGGAAAATGTGTGCAAGGCAGCTGAGATTTTGAGCAGGAACAGCACTTGCTGGGAACATACTGCTCTTTCATCGGTGTGAATCCAATCTGATAAATGACATGGATAGAACTTTTTAGCTGGAATTTCATCTATGCGATCTCTGAATAAGTTTTATCTTAATAGCTATTGATTCTTCAAACCTTGCTTAGTTAGTATGTGCTCAGAATTCTACATTAAAGGGATTTCTTTCCTACTGCTTAAGTTACGAAACTCAACAATTTATCACTTGAGTTTTCATTGGTATATGTGATACATCAATATTATATTATATCTCATATGTATATACATATGAGACAGAAGTATGAAATACATTTGCCCTTGCAAGTCAATGGACCCTGTCCATCTTACGCCAATGTGTAAGAAAGTTATCATTTGTACTCATTGTTAATAGGATGAGTAGCAGGGTGGGGCTGGGACTTAGCACTAGAGAGCTTGACTCACATTCATGATTAACTATGTTCATTCGTGTGTATTAGCAAAGAACGTGACTTGATGAACCACTGACTGCTGATCTAAGCTCCTTGAAAACTCTATTGAACTCATCATCTTTGTGTTTCTGAGCAAGTTCTCTAATAAAGTTTAATTGCAAGGAAAAGTGGAGTAAGAGTTCTTTTCTTACACCTTTCTAATATTTAATTATGAAGGAAAGTATCTTTGAAATTATAAAATACCTGAGGCATCAAGGATGTTAATTTAATCCATTTAAATCTAAATGGACGCCTTCAAAATGGTATGGAATGAAACTTTCACACCATATTTTACTCATTACATTTCTGCTTCTTATCATGTGAGCACACAGGCCTGGATACTAGAGAGTACAGTCTCTCACCAGATACTAATACACCATCAACTTGATTTTGGACTTCCTGAAACTATAAGAAAATTTATTTATTTTGTTAAATTATTTTCTTCTATTCAGTTCCAGAATTTGTAATAGCAATACACATGAATTAAGCTGTGCACTACACTTGTTTCCCTCAAATTTCCTTCTTAGTTTGTCGATGTTTCTGTAGTATATTTATAGATACACTAGTGTGTCTGAACTATAACTTGCAATGTTATATTTTTGTATATATGTAAAAACCAACATAAGCACTGTTTTTTTTCAAACATTTGAGTCATTTTCTGATTGCTTTCAATTCCTGAAAATATCCCCACTAATGATGATGACAGAGTTTTCTCGCTTCCATTTAGGGTTAGTATGTTAAGAAGGATATTGATGTTACCAAAACAACAAAGGCAAGGAAAATGGCTGGATAAACAACAACAAAACTAATAATATTTTGGCATCAGATAAGAAAGTGTGGATGGTAAAAGCATGACCAGAATTGTCATATAAACGTATGAAATTGCCAAGGATAAAAAACAAAATAAAGTAATTCAATTTCTAATAATTTAAAAATTGTCCTAAATTAATAAACTAAATGATATACACCAGTTCTGCTCCTAACTGTACATAGTGACTGAGTTACCGAGGATCCATCTTAGTTGAATGCAGGTCCTTAAGGGAAATGGGATGTCAACAGGCAGCTGTGGCTGGAAGTGGGACACTGTACCTTGCCTGGCTCAACTACTGCTTCCTAGACTGGTTCAATTGTGGCAATCCTTTGCAAAGAGCATTTTTAAATACTATCTATCAATTTGTCTAATGTATAAAGAACAAATTGTCTTAAAATTACCTTTACTAAGAGTCTACCTTATAATTTTAAATATTTTCTAAGTACTTTTCTTTCAATAAAGCAAGTGTTTATTTAGCATGGGTTAAAGGAGAACAAAAATAACACAAGACAAATACAGAAAAGTGACAAAAGATATTGAAGTTGGGGAACTGAAGGTAACCACTGTGCTTCTGTGATTTTAGGAATGGACAGGTGATTTGCAGAGTCTCTGCAGCCATAGTTGACACTTGTAATCATTTGACTTTCAGATGGGGCAATTACCTAGGTTATTCTATCCTTTCCAGAGATCACTTTAAACACTGAGTTTTCTTCTAGTAGCTGCAGGTGAATTAAAAAAGATTTCAAATGCAGGAGACATAAACCACAGAAAGGGATTCTGTTGTTGGTATGAAAAAGAGGGTGTCCTTGCCGGGGAGAAGAACCTGTGAGGAGCCGTCCAGAATAGCCAATGCTCCATGCTCAGTTCTAGCAAGGTACTTTGGCACCAGTGGTCTGTAACTGTATAATGATGACTTTATGGATCCCAGAGCTTCCTTGCAAAAACCTAGCCAGAATAACATATGAACTTGGCTCCAGAGGATTGCAACTGCGTGGTGCTGACTTTACGGCTCCCAGAAATAACACATGAATTTCATCTGTGTGAAAATTTACATAACAAATTCAGGATGTGTTTCATGAACTTCTGAATATACACTGGATGATAATGTTACTGCTCCAATAACCTCCACATTTGAAGAAATCTACTAGACTAGACATCATTGAGATAATAGCACCAAGAAATGTGTGATATAGCCTGCCTGACATCCCAGCCATGGAGAGGTAGATGTGAGCTGATATATTCATGTCCTCTCTACGCTAAACAGGCACAGCCTCCCAAAAAAAAAGGGGAAAACAAAAAAGCCAAAAAAGGAAAAAAAAATACAAACAAGCTGCTAATATAGTACAATGTTGGTGACAAAAGAAATGGGGACATGTGGGGCAAAGGAAAATTGTGAATGAAAAACATAATTTCCAGTAAGAGGGATTATGCACAATGCACACATACACAGGTAGATCAACTACAGTATTTTCAATAAGTATATTGAATATGTAATTATCCTTTAGGGTTAGAAGGAAAAGTTTTTAGTATGTATTTAATTAAATGAGTACTTAATTTCTAATGTACATAGTTTCTCTTTAGTTATTAATTTTTTAAAAATATTTTTATGGTTTATTTAACTTTATTTTATTTGCATTGTTGTGAAGGTGTCAGATTTCCTGCAACTGGATCTTCAGATAGTTGTGAGCTGCCATATGGGTGCT
>JAQHUG010000087.1:970632-982653 GCA_028555095.1 Dicrostonyx torquatus | reverse complement strand
AAGCCATGTAACCCTGCCAGAGACAGGTGCCAGAATGAACTTTAACTCGAAAGCCACAGCCATATGGCAATACACAGATTAATGGAGTTGGGATTGTTTAGGATATAAGAGTTAGCCAGAAATACCCTTAAGCTATTGGCCAAACAGTGTTGTAAATAACATAGTTCCTGAGTGATTATTCTGTGGTTTGGGTAGCCGGGAACGAACAAGCAACCTCTTACTACACTCTGTGCCTTGGTAATGAATGACCACATTGACTGCATAAATAGCCTACATTTGTGAGAGCACTGGATCTTGCAAGAGTCAGCATATGGGGAAAGGTCACTAAGCTACTCTGAGCATCTTATCTCCATAGAAATTTTCTCCTCATCTCCCTCTCTCTCGTCCATGGACCAACCACATTGTATTTGGATTTCTATCCTCTAATTTCTACTAGTTTTCCTTCACATTGATACAAAATTGGGTTGTAGTGTCTTCTATATTCCCTAGAGTTCAGCAGACATCATTCTAGAAGCAACCAGCATGTACACAGACACCAGTTCACCATCTGAAATCTATAAAATGTATGACCATGTTTTAAAACAGCAATTTTGTTGCAAACACATGTGCTTATTAGGGAAAGAGGTTTGTTTAGAAAAATGCTTCACATTTCAAATTAAAAAGTAACATTCAGTATTAGTGTTTTGTCCAGCATGATACTTAAGTCACATTGAGGAGAAAAGGCACATGTCATTAAAAGAATAATTTATACAACCTAACAGAATGAATTTATACATCTTAGCAAAATAAATTGTTTATATAATTAATATAATTGATATATGCTCACATATCTGAATGGGAATAATAAATACTCTAATTACATTAACAGTTTTCATGATAGGAATGTAGCTTTATATGAAGAGTATACTATTCTTTCCAGCTTTGGATTACTAAGTTTTTAATGCAAATTTAAGATAGTTTTGCAAAGATTACATGTTCAAATGTGAACATTGTGATAATTCATGTAACAAGAAATAAAAAATGAACTAAAGGAAGAAGAAATATTACCTGAAGACCGGATATTTATTTAATTTCATACATGGACATTCACACACACATCAAAAATAAAACATTGAGTCCATTATTTTGTTGACCAGCTATCCTAGGGCATGCATTTTCCTTGGATAGTCATTGATGTACCCAATACCCAGTGAAATTTCTTTGATTGGTAGGATTAATATTGTGAAAATGTCCATCTTTCTGAAAGCAAACTATAGATTCAATAAAATGCTCATCAAAATCCCAGTTCAACTGTTCACAGAAATTGAAAAACCAGCCAGCCTTCACCTTCATATGGAAACAACAACAAATAAACAAGATCACTAAAGCAATCCCTGAGTACTGCTAATAATAATAATAATAATAACAATAATAATAATAACAATAATAATAATAACAATAATAATAATCTGCTGAAGATATCTCCATCTCCCTTTATTTAAAGGTTTATTTCAGTCGCCACTGATCTATTTAAATAGACTTCTGTGAATGGCACTATCTCTGAGGCTTTATTTATATAGCTGAACTGATGTTGGGATCATATCTGAAGGAGATCTTTTACAAGGAGGCAAACAAAAACGTATTTAAAAGTATTTCAATAATTAACTGTTGTGCCCAAATTACGACCCACAGAGAGAGACCACCAGAGAGGCCAAGACTGTAATAAGCAAGGTTTAGACAGCATAATACAAACAAGTTTGGATCTCATCTCTGACCCTGCTGCAGTGAGGTAGAGAGGAGTTGTATCTCCTCCGTGGGGTAAGCTTTTAAAGGCATAACTATGAAGAGGCTTTTTGAAGCTGCTCTGGCACGGGTGCAAAGACTTTTGCTCCCGCCCATTCTGCTAAGTCAACTTTTTCCTTGTTCTTAGAGCGAGGCCACTGTTCCGGAGTTAGGCCGTCTTTATTAGCCTGTACCAGGTGGCTGGCTGAGCTGAGCTAAGTGACCTTGTTCTCGAAATCTCACAGGTGGGAGAGGGGAAGGCGATTATCTACCTGGAAAAGCATTCAGCTAGGAAATTTTTCCTCGCCCCTTTGAGAACAAGGGGTGATGGTCCTACATAATAATAGTTGTGACTCTGTTTCTATTCATAGTGTGGTTTTGTTGTGGAGACCAACCTGGGCAAACCTTTCCAGTTTTTCAGGGCCACTATATTGCTTCATTGAATAGCCATGCCATGCAGGATAGTCTGTCCAGTGTTAACTTATATAGATCAGTTTCTTGCTTTTTTCTGTCCATATCCTATTTTTCTCTACTTTACCTTGTTTGGCCTCATGAGACTGGGGCATGAGGCCGAATGTAACTTCCTGAGCCTAACTCAAGTTTGGTGACCTATCTCTAGCTATAGGTTCCACAAAGGAAGTGACTCAGCACAATTCAACCTAGGCCCACATCTGCCCAGCCACTGATGATGTGGCAGGATACTATTGGCCCTTTTTCATTACTCTAACTCACCAAATCCCAAGACTCCGGGGCAGGATCTCAGTCCTATATAAGTTCCTGCCTGATGCACTAAAGAGAGATCCTGCTTTGACAGACTTCAACAGACTCCTGACTCAGTGTGTGTTTCTCACCAAGTGGCCAGGGGGAGGTCTGTGTTGTTGACACACACCATCCCGTTCAACCCCAGGGAGAGACCAGCAGGATCAGCTCTTCCACTGCCCCATCTGCCGGAGAACCTGGTAGTACCTTATATAAAGAGAAATTTCCTTTATGCTCCTCTTTTCAGATGGCTTCTGGATATTTTTCACATAATCCTGACTCCTCAAGGCTTTGCTTTCCATTGTTCTCTTTCTCAGAGGCACCATTCAGCTTTACAGTGGTTTTACAGGTCTCCAACCAGCATACTTTCAACATCTATGCTGTATAGGCTCCAAAAACACATCATCTGCCTCTCTGTGAGATCCATTTTTTTCTCTTGCACAGTGCTACCTGGTTGTTTTTGTGCTGTTACATCATCTTTGAAATCAATTTCCTAGTGCTCAGAAAAAGGTATTCACTGTCTGGACACTGAAAAATCACAGTGCAGGAAGAGTTAGTTGTCTTCAAAATCACACAGAGAATTTTGAAGATAGATGATAAATATATCATTTTTATACGCTCTATTTATAACACAGAAAAAAGTGACAGGTAAAGAGAATAGGAAATTTTTACACATACTAGAAAGAAGAAAATAGTATCCTAGGCGATATAGCATATTTTGACAAACAATGGGATACCCCATTAATTGTTTGAAGTGCAATTATCTCTAACTTCACTCTTATATCAACCATGTTGAGATATATTTTTATTTCAAACATCTGCATTAGAGTGCATTGTCCTATTTTTCATGGAAGAATTAATATTCTCACATATCCAGTGAAATAAAACACATTTAACTATAGTGAGACATACTATAATCTGACTCTCTTGTTACAAGAGCAAGCAGAGATATTTCTCAGGTTAAGAATGATAATTTGGAATAAAACCTTAAAACAGAGTCTCTAGAGTATACATATACTACATATAAAGTATAAAGGAGAAAATGCTATAGTTTTACTCTCTTGAATATGTGATTCATTTATATGAAATTATTATAGTACTTCTATTTACAATCATAAATTAACAAATGAAATTTTTTGAATTTATTTGGAAAACTGTCAATTTTAGCTTAAATTAGACATATCTCTGAAAAAATAAAAACAGGTAAGTATGAACAAAACTTTTTATAAACTTTTAAAGACAAGTGGTTTAAGGTGAGATACTGTGACCCAAAAGTCGAAGGGAAATTAGATTATATGATTATAAAGATTACATTTTAGATTACACATCATACAGATAGCTGTCAGTATGACAGTATTGAGATAGCTCAATATTTTTGATTCTAGAGACAAGACTCCAATTATTTGAAAATATAGAGGACATTTAGTCAAAACCAGTGCTTTTTTTTCTTTTCTTTTCTTTTCTTTTTTTTTTTTTTTGGTTTTTCAAGACAGGGTTTCTTTGTAGCTTTGGAGCCTGTCCTGGAAGTAGCTCTTGTAGACCAGGCTGGTACCGAACTCACAAAGATCCGCCTGCCTCTGCCTCCCGAGTGCTGGGATTAAAGGCGTGCGTGACCACTGCCGGGCTACCAGTGCTTTTTTTAAACATTTGGGTTATCTGTACACACCTGAAGAATGAGGGATGGGGATTGAACAGATGACTCTATGGTTAAGAGTGATGGTTGTTCTTGCAGAGCACCTGGGTTTGATTCCTAGTACCCACACAGTAGTTTATTTCTGTTCCAGGGGATCTGATATCTTCTTCTGACCTCCACAGAGACCATGCAGAGACATGACAAACAGACGTACTTGAAGGCAAAAAAATCCATAGAATAAGATGCAATAAATAGATATACATGCATGACAAAACATCTATAGAATACAGGTAAAGAAATTCATAAAATTTTTAAAGAGTTAATCAAAACTGAACTTTGAAATATGATTCTGAAAGTCTGTGCTATAAAGTTTTGATTTTTGAATTTGTTAAATTACAATTACTAAAAATAGATATATTTGAATTTATGGCACTAAATTTATTTAGAAATTATGTGAACAAATATAAGTCATTGTGATGTTTAGTGTTGTTATTGCTAATACAATTTACTAACGAGCATCTACTGAATATAGCAATTCAGTGAAGACTTTGTTTCTTTATAATCATAAATATGTGCTTTGTCTATATCACTGTCTGACAATTCTATACACAGTAATGGATCTTGACACCAGGCAATACACACATTAGAGAAAAACTATACCATTGAACCTCACTCATCTGCTTACTTTTAATTTTGAAGCTAAGTCTCACAAAGTTGCCCAGGCAGGCTTTGAACTCATTCTGTGGCTCAGGCTGTCTAGAAACTTAGCCCCCTTTCCATAGCACTCTATGGAGCAGTGGTAACAGGCTTGCAATGCCAGTGCTAGTTTTGACATCTTATTTTAATCTTTTCCAAGTTATATGTGCAGTTGACTTTCAAAACAAAAGTCTGTGAGCAATGAGAGACTGATAGGCTGGTTCTTCTATGAAATGATAGGAAGACTCTTAAATTGGAACAATGTTGCTCAGTTTATCTGCTCTATCACAGAGCTGGGTCCTGCTCTGATCCTTCTTTTTCATCTATCAAGTCTGTGAGGCCACGTTTGCAGTGAATACAAATACAGTCTTCAGTAATGGAGACTTTTTGCTTTCTATGGTAGATGAAATGTTTCTTTAATGTTAATCAAAATTTGTTGAATAGGAAAAATACATTGCAGAAAAGTAGGGGCTAAGGAGCTAACTTAGCTAGTGAAGGACTTGTGGTGCAAACATGGGACTGCAGTTTTGGTCACCAAAACATGCAACCACATGTACACATGTGAACAGACAAATACATGTGTACACACCATACACACATATGCAAAAACATTTTAGAAATTGGTGACTAAGTGAATTAAAAGTAAAACTATAATGGATCATTTATTTCACAAAGGAAAGATACCTCAGGAAAGTTTTCCAAAGTTAATTGACCTTGAAAGAAAAGGAGGTCTAAGAATAGCTGGAGAACTATGAGTGATAATAATAAAGATGCTGCCCAAAGCAGTGGGTTACAGTAATTAGTGTGAAAAATGCAGAGATTTAATATGTTTTAAGATTATTTTATTTGGAATTATGTGTACATGTCTGTTTCTGTGTGATTATGTGTATGTGAGTGCAGGTGCCCCAGAGACATTAGGCATCAGATTCTCTGGAAGTAGAGTCAAGGGCTATGTCTGTTAGGAAGTAAAACTGTGTTCTGGGGAAGAGCAGTGAATGCTCTTAACTCTTGAGTCATCTCTCTGGCAAGCAATCTTTTATTTCACTTGTTTGTTTGGAATAAAACTCGTTTCCTGGATCAAGATTAAGGACAGTGGGTAAGTGAGTGATTCTGTGTGAAAATGAGAACGAGAAATGCAGTTACAGCTGTGATCATCTCTGTGTGCACAGAAGGAAATCTCACAGTTCACCAGATGCTGAGAGGATATAGATGTGACCTCTTCTTCTGTTTCATTTTTTTCCAGTACAGAACTGTCTCAAAACTATTTTTTTTCTGCAAATAATATTTTTTAAATAGCACTGCAAGAAATCTTTCCTATAAAGACTCAAAATTCTTGCATGCTAAATATCATTTTACTTATTAAAGAATACCTCATTGATGATTGTGTTCCTTATACAACAGAAACAGCACTTTTAGGAGACTCAAAATTTAGAAGATAGTAACAGCCTGATATGTATTTATTATTTTTTAATTCATCGTAGTTTTAAATTCACAAATATTGTTTTAGAATTCCCTAACAATAACCCTGGGACCTTCCCCTCTCACAGGTTTCTCCTTTGCAATCAGTGTCCTAGAGAGTTGTAATCAGGAACCATGTAGAATATGTGAGCTCACTCTCATGGATAACTTTAGCTCTCACAAACCAATCAGAATGTATTGCTTCCAAAGTGCACAGACACCTTTGTTTCCATTATAGAACATATTACTCTTCTCTACCGGCAAGTGTCTAAAACTATAACAGATTTCCATGGTAATTCGCTTACATATACTTTATACTATAACATCTCTTTGTTATAATTACATTATAAGTTAGTCCATTACTTCATTTATAGCTTTATAGACTTTTTTGATTTTATGTTTGTATGTTTTCTGTTCTAATATGTAAGAATGTACAATCGTCCTTGTCAACTTCATTTGGAATTAGGACATTTATGTATTGTTAGTTTATTATTTGGTTTTAAGGAACGTACCTAATGCCTTTTCCATGTGTTTCTGCTAAGTACCAGGGAAGAGTTTTAATTTTCATTTTATTTGGGTCAGAAATGAGTGAGTTAATTTAGTTAGACTGTGCTAATTGTTTTGCATTCAAGACCAGAAGGAATACAATGGGTCGACCCAATAATATTTCTGAATTATTTTATTCTGAGTTTCTGCTTCTCAGGACACACAAGCTATCTCATTCATTCTTTTGCCTTTCTTCTTTCCCTCACTCTTACCCCTTTCCTATCTTTCCTGCTCACTCTTCACTTTCCTTCCCTCTTTTTCTGTCTCTCACTGCAGCTCTGATTTGAATTTCAAATAAGGTGTGCTCTTATTGTATGATTTAAGCAACTATACTTTTCCAATTGAAACCTAGGAACAAATTTAAAGGTAGTGTTTTCATTTGAAATTTGGAAAGTGCTCCTAACCAGTACATTTTTAACCAAGGTCTCATGGAAAGGGATATTTATTACTAAACAATTCATGTTTTATTTTCATAGATTGTTTACTAGACCTCATTGTTTTAACTGTTTATGCCAGTGGTAACTACATTCCTTATAACAGGACCACATTTGGAGGGAATAGGAATTCTCAGCTTTTCACTTTATTGTTATGATATAAAAATGTTATATTAGCCTATCATGATTATAGCTTCACAGAATTTAATTAATTTTTAGTTGAACCATTAGCTTAAATATAAATACTTTAAATTGATTAAATTTTTTTATGTAGATAAATTTTCCAAACAACACTATTAGCATCTTGTGTTCTGAATGGATGTTAAAATATCATCATGGTAAGTCCTGAAGAAATTATGTCAAATTGTCTTATTCTCATGGATGTACTGCAGAGTTGATGGGATTTTGTGTAATCAACATATACTTTAGTGACAGAGAAGGCTGGATGCCTACAGGCAGTCCTTACTAAAATTATTTTTAACTGAATCCCATTGTGAGCATGGTACATTATCCATATAGATATCATTGCTATGGCCCTGTTATTATCAATAAAACTGAATAGATTTTATCATTTATAAAACTTATTTCTATGAAAATCAGCACTTCCTCTTTCATATTCAAGAAGCCTAGTTTCTCTTAGTTTCAGCAATGAGATCACATGTTTTGCTGTTCAGTATTTGTTATTTGGAAAATTTAAAAGTTCTAAGCAGGAGAATACTAACAGGAAAACAATTCCTGGTTTTATCCTACAAAGTCAGAGGTTGTTTGTTTTCCTGTCACCAAGACCTGAAATAACCAAACAAAATTATATGAATTGCAAAACTTATTTTGCCAATGACTCTAGATTATTCCTAGCTATCTCTTACATCTTAAATTAACCCATTTCTATTAATCTGTGTATCTCTACATGGTTGTGGCCTATTGATAAGGTTCTCTCTGGTGTCTGTCTCCTGTACAGCTACATGGTGTCTCTCTAATTCCACCTACTTTCTCCTCTTTCTCTGTTTGGAATTCCATATTGCTCTATTTGGCCATAGGCCAAAGTAGCTTTATTCATTAACCAATCTAAGCAACACAAATACAGAAGGACATCCTACATCAATCCTATTAGCTGGATAATTTTAACATTTAATTGAGAAAAATGGACATTCTGGGCAAGCACCAAATATGATTTGAGTGAATAAATCAGCTAAGATGAGTCTTATATTAATGACTTGACTTATATGCTTATTCATGACTGAATAAAAAACTGAAACAACAGCTTAAATATCTGATAAAATGCTTTTTTTTTTCTAAATAAAATCAGAAAATGTGTAGAGTGACAGAATGTGTCCTTTCTGATGTTTATAACTTGTCATGCATCTCATTCACGTCCATTGTATTTAGCAATTGCTACAAGTGGCATACTGATTCTTCAATGCAAAATGAAACTAAGTCACCTCATCTATTTTTAATGATGACAATTATCTATAGATCAATTTATGCTCAATATTTCACATAATTGATGTTAGTAAACTTACATAAAACAAATGAATTCTTTAAATAGTACTTCAGATTCAGAATAGTGTATTAAATATGCATTCCTTTTTATTGTAGGCATATTGATTATTATAAGTTTGTGTTTGAACACTCAATGTGTGATTCAAAGAATTCCATTATATTATCCAAGGCACTACCAAAACTGAAAATAGTGCATTTTTATGCAAGATTTATTCATTATCTGAGTAGTATATTGTCATTAGAAAAATATTTTACTCTGTAGCTTGGTGCAGGTTTCTAGCAACAGGAGTCAAGGTTTTAATACAAGGAAGATGATTCAAGAATAAAAGTTCATTTTATGTTCATTTCAGATAGCATTAGGGTAATTTCAAAGCTTTTCACCAAGCCATGGGAATAATGAGACTTGATCAAGATTATGTTGACAACTAAAATACTAGGATAAGCCTAGAATTTTAGCTATTACCGAGTATTAGGAAAAGAGAAGCTCAAGTTCTTGGACAGTCTGAGCAATTCAATGAAATCCTGTTTCCAACTTACAAAAATGAAAACAAAAATAGAGATAAGTGGTAAAATAGTTTAGAGGCAGATCATGTGGGAGACCTTAAGTACATTCTCAGTTCAGGAGGAGAAGAAACAGAAGTCAGATAGACCAGCTTAATTATACAGAATGAGCCCACATAAAAAAAAATATAGTGTGTATTCCTGCCTTTGTGATCACTGTGCCAATTCAGTGACATTTCTCTGTATCCAAATTGAGTGTTGTCTTCTGTTGGCAGAACTGCTGTTTTTATTGACTGATTCATATGTGACAGTTTCTTTGTCACATATGTGTCATATATGTACATATGCAATCTACTTTCTGCTCCTGGAGGGTTCCATTGCACTTAAATATCATAAATGCTACACTAAGTTCTATGTGTATCTTTAGAAGGATGGGTCATTTCTTTCCCATTTCTACACACAGCCATATTCATTTGGGGAAGTAGAAATGATATCTTATATTACAGTCTTCACCATGACATTCTTATTGTTTTATAATTTCAACATTGTGATCATATATGTGTTATTTTTCACAGACTATATGCCACAATAAATATGTTTAGCATATGTGCAATAAAAGAAAAGATAAATGTGCTGTAACTCTTGTTGTAGTCCTTCTAATCTGTTGGTCCACTTTTTTCATTTGACATAGATTTTAAATTTATGGGAGGCTAAGTTGACCCAATAAAGCAATAACATATGCTCACAATTGTATAAGGATCTGTAAAATAACTTTGTCTGTATGATAACAGAAATCTAAAATATGAAATATATTCAAAGTCATGATGTGTATAGGTTGAATGTTGTAAATTGGAAAATATTTTAATAAAAATGACAGCTACAGGATAATTTATTTTCATTCACCTTATCTTTATTTTTTCATTGTTTTAAAGTTGTCTCATTATACTTATTTGAGAAGAAAAATAAAGTAAATGTCAGTTCCCATTCATAACAAAAATAAAAAAGGCATAATTTCTATTCATCAAAAATTGAAGTTTAAATTTCTATATATAAAATTAATTACATTTAATATCACATCTACAGAAATTGAAAGTTGTATGGAAGTTGGGGGACTAAGCTGACATGTCTTGACGGGTCATGATTGATGATTACATTTAAACTTCAGGAGTGATTAACATTCTTCCTTTATTTCACACTGGGCTGGGAACTATAAGCTGTCAGCACAAATTAATAGGGACTCTTCTTTATCAATATTCCTCAGGATTCCCTTTTATTATACTTCACTTCTCTGCAGAGTCTCAAATGTACCTCTGAATTCCTACTTTTTAACATCAGAAGGATGAAAAACTCTCTTAAAACCTGCCAGAACATTCTCTAAACTCAAATATTGTATGTCATATTGCATGTTTTCTGAAAGTTTTAAAGTAATGAATGTGTTTGTTTAATAGGCTTTTCCAATACTCACTTCATACAAATTAGTATATACTTGCAAACTGAATATATGCCCATCTTTTATCACTACTTATATTTATATTGTGGTCCATGTTCTCATGCATGTTCTTTATATAGTGCTCACTGCAATTGAAACAGTTTTCAAACTAAATGTAGTAAAAAAAAATTCAGAATCTAGAAAGTGTACAGACTACATATTAATTCTTTACAGCACAAAGCTAATAGGCTGAAGATGGTCTTTGTTCCAATAAAATGCATGTTCATATCCTCTAGAAATTTAATTGTCATATTGATCCCTTTGATGAAGGATAATGTGGAAGTCCAGTAGTGGATAGAAGAGTATCTCAGGCAATTTCTAAGATAAGACATAAATGAAATGTCTTCCCTATGGTACTGAAAGCTACTGGGGAGGGGGTGCAGAGTGTAGCTAAATGTAGCTCCAGAAGATGATGCTAGATGATCCAACCATCTTAGTACCTTGATTCCAAATTCTCTGCTTCCTTACTCTGAAAATACATGTTTGTTGCTTTATCTATACAGCCTACTGTCTAATGTAGATGTGCAAACTAAGAAACTATCAAAAGTGTTTTGTACTTTTTGTTAATTTGAGTAGAATTCAATTTACTTTTAAAAACTGCACCCATGTGCGCAGGTGTATGTGCATATGTGGAGGGTAGAGGCCAATGTTGGCTGCCTTGCTTGTAAACTTTCTACATTATCTTATTAGGCAATGTCTTTACTGAACCTAGAGTTAATTAGTTCAGTAAGTCTGGATATCCACCGATTTCCAGAGATATGCATGTCACCATCATCGAAGTACAGATGTTACAGAAACATCACACTGAGTTAGTCTTTACATGGGTCCTGGGAATCTGAACTCAAACACCAACCAAGCACTTTGGTGACAGAATTATCACTACAGCACCACAGTTCCATTTTACAGTCTTTTTCCTATTCCTATGGCTCATCAAAATTATTTTCCTCTCAATTGCACATAAATTTGTATAACTTTCTGTTAAGTAAATTTTCCTTTACAACGATAAAATAACTGACTCCATCAACTTACAAAGATGCAATTTTTATTTTTATTTTTAGTTTCAGCGGTTAAATCTGTGGGCAACAGAATCATCTTCATGGGCTTTAGAATGACAGACATCATGATGGGAAATGGGACAAAGCAAAGCTGTTCACTTCATGGCATCCAGGACTCTGAGCTGTGTTGTCACAAAACAGGTTTCGATCAAAGCTCAATGTGCTCTTTAGTCAAGCCTTTGATCCCAG
>JAQHUG010000087.1:930344-943566 GCA_028555095.1 Dicrostonyx torquatus | reverse complement strand
GAGGCTTCTTTACAATATGGACATGACTATCATTTTAAAACAAATATTATAATAAGTTGTTGAAGAGTAGAAACTTTAACGTTATTAATAAACATTAACATGTATATTTAGAGTGCTAAAATTGGAGATGAATCATCCTGATATTTTCCTTATACTTTGTCAATCGCTTTTTTCATTACATACATCTACATTACATGGGGATTATCCTTAAGTTAAAAATTAGTCCCCAATATAACAACCAATCTATTGATGGTTGCTCAACTTTATGATAACTGGGTAAATATTCTCCTCTGTTAACCAAATTCACTTTACAAATTATTCTGTGATGAATACTATATAGCTAAAAATATTATTTAATACTTAAACATGTTTGTCAAACAAAAATATTTACACAACCAAAAGAGCTTTTATGAAATTTTGTATTGATTCTTGTTGAATATACATTGCAATAACGTTATGTTGTAAATTTTGCAAACATTTATTTTCTAATATCAGCCCACTTCAAAATTTTTATTTCTATTTTGAAACTCAGACACAACCTTAACCAAACCTTATTCCATGTCCTTGAGAGATCCTAGAACACCGGAATCAGTAAGTTCACATCAAATTTTTTATTTGCAACAAAAATGCACATATGTGTCTAATAACATAATGAAATCCTAAGACACATTTTTTAGTTTACACAATAAGTGTCTGAAATAAATATAAATGATGACGACTATGTCATATCTACACGTGAACTGTAGATTAGTGTAACACACTGGGAACTAAATCCTGACAGCGGTTCAGTGAAGCAAGAGTTACAAACACTGATGTGAGAACATAGGAGAGTGCAGCTGCGGTTTTTAAAACAAAATTCACAATTGTGGTATGACCCACAAAATTGTGATAAGACATTTATACCATGTAGAAAATTTTATTAATCTAAAAACATTTTATAAATATCTGTCAAACATTTTTTTTCTCATAGTATCACAATGGAAATAGATGAAATGTCCTTTAGTGGGACAACCATTAAACTATATCACATTATAATATAGCATGTTACTCAATAAAGAAAGGAAGATTAATTGGCTACTCATGCATGCATTGACTTAATGATTTCTAAGTTTAAAAATAAATCTTGGATGCTTTTTCTTTGTATTAGTCTGCACATAGGATATTGAAATGTATATTAGGATCTTATGGGATAAAGATTGAAACAGTGGAAAGCAAGTGTGATTTAAAATTATAAGAAGGGCAAACTTGACAATGTTGAAAGGATTAAGTATTCTTTATAATGATGATTTATTGCATGATGGACTTGCAGCCCCTCCCCCAATAACACTCAGGGGGCAGTAGAATGTGGGGGAGAATCTGTGATGAAGCAGCAGAAAATACATGAGAACATTAGACACCCTTAGTGTACTGAGAAATAACGTGGCCATGAAAACCCAGTTCTCCTATTTGTACTTTCTGCAGTTGTGAGACAGAATGCTTCTGTTGGGTGAGTACCCTCTTTACATATCTGTAAAACACGGAAAAGAAATAAATGGCACCTGTCCTCAACACTGACAGATAAATTCTACCACTAGTCTAAAACTTCATAGCCAATAAACAACAGTGGAACACTGCTGAGTAAAGTAAACAAACAACACGGTCATATGTTGATTGAATTTCATACAGTTTAACAGTTTTTGGAGACTCACTTATTTTTAGTTTTCTACTTGTTGACATTTAAAATTCAGTCAATAGCTGAGTTACATTGGTCATTTTAATGATTAACCTTATTTTCCTTTAAAAGTTTTTATGAAAAAAAATCAGCATTTATTTTGTTTTACATATTTTATTGTTATCGTATTGCTATATGTACATGCAGTCCAGAGTGAGTGGAGGTGAGAAGATTGTGTGATAGGTTTTTCCCTCAACATAACTTTGTAAATAAAGATCCTCTCACAGTGGAGTGCACAATTCTTTTCCTCATAGTATGCAGTAAAATAGTGATCTTGGTAAAAATGAAAAAAAAATAATTTCTCAAGGCAGTTATAGAGAATAAAGTCCATAATTGCACTAATCTGTCAGAATATTTATTGTGGACTGTAGCATTCATTGATAATTATTTTGATTAATACATCTCAAAACTGTATCACATCCCGTGCCTAACTGCCCTTTCTTGTGAGAACTCCTGCCTACATGGATGGACACATTTTTTGATTGCAGAAGCATTTCTATTGAAAACGGCAACTCTGGCGATGCTGTATTCTGAAGCATGTAAGCCATTTCTCTGGCGGTGTTTTATTCCAAGCATTTTCTTTGACACACATTTGCTGTTCAAAGCCTAGGGATTAGTTCCTCTCAGCTGATGGTTTCTACAAATCTGAAAAGATTTAAATGCATGAAAAAAATACCTTTCCAAATATCTTTACAATGTAACTTAAGTCTATGTTCCCCCGCTGGAGAATCCACCTTGTCACTCCCTTCACTTGGCTTTTCTTTGTTCTGATGCTTTTTAAATAGCACACATTTTGTCAAGTTGCATATCAACGAGAAGCATATGAATGGCCTTCTCTGAAAATCCCGAAAGACCAATTTGAAATATTTAACAAGACTTTTTTAATACCAAGCAAATACTCTCTGAGGTTGCCAATTACTACACGTGACTTGTCAGAATTCACAACTGTGTTAAAATCCCATGAGAATCGAAGCTAAGCAAAACATTTGGATAAAAATAAGCTAAAGATTTCTGCAGGCTGAAAGGATTTACTGAAGGAAGCTCTTGAGGCATACTTCTCAAAAGACTTTCTTAGGATTTTGGGATAAAACAAGACTCATCAACACTGTGTGAATTTTGTGCTACACAGGGAGACTAGACTTTCACTAAAAGATCAATAACAGTGGACTTTAGTTGTTGTGGGATTTTTCTCACATTTTATTCACCCAAAGGTTATAACATTTTCAAAATTATGTCTGAGATAACCCTTACACAGCATCTCTGCTGAGCAACAACAGAAAAATCACTATTTTAGGATCTGACAGATGGTTCAGATGGACATCTTTCTCACTGCCAAGCTTAAGGACTTGACATCTATTCTCCTAACTCACTGGTGAAAAAAGTGAGAACTAAATGCATGAATTGTCTTATAAATTTCTTATGATGTTCCATGTTCACATGGATGTGAAACACACACATGTGCATGCACACACACACACACACACACTCAATCTCTATTTTATTTTATTCTACCCTGTGTGTAAATGATGGCTACTGTTTATTTTTAAATTTAATTTGCATATTTATTTAATCATCCGATGTGAAATTTTTATCCAATGTGGAAGTTTTATAGCTTCTTCTTTAAATGAAAAATATATCAATAGCATGATATGTATTCCTTTAAAAGGATGTCAAAAAGCCATTCCTATAAGATAACTAATTTAATGATAAGATCAATATGGAAAACGTTATATTAAATTATATTTATAAACATATGATATTAAGATTTATAAAGTTATACAATTCAAGCACATCTATCTATTTGGAAAAATCTATACATACACTTTCTCTGCCCAGTCATAATTTCCTGCCTCTGCTCTTTTCTTACGATTTTCTCTTATATAATCTCTTAATAGAACACAATCCCAATTCAGATGCATCTCTATGAATAAAGGCACATTTATTATCTAACTCTATAGACAAAAATCAATTTTATAAATTTATAAATTTATAAATTTTATAAATTGATTTTTACAAACGAATCTCTGGAATTTAATATCAAGAGGAAGTATTGACTGTAGATATGTCTCAGTACTTCTTGTTGTCCAATGACCTCGGGTTCAATTTTCAGTACCCATATTAGGCAATTCACAACCTCCTTTACCTCTGACTCCTGTGGCTTCTCAGAATATCTGCAATCACATGTACAGCAGACACATACACACATATACACATACCCATGCTTTAAAATAATAACAATTCATCTTAAAATCGGGTAGATGACAGTGTAGAACAAAGGATTGGCAGCATTGATTTTCCCTGCAGCTTTGTACAATGTGTATGATTTCCTTCTTCCTAAAGAGTAAGTGACTATAGTAAAAATAGGTAGACTAATTATACTCTTGTCAGTCTTGTTAATTTTATAAATAACATTTTCAGGGGCTTTCAGATAAGTCAGACTTTCTTCCCAAGAATATAACTCCCTATTACTAGTGTCCATTGGCAATTCTGACCAACTGAAAAAAGGAAAATTATAACGCAAGAGAATGTCCACACACATACTCTGTGAGTCTATCTCCCTCTCTAATCCCTTCTCCCCTTTCCTTATGAAAGACTTCTCTAAAAATCTCTTGAGCTCATATTATAGTACATCATCTAGAACCAGAAGTGTCCACGGAGAGATTATTTTTACACGTATGCTCACACTTTATTTGGATTTTTATACTCTACAACTTCCATATTTGTGTCTCAAGCTCTGTATTCCATCACTCTAACTGATAACAAGTTTATTTTTCCTATTGAGCATTGATTGGTGCAGAAATTATTAGCATATATATCACTAATTCTTCAGTTACTTTCTTGTGTGAATGATTATGTCTGCCAACTGTATACTCACAGAATACAACCAAAAAAAAAGGTTGTGTTCTACACTCTAGGTTGATATGCTGAGAGATTTAAAATATAAATCTTATTTTTTCACATTCAGAAAATTGATTTATTCAGTCTATTAGGTTCTGGCTGATGTTTTATTCTGGAGAACTTATCAGTATATGTAAGAAAAATAATGAAACTTTATGAAAGGATATTTCATGGTATCAAGAAAATATATTTGAAGTTAAAAAATACATGAAATTGTCCTTCAAGTATTTCCATTTTCAGGAAATCTGCAGTGCTTTAGAAATTACCTTTGAGAGAATATTTTAGTAATTTAATAAAGATAATTTAATAACTTCACTGTCAAGAATAATGTATCATGATTTCAGTATATTATGACAAAACAGTATTAAAAGAAAAAATTAGGTGCTCTGCAGGTCAGTGTGGGAGAGAGCCTCTCAGTGTTATTGTCCACTACTGAATCATAAATGCATCAATCTCATCAAACTACAGTTTTCTGATAGGCTCTTAGGCCTGCTTCAGTCTGACTTCGTGGTAAAAACTCATCAATATCTATATTTCTGGAGCTTATAGGTACTAGTGGTGAGCCTTCTATTGCTAAGTGAACAAGTTTTCAAACTGCCTGATAAATACTTATGTTTATACTTCTCAGCTAGTTCTCGCATTAGCCTTAGTCAGAGCATTTGCTTCTGGTGTGTCAGCAATCATAATTTATTTTTCTCCTTTAGAACTATTTATATAAACACATATCACACCGTAAGGTGTACTACATTGTTAGTCTTCTATAGAGCAATGAATGTACTTTTTCTAAGGCTAAATTTGAGAGACTGAATATGCAAAGGATAATGGCCAACAATAGGTACATATAAATTACAAAATCATAACGGACAGTAATTAGCAAAGCTAACTACTTCATTATCTCCCATTATCTACAGGAGCAAAACCATGAACAAGATCCACCTGCAAAACAGACTCAGGAGAGTTTGGATAATCATTATTAGCTTTGTTCTGAGAAACAGTGAATCATAATCTTCCTGCCAATGGTCAAGAAATGACCAATAATTGGTTAATAAAATTTTGCTTGTTTTTAATCCCAATCAAATTTAGACTAAGATAAAAAAGTCTAAATAAAAGTCTTATGGGATGATAAAGTTTTATATAATTGCTCCTGCTTGTTCCTCATGCCAAGAACTTCTCAAAGAAATGTATTAGTAGGTCTTGGCTTTTGCATGGTAACTAAATCTGAAACATCTCCATGTATCTGTGCCTACACAGAAGAGGAAATGATAGTGACTGATTCCCAGGCTTGTTTAAGAATTTAGTATATCATTTTTAGTTGCTAGATTTTTACTAAAAATATAACTTATATCAGGGAATATAAAATCTATTTTCTTACATCAACTAATGTTACCAATAAACTTAAAATGATATACTTGCCATTTTTTTTACATTTTGCACCAAAGTAAAAACATTCAAATAACTCAAGATTTTGCTTACATTAAGATCAGAATTAACACCCTGTTAACTTTAAATATTCTATAAGTCAAAGTTTATAAAACTTAAAAATCTTAATATATATATATATATATTTAGTGTAATGTATTTTTGTCTCCTATGTATATATTTCATCTAATATATGTATATATAATGTTTCGCATTAACACAGTCTTTTAAAACAGTAAATTATAACTAATACAATATATTTGCATAATCGGCATAAAGATATTTACAGCAGATTAGTAAGTGTATACAAAAGTGCATATTTGTTTATGGAAGAAGCTTGATCATACTAACACTTTAGGTCCTTCCTAAGAGTAGGTCTTTTTGTTGTTGTTTTGATATAGAGTTTCATTACACAGCTTTTGCTGGTCTGTAACTCAGTGGAAACCACACTGATCTTGAACTCATAGACAACTGCCTGTTTCAGCATTCAAAGTGTTGGAATTTAAAAGTTTGTGTCACTATAACCAGGGCAATTATAGAGCTTTGAATGAACATAGATATTATTATTTTAAGATAGATAGGATGTTATTAGGTTTGCTTCTGTGAAGAGATATGATACTCAATTTGTGTTTATATTCCTTGTTTTTTTCTACTTTTATAAAATTATCCAATATAACCAGTAGAGTTAACACAATTACAAAAAGAGACTGAATAGCAATGTATTTTATTGCCTTCCAGCAGAGAGTGACTTGAACACTTGCCATAGAACTACATGATTGGTAAACTATCATCACCACCAAAGTCCTTCTATTGGTTTCTAATGACAATTACCTTCTCATGACTTGTCTTCTTCCCTCTGGGACTCACCAGATTTCAGCTTGATCACCACCAGGGATCCTATAGAAGTCATCACACACTATCCAGTCTTCAAAATCTGTCACTGATCTGACTGGGACCCTCGAACTGGCCTATTCCATGTTGAGACCCTGTGCTAGTCCACACCAACAGAGGAAATTTGTTTCAGCTTTCTTGAACAAATAGTTCAAGACAAGAAAAAACAGAAGACTTTGATAACAAGTGTGTCACCAAATGCGACACAAACTTAGGAAATTGAATTTCTACCCTGATATGCATAAGCCTTATCCTGAATATTGTGAACACCCATGCTTCAAGAAGAAATATGATTGGAATACAATTGAAAAAAAACTCAACCAGCAAGCAAACTTCATTTGAAAATTTAAAACTCTTAAGAAAAATTCAAAATAATATACCAGCTCCAAAGTACAAATCCCAAAATTGCCCCTGAGGATAAAATGGACAAATTTACAAACTCAAAACAATTGTCACTATGGAAAAACAACTGATAAAAGACAAACACAAAGAGAAAAAACAAAATAATGATGGATATACAACATGTGAAAAGAGAATGTGATTTCATTTTTTAAAAAAAAATTTAAACTGAAATAATATAGAAAATGGAACTTGTAAGAAACCAATTAAAACTCAGTAGAAATCATCAACCAAGCATAAGCATTGACCTAAATCCTACAAACTTACTGTGGGCAAAGATAAAGCTAAATTTGAAACCACTAAAATTCAGTGAAGACTAAAATTATTTTAATATAAAAACTAAACATTGGGTGGGGATAGGCTTCATAGTCCTGGGTTTTCAGTGGACAATAATGAGGATCAGAGCAACCAGCAGTGATGGAAATGGCTGAACATGATGTCACATACACATGAAACTCAGGTAATTTGGGACATGGCATAGAGAAAGGAGGAGTGTTGGGGCTTTCTGGATTCCAATGAGCTTCAGGCTAATGAGAGGTCCATTTTTCTTTTTTTTTTTCAAATAATAAAGCAAATAGTGACAGAGATGATACCCAGGATTTTCCTCTGGTCCACCCATACACATGCAAGGCTGTTTTAATCCATATACAGACACACACACACACAAACACACACACACACACACACATATCCATACTCTCTCCATACTCTCTCTCTCTCTCTATCTATCTATCTATCTATCTATCTATCTATCTATCTATCTATCTATCTATCTCTATCTCACACACACACACAATTTAAAATAAATAAAAAGTAAATTAAATATATACAAGCCAAACTTTGTCCTGCAAATGAAAGGTCTATTGAGTAGACCTTTCCACTGCCATCAAATTAATATGTAGTTTGCTTTGAATTATTTCATTCTTTATTTACTCTCTTATTATATTGTTTTTTTGTGTGTGTATGTGAATTTCAGTTTCCTACAGAGAAGACTAAATATATGACAACAATCCTTTGTCACACATAGAAATACCGAAATACCAAATATAAGGAAATATGAGGTACTTATGACCCAGAAAAGGAAAAAAAAATATTCCTGTAAGGTATTTGTTATCATGAGCTTTTCAGTTCCATACAGGAATTCTAAGGCTTGTCTGTCTCTGAAATTTGCATATATACCCAAAAAATTACAATAAGAGTATAAATAAAGAAAGTATGAAATAATCCAAGGCAAACTATATATTAATTTGATGTCAGTGCAATGATCTACACATTATGTTTATTTACTGGACAAAAGGCAAAAGGAAAACAAAAATTTATCTGTACCAAAAAATTCAAACCACTGACTTAACTCAGACTTTAAATGAAAGTGAGAAGCTAGTTTGAATTATTTGAGACTTCTTAAATTTAGAATTTAAAAATGTAATCATAAATAGGAAAAGATAAAATATACTAGTGTCCAAGTATTTACCACATATTTTGCTCAGATATTCAATGTGTTGAATTTATTATGGGTCTGTATGCCTACAAAATTCTTTCCCTGAATGGAAGTATTTGTGAAATGGGTGGCCACACGTTAATACGACATACATTGAGAGAATATTTGCTTCAAGTGAGGAGGTTGCAATAATTATCAGACTAAAATGAAATAATGGTAGAACTCCCAAGACTCCTATTCAAATATTTCCTTCCATTTTGGGCTCGGCCTTTCCTTTCTGTCAAATGTCTTTCTAACAGTAACCCTTTAAAATTAAAATCAGAATCTCCAAAGTTTCTCTCTCAGGCTCTGGAAACACTGCCCAGAATGTACAAGTTAATGAGGACTTACAACACCTAACTGAGCTGAGAAAAATGTGGGAATTATTGTCAAGACACCTGGTGAAACCTAACACAAGAGTCACAGGACAGCATTCACAAGCAAAGCATCAGTTTGAGCTTTGAGAAGTTGCAAGCAATTGTCTGTGAAACCACATATAATGCTCTGGCTACTGAGAAAAACTTAAGTGCAACGAATAATGCTTTGGACTTCAGGCTTCTATTTCTTTTGTTTTGTTTTCTTGAATTTGAAATATTATCTTCTAGGCTCGTGTGTTTAGAGACTTGATCTTTCACTGTTGGTGGTGCTAAAAAAGTTGTTGAAACTTTGGGTAACTATAAAGTTATCCTGGACAAAGCAGACCACTGAGGACCAGCCTTGAAGAATGACATTCAGACTCACATCCCAACTATCCCGGGGCAGTAGACAATACTTTCTGATTTCGATCATGGTGTTCACAGCTCTCTTCTGGCACTGACAACATCCCATCTTTTCATTAAGGACTATATAACCTCAAACTGTGAGGCAAAAAAAAAATCCTTTGTAATTTTATAAAGGGTATTTGGTACAGCAAAAGCAACTAACTCAGTCACTAATTCCTGAATGGCATTTTGTATGAGATGAAAGCTAACTAACATTTAAGAAAAGTTATCAGAACAAAGAAACAAAGGAAAGAAGGAAGTTTCATAACTTGGATATTTTTGTCAATGGACTGTTCCTCAGATCCACCATATAAAACCTCATGTACAATCCAGCTATCATGTGAATTGTAATACAACCCTTGTGTTATTAAAACCATGTCATCTACAAGATTATGTCTCCAGGGTGAATGCTGGGATATGGAATCTTGAATCCTGCAGGTGTCCAGAATGAAGCTCCCAAGATGTTTGGTATGATCTAAATCAAGGACCAAGCAAGCTGTGCCATAAAACCATCACCCACCTGATGCCTTTTGTTGCTGTGCAACAAGGAACACACACAAAGGGGCTCTTTGGCTTTTAAGACTACAGCGTAAATAAAAAGAGGAATAAGAATGCTTAGGTATATCACACAGAACAAGGAACCTAGTGAATTAAGGATTAGAAGTAAAGCAAATGGCATTTTAATACCTGAAAAGTTGTCAGTGTTTCATTGATCTTAAAGTTTATAAATGATATACTTGCAGTTATTTACATTGTATATAACAGAATAATAATCAGTATTTCTGTCACATGTAATGTCTAAATATCTTAATCATCAAAGAGAAACTCTTCCAATGAACAGTAACATCATTTACAAACACTGCTCTATTCATCCTTATTAATTTCTCTCCTGTCATATTTTACTATCCTCTGACTCAGGAGACATGTAGTATTCTATGTAATGATGTATACTTAATTGGACTATGGGAAAGCATAGTACTAAATTATATCACATTTTGTATTTCTTGGAAAATGACTTGACAGTTTATACAATTCTCAAAATAATTTGAAACATTATGAAGTCTTACCCTTTGACTTGCTGAAAAAAATTAAAAACAGTATTAGAAGGAAGAAAAGATGGTTGCCATGATTCCTCTCCAATTAGAGGGCATCCTCCAGAGGTTCATGTTCTGGAAGCTTGGTCCCCATGTGGTGATGCTGAAATATGAGTTGACTTTCAGGAATAAAAGTGTAGTGTGATGACAATAAGTCACCGGGGTAGTCACTGTCTTTAAGGAACCAAAGGGGCTCTAGTGGGACCATAGTTTGTTCCCTGAGAGACTTGATATTTAAAAATATGCTCATTCCTCAACCTTACAACCTCTTCATCATTGTACAACAATTTACAGGTAGTGCTTAGCAGAGCATTATATGTAGACCCAAATAATCTTGTACATTCAACCTCAAAATTGTAAGATCATTCCTTTACTTGTTATGAGGTTCAGTAATTTAATGTGACTACATAAATGGACCAAGATGGTTATTACCACCAGCATAATGATGCATTGCAATTATAAATAAAAGGAAAGAATTCAAAATTTGAACTGACGTAATTTATAAAAGTTTATTTTGGGTAGATATAGGAAATAGTTGACTTCAATAGGGTTAAAATATGTTCATTTTCAAATACTCTTACTCTACAGAAAATTATTAAATATGTATATATATATGGCTATCTATCATTAGATTGTTTTACTACAAATAATCGAAATAAAGCTTATAAAACTAAATTTTTTGAAGCTTGTGATTTCTAAATATCAACTACCAAACCACTGCTATTTGTTCTATAGCCAAAATACACTAATCTCTGTCAATGATATTGGCACAGGGACCTATCTCTTCTGCATGTATTGGCCTTTTGGGAACCTATTCTATATGGATGCACACCTTCTTAGGCCGAGATGGAGGAGGGAGGGCCTTGGGCTTTCCACAGGGCAGGGTATCCTGTCCCATATCAGGGAAGTAGGGGGAGGGCGGTGGGGTAGTAGGGGAGCAGGACGGCCCGGGACAAGGGGAGTAAATGTAATTTTTTCTTTTAACAATAAAAAAAGAAAAAAAATACACTAATCTCATCTGTAAGGTTGCTTTTATTATATATTTTATGAATTTTAATATAATTAAAATTTTAATGCAGAGTTTTATGTAGAATAATTTGGGTCATAAAATATATGATAATCATTCTAGCACTATGAATTTCACCTTGTATGGAATTATAATTATACAATATATTATTTTATTCATGCCTCTATATTTTTTCATTTCGTTTTCTTGCATGTTCCCTATGCTAGTAATTCTCAAGTGATAATTGAGAATAACTCAAATTTCCATCAAAAACATTTATTAATATGTAGAAACACCAGGTTTGATTGTAGCAAGAGAGATAGTACTGATACTGTGGATTAGTGGCCAGGAAGGATGTGAACCATTCTCCTACGAGCAAGGCAACTGTAAAAGGTCAAGACTGGGAAATATACTGATCTCAAATATAATAACAGGTTAAATTGCACTGTTTAAATCAAACAAATGAGAAGAAACATTATATAAGAACATTTTCCTAGAATACCTTGATTTATTTTTGCATCTCTATTAAACCATCCCTAATGACACATGTGTTTTATATTGATTATTATCCATTGTTAAGAAAGCTACAAACACACTAGACGTCTCTTATTGAGAATATGTAGTTACAAATATAACCTAACAAAATCATACATATGAAACTAGTTTTAGATCCTATCCTTTGTGTTCTCATTGATTATTTTACAAAGACATAAAGATAATATTAGCACAATGCTTTTATAACATAGCAATGCACATGTATACAACACACACACACACATGTACAGAACTAAGTCGACTAATATCCAGTAGAGGAAAAAGGAATATTTCTCACTACTTTTCTATTTGAAATAAAAGTCTACTTAATTTAATCCTGTTTCCCTATAAACATTATGCATTGTGAATAATCCATTGTTGCAGCTCTTCTAATCCACAAGCTGAGCTTCCCCTTAACTCTATACAATTCCTCTAGGCACAAACCCTCATAATAGGCTGACTAGGGTGATGTAGTCACAGAAAAAGTGTCCTAAGAGCAGACAAAAGAGTCAAAGATACTGCTATTCCCACTATTAGAACACTTGCTAGTATTTTATGAACAATATATTTAAACAGTCTTCCATTCAAGATAAAGTCATAACTACTTTTCAGAAGAAATTAATATGATCACTATATACATATTTGTTTTCTCCTTCATATTTTTTCTGTTCATGTGTGTGAATATTCTAAAATACAAGCTCATTCTACAGTATAAAATAAGGATTGTTTTATGTTCAGTTATCAAAATTTGTGTACATGAATATGTGTATATTTTTTATGTGGTTGAATGATGAGATGTGTTGCATTGATTTATGTTGCATTTGTTTAACTCTGTGAACCTGTGTTACCTGCCGGTCTAAAACATCTGAAGGTCTAATAAGGAGCTAAATGGCCAATAGCTATAAAGGACAAAAGATAGGTGAGGCTGGCAGACAGCGATAATAAAATTGAATAATTTAATTTAATAAAATATTTATGTCCAGTCTCTTGAGTTCTTTGTATATAATGGTAATGATCTGAACAGAGATTCTC
>JAQHUG010000087.1:913981-928907 GCA_028555095.1 Dicrostonyx torquatus | reverse complement strand
AAGAAAAAATAAAATAAAATATTTAATTCAATAAAAAATAGAAGGTGAAATCTTGCAAGAGTAAGGGAACATGGAATGGTGGATGCTAGGGGCCAGCCATGCACCCAGTTGCAGAGTAAGAGTGAAAGATTACAGAAGTAAGGACAGGAAAAAGCCCAGATGCAAAAGGTAGATGGCATAATTTAAGTTAAGAAAAGCTATCTAGAAACAAGCCAAGCTAAGGCTATAAAATTTATAAGAAATAATAAACCTCTGTGTCATGATTTGGAATCTGGGTGCCAGGCACCCCGAAAAGTAAATACTTCAAAGAATGAAAAAAACCAACAACAGGGATTGCTATGGCTGAATCTTGAGGTAGATCAAATCCCAATTTTCTGAGAAACTGCCTTATAAATTCCAAAGTGGCGGTACATGTTTGCATTCCCACCAGCAAGAAGGAGTTTTCCCCTTGCACCACATCCTGGTCAGCATGAGCTGTCATTTGTGTTTTTGATTTTAGTCATTCTGACAGGTGCAAGATTGAATCTCAATGGGAAAAAGACTTTCTCCACATTTGACAGATAGTTAATATCCAAAATATGTATAAAGAATTCAAGAACCTATATATCAACACTCCCCTGACCAATCATTTAAAGAAAGGTTTTACCTGGATGGTGCTAGGGGTTTTATTTGTGAAAGGAATTTTTAATAACCATGGTATTTTAGACAAATAATACAATTCCATATTTCATTTTTATTCTCAGTACACAAGTATAATCTTCATGTTGACATTGTGATGACAATTTTGAAAAATATGTGACATTATTGTAAATACATGAGATTCCTGACACTTAGCAAGTGTTTAACAAGTGTTCCTTGTAGTTGTCTGTTGGATCATTTTCACAGTTGCTATGGTGACCAGTAGTCACAGACTTGGGCAAATTTTTGTACAATTTTTGATGAAAATACTCTTGCTATTTTTTTTTTCAGAACAGAGAGCATGCATTCAAAGGAGCAAATCTCATTAATCTATTAATTAGTGCTTCTATGGGCACAAATAGTTTTGATGGCAAGCATGATTTGAATATTTAAAATAGCTGTTAGCTGCACTGGAGCAGAAAGGATGTTTTTCATCACAGCAAGTCATCTGACATCATAATTACTCTGTGGATCAGTGAAAGAAAAAGGAAGTGAGAGCTTCATATTTCAGCCCCAAATCAACTTCCTTAAAAGAAAACAGGGTCACTGTTTCTAAACACTAGTGCTCTCTTTGGATGGATGAAGACATGAGTTCTATCTGTAGCAGCCACATGAAAATGGCACAATGCTGGAAAAGCAGAAACAGGCAGATAGTAGGACTTGCTGGCCAGCAAGCATAAGGTTAGTGAGAGACCTGGACACAAGTTAACATGTGATTGATGCTTTGGTAAATTTGAAAAAAAGAATCTGCCCACTGGTTAGAAAGATGGCAGCATGTTTTATAAAAGAAGGGAGCCATTTGTTTATGCCACAGGCTATCCTTCTATGAAGTGTCAAGTACCGAGGTGAGGCAAGGCTTGCAGAAAACTGCCTGGCTCAATCACCAGACACCTTTTTACTCAGGACCACAGCACAACTCTCTAGGTGTTCTGCCTTAGGTCTTGGTCCGTGTAATCTCTTGCAATGTAATTTCAAACTTTCTTTTCTAAAAATAATCAAATTTTAGGTTTTGAGAGCCACATAGCCTTCCTCCCAACTGTGTGACTGTGCAACTCTTCTTTCATGTTTAAACTATGTAACATGTTTTTCATGTGAGCGATTGCTTGTGCTTCAAGAAATGATCTGTAGAGTCAGCCAGCAGGGAGATTGTCTCGCCTGCAACTGCTTGATGGTCCCTTATCTTCAATATATTAACATTTTATTTCAACAATCATAGTCGAAGCAACATCTTCTGTTCTTAAGATCAATATTTAAAAGAAGTTACACGTACACACATGCACGCACATACTGTGATTTTAACATAAGCTTCCATCCAAAGTACAATGTGAATTATTTGTTATAATTACACAAATATAAAAATTTTGTCATAATAATGAGCTCCTCTTTATTCAAAACCAATAATAATGTGTAATATTCAAAATTTGGCATCTGGCCTCAAATAAATTACTATCATAAAAATGTTCTTGCTGGAACCACAGTAGTATGGAGATAGCAGTTAACTGTCTTCATTATTTTACTAATTTTTGAATTAAAGTTGTATTCTAAAACCACATTCTTGTCACTTTGAAAATGTAAGAATATTAGCTATTCTTTATTCTCTCAATGTTTCACTTCACATTTTAGAAAATGTGTTGGAAGTGATCTTGTTGAACCCACAACATTTACTATGATAATTCCACCTTTCATTTTGGCTTTGATTTGGTTTAGCAAGGATCAAATTGGTGCTTGAAAAGGGTACCAATTTGCATATACGTTTCTGTTTGTCTATATGCACGTGTCTGCTTCAGTGTTTGCCATGTTATCTTTGCCATCGCTTCACTGATTTAACTCAGACCGCTGTTCACCTTACCATTTTCAATTTTTCATTCTCCCTATCAGTCCTTAGAGCTTGCTTTTTGTATTCAGTCTTGGGAGCATTGTCAATATTTTCATATACCCAATCTACCAATCTTATCCTCAAAATTATTATCTCCATGAAGCTTGTAAATCAGGGAAGTCCTTATCTGAGATGGCAAAATACAATTTATCTCTTCCTTTATGTATATTTTCTCTGTTCTTGGGGATATACCTTGTTTCCATGATGCTTAAAGAATATATCTTTCTACAGGTTGTCCATTTTTAAAGAACTTGTTATGTTCTCTTATGCTGGGATACAAGTCAAGGTGAATTAGTGACCATTCATTATTTCAGGACATCATGTACACTTTTCTCGTGATTTACTTTTTAACATAAAACATTATAACCCTACACCCCCTCAAACTCTCTGCTGTATTCACTAAAATCCACCAGTTCTCTTCTATAATTTGTCAGTTAGAAACTGCCTTTGGCTAATGACGAGTCTGTCTATTTAATTGTCTCTACTGTTATTTTCTTATGACACTGTGGTTTCATGTTTGCCCTTGGCCTGAATTACACAATGGAAGCCTACCAGCATATTTTTATAAGTGATGGTGTATTAAAACTCTTTGCATTTATAAATTAGAAGGGGCTTAGACAACATGATATTGTCCTGCCTCTCCTAGACAGGCAGGGGGGTGTTATTTTCAGGCCTTGCTCACAAGCTCTTACCCATCTTGAATAACAGTGCCTAGTTCACCATTTTTCCCTTAAATGTCCTTAGAGACCAATAAGCTTGAATATAGTCTGAGAATATGCCAAGGTCTGCTATGGATAGACCCTGAATTCTACTGCAGACAGAAAAATGTTTGGAAATTGTTTTTCCCCAGAGGCTCTGACTGAGAGCATCTCTCTCTTGATTTCTACTCTTTCTCCATCAGCTAAAGAGCCACCTGGCTCTCAGGAGAACTAAAATGGGCTGCAATTCTAAAAGGAAAAGGAGGTTCACTGCTGGCAAGGAAACCTTACATGAACATTCACAGACTGACAAAAAAATATTATCAGCATCTATAATATCATTATTCAGAAAAAGATTGACATATATATTTAAATGAAATACAAAAATGATCATTAAAACATGTTTCCTGAAAGCAAGTAGAATCTTACAAAGTTGCCAAAAAATAATGCAACTATTTAAGTTCATTTTAATTACTTTCAGGAAATTTATTTATGGAACAAAAATAAAAAGAAATAGGCTAGCAACAAAAATCAATGAATAGAGAAAGTATCCAACAAATTCAAAATATTGAGAACTATATGAATATATTTCAATTACAGTACAGCCATGCATTGAGATGAATCTTAAATTAATTACTAGTTGCTTATTTTCTAAAAATGAGCATGTATACTTCATGCTATCTGCACATTTAAAATAATCTAAAAATGAATAACATAATTATTCTTATACTTTGAAATAAATATGTAATGGCCTAATATGAATATTTTGTTGTTATTGAAGCAATAACTTCTAATACTAATGTTATAGTTAAGAAGGATCTATAAGCCTATAAAACAAGTAGTCTGAAGTTGAAGATGTCATACAGTCTGTGTTTAAACAGTTACTATCAAATGTGTTGGCATTTCATATTAATCAATAATATGAAAGAAAAATTTACAGAATCAAAAATAATGCCAATTAAGAAAGAATTAGATATGTTACCCAACTTATGTATTTTTCCTTGACATGTCCAAACCATTATCTGGACATACATGCTCAAAATTTTATTTCAATTAATAATATATGATTCAACAATCAATAAGTCTTTATGCAATAAAAATAGCCTAACATTTTAGAAGTTTCTTGAATTTCTACAAATATACACATATACATTTTTAAAAAGTTCTTCAGGAAATAACATTTTACGTTTTTAATAATATACATTAATTTCTACGCAATAAAAGTAACTTCCTTACCCATATCTGACATTTCAGGCACAGTAACGATGTATGGTCCATCTGTGAACTTGGGAGCATTGTCATTGATATCTTGCACTTTGATGATGAACTCAGATTCAGGTTCAAGAGGCTTGTTTGTCCTCCTGTCGATAGCCTGGGCATGAAGAACATAGTGTGTTTTCTGCTCTCTGTCCAGGCTTTTGGTTGAGTGGATGTCACCCGTTGTGTCATCAATGATAAATATAGTTCCAGCACCTTCCCCAGTAAGGATGTACTTGACAGACCCGTCACCTTTGTCAGAGTTGGAATGCAACTGAAAAACAGACATGGGCAAAATCAGCTTGATTTATGTTCTTATGACATATGTTTTCTGAATATTAGCAAGAGATTAAGACTTCTGTTTTCTTTTACACTGTGAACTTCATGGTACAACAGTCTTTTCCTTCCTTATAGTTTTCTTTACTTGGTATTAAATGGATACTTCGTCTTAATTTCTCAGAGTTTCAATAACTGTTTTAGTATGCATTTTAATTTTAGTATTGTTCATAATCACTGTTGTCTTACTTCTTAATCAGATTACACTGTGTAATATGAAGTTAGGAAAAGATATTTCCACCACTCCATCCCTACTTTCCATGTCTGGGGAAATTTTCATGAGAAAATTCATAAAAAAGTTAATCAACATTGGTTGTTGACATTAGATCTTGGAAGAGTAGAAGCAACTGAAATTCAAAATTATTCATCAATTTTTCAAAAACCAAAACATATAGAACCAAGGTATTAATTTCATAATTTTCAAAATAAAAAGTTTAATATCATTTCCAATAAATGTTTCAATGTAGAAATTATACATTTTGTTGCTATTTAAGGGGCTTGAAAATATTATGAGAAATCTAGTTAGTGGTGAAATATTAATCAATTGGTAATATTGACAAATCATTATATTTTTCATTTCTTCAAATGATAAAGTATATAATGTTAATTTACAAATACTATCTCAGTAGAAAATAGCTTCTTACTAACATGCAAAGTTAAAATAGCTCCTCTATGTCGCTTAAATCAAAGTGAATGAAATTTACATAGCATAGTTTAATGTGCAGGTAACTCACAATTAAGATTCTACTTCAATTTAATTTGTGACACCATAATAATAAATGAGATTCACTCCCAGGAGAAGACAAGCAATTTTGTGGAACCACAAATGTCTATTTTTTGAGAAACTGTCTCTCCTTCTGAAGAAATCTGAGTGGTTTCCTGTGAAGAAATCTTTTGGTTTGCATAGTTTCAACTACTCACCCTTAACTTACTTCTGATATTAATAACAATGAAAATATACTGGCCTGGAGCTCACTTAAGAGTCTAGTGTGGAATAGTGTGGAATAGTGTGGCCAGTGAATCCCAGGAACCCAACTTTGTCTTTCTACACAACACTGGGAATATAAGCATTTATCATTGTGCCTGTTTTAAAAAATAATTTATTTTATGTATAGGAATGTTTTGCTTGCATGCATGTAAATGTATCATGTGAAAAATGCTTATCATTTATGAAACCGACACTGACAATCTGCCCTAACAACCCACTTAAGCCATTCTTTATCTTTAAAACAATTAGTGACTAACACTAGCAAACCATCAAAGTTGCTATCTCACCATTTCTAAGAGATTTTCTAGAATACTGGTTAGTAACATTATAAAATAAGAAGTACTTTGGTTATATTTTGTTAATTTAAAATAAAAAACATATTTTTACTATTAACTATTATAACTTAGAACTTGGCAACATGTTTTATTTTATTTTAGAAGTAATTTTAGAAAGATATAACAATGCTTGAAATAATTATCAGAAGATAAGCAGTAATCACCTATATAATCAGTGAAATTACTGTGAAAACTTATTTTTGTATTTAATAATTATACTATATTTAGATAAAAGAGATTCTTTTATGTATATTATAAATAGAATTAACATTTTCAGCATGATGTATATGTTCACATTTTTCTCACTATGTGTTTTGTATAGATATTTGTAAACTAGTCATAAATTTGTGTGAATTTAGCTTTTTAAGCATGAATTTAGTCCAACAAATAGACTAAATAAAATTTATTTATTATTTCTTCATAATTTGTAAGGCACTGTACAGGGATATGCGAGAAGTTATGATTAAATTGAACATAGTTCATCACTGATGATTTAGAAATATTTATAAAACTGGAAAACATTACTAATAGTTACACCAAAATACTATCAAATACATTGAGAATAGCATATCAGTTGTTCATAATATATTGCTTTAGTATTTAGGTAATGAAGGTGATTATCTTATTAAAGAAATTTTTAATCTCTTAGTAAGCTTGATTAAGTTGTGAAATCATTATTTCAATGTAGCAATGATGGAAACAATTTTTTGGATTTAGTTCACTAATTAAATTAATAGTTTATATAATTTTGATGACAACTGTTGCTGAAGGAGCAAAGTGATTTATTGAGAGTTTTCCTTCCCTGTTCTATCCTTTCTCAGTTATCCATTTCTACTTTCCAGGATTTTTCTGCAATAAAGTTTGAGCATGAGAAAACTACACTTGTTCTACTATAGATTTTTGTTTAATAAGAGATTTGTAAGTACCCAGATGGATCACGGTATGTGTATTAGGTTTTAAGAAACAAGGAATGAGAATACAGGGGGAGGAATGTGTGAGAACATTAGAACTAAGAGAAAAGAAAGGACACACACACATGGGGTGTGTATTGCTTTGAAGGATGAGAGATAAAACAGAACACAGAAAATTTTGGAATCAAATAAATATATGTTTTATTACTAGGTCTAGGCAATGGTAACAGAAATGTTTTAGCCTGTGTGCAGTTCACAATCAGACGTAACTGAAAAGATTGAGGAGTAGAGCATGAAAATTATAAATATTCAATACACAGATAGAACACTGACTTTATAGATACTAAAATGTTATTCATTTGCATGAATTTTTCAAAGTATGTTAGAAAAATTATTTGAAAAATAGCAAAATGTTTTGTTGCACAAAATTCCAACTTATTCTGACTTACTTTTCTGAAAATATCTCTTGACTCCACAGTGACTGAACTTTCTCTGGGCCCTGCAGCTAGATTAAAATTATGCTTTGAGAATATGGTAGTGACCTGCTATCCAATATGCACCTAGCATGATAATGTTTAATATGCCTTTAAAAAATATAACCAACCTTGTTATCCTTGGATTTCTCAAGCAATTATCTTTAAAACTAAAACTAAAAGCCTAATTTTTAAATGTCTAAGTACTCTTCCATGCCCTTAACCCCTAATTTGTGTGTGTGTGTGTGTGTGTGTGTGTGTGTGTGTGTGTGTTATGGTAATCATTTGATAAGAGCTTCCAATATTTGGAAAGCCTCCTTAAACAAACACATATATCATAAACGTTAGAAGTTTGTAGCTTCAGGTGTTTTCTGGATCATTGGGTGTCTTCAATTAGGGTTTCCATTGCCGTGACAAAACACCATGACCCTAAAGCAAGTTGAGAAAAATAGAATTTAATTTGGCTTACAGTTCTAGATCATAGTTTATCATTGGAGAATGTCAGAATAGGAACTGAAGCAGAGCTAGAATCCCGAGGAAGGAGAAGATGTAGAGGTCATGGCGGAGAGCATATTACTTACTGGCTTGCTCAGCCTACTTTCTTTTTTCATTTTTTTTCTTTTTTGATTTTTATTGAGCTCTACATTTTTCTCTGCTCCCCTGCCTCTCTCCTCCCCTTCAACCCTCTTCCAAGGTCCCCCTGCTCCTGGTTTACTCAGGAGATCTTCTCTTTTTCTACTACCCATGTAGATAAGATCTATTTATGTCTCTCTTAGGGGCCTCATTGTTGCCTTAGTTCTCTGGGATTGTTACTTATAGGCTGGTTTTCTTTGCTTTGTGTTTAAAAACCACTTATCAGCCTACTTTTTTAAAGAGCCCAGGATACCAGCCTGTGGATGAACCACCCACAATAGTCTGTGCTCTCCCCAATTGATCACTAACTGAGAAAATGCCTTACAGCTGGATCTCAGGGAGGCACTTCCTCAACTGAGGCTCCTTTCTCTGTGGTGACTATAGACTGTTTCAAGCTAACACACAAGAACAGCCAGTACATTTGGGTTTAGAAAAGAAACATTTTTCTTTGTATAACTGTTAAGGATTTCTGTAAAGAATTCTGTCATTCCTTTCTCAGTCCCTGTTTTATATGTTGTTTAACAAATATAGATCACAATCCCTTTATTATAGATACAGACTTATTCAGAGCATAACACACAGTCAACATGTACAGACAGAACAGACACATAATTGATAAGCCACAGACAGCATTAACCACAAACTACAGACTAATAGGAAATATAAGTTAAAAAGTGGTGGAATCAAATTTGGGTTAAGCTTGTTCATTTTGATCCAAGAGAATATTTTTCTCTAAACTTTTAATACAACACTAAAACATTTTAGCCTTCACTAAGTTTTCTTTATTATATTAACCAATATATTTATTAAAATAATAATAACAAGATCTTACATTGGATGAGAAATAAATGATTAGACTTCTGAAATATTGTGAAGGAGGTTATATTGTCATTCTTGTAGTCTACTAGGAGTGTAGAAGTTTCTTGTATGTCAGATCATGTAATAAACAATGCTAATCAGTTCTTCTTTAGGAGACAAAAGAGAATAAAGGGCAAAGAAGAAAAAAACGGAAGGTAGTCACCCAGAAAATAGCATGAACAGTTTTTCTGCATTACCTTCATAGCATGTCTTTTTCTTGGTGTTAAATAGAAACATATGGCCCTCTCAAAGCTAATGTGGCACCGTGAATTCACCCCAGAAAACTATTTATGCACATGAGACCACATTAGGATCACGACCTAAAAATTTATAGTTTTCACTCCAATGCACAGTTGCTCTCCGGGATAATATGTGATTCCTTAGGGATGAATAATTTTAAAAGGTTAAGGACATGGTGTCAGAGTCATTAATTTTGGAAGTTGCTTTGAGTTAGGACTTCAAGCCATATTACAAATGTGGGCCACTGAGTTAAAAGTGCAATATAGTTTGCTGTGTAACATTTGTATAGGGGAAATATGTGTCTTTATATTTCAGAGAAGAAGAAAAGAAGGGCAAATATCCAATGGTAACAATCCTTCGTTATCAAACCAACACTGTTTTTTTTATATAAAATACTGGTGAATCTATGTGAGATATAAAAATCACAGTAATTTGTGTTCTTGACAATTACTAAATGTAGCTTTAAATTGTTGTATTTTTAATTAAAATTTTAGCATGCTAAATTATATATTTATAATATTCATATATTAATGAATTCATGTTGTGCCAGACACTTCATATACTAGCAATATCTTGGTACCTCTATACAAGTTTCTCTATAAAAAAAGATATAATAATCATATCTTAAAATTGATTTTTAAATTTTATTAAAGAATATATTTATTCAATCAAATAGTAAGCAATGTAGTAAGTCAAAACAGAACAATATTTTAGAAAGGATTGGAGGATAAATAATTAGCTTGATAACATCAATATGAAAAGATATTTTGTGTAAAATTTATTATGTAAATTTCATCAAATTTACATTTATTTCTGGAGAAGTAAACTAATAAATAAGGAATAGGAGGACAAAATAACCAAAGGGAAATTAGATAGAATATTAATCTTGTGGGACAATGGTCTTGTACTCGATAAAGATTTGTTATTTGTATTTCTTTAATAAAATGCTGATTTCAGTAGCCATGCAGGAAGTATAGGTGGGGAATCCAGGACAGAAGAATTCTAGAAAGAGGAAAGGCTTGGTCTGCAGTCATCAACCAGATGCAGAGGAAGCAGGATGAGAATGCTTCACTGATCAAAGGTATCAAGCCATTTAGCTAACACAGACAAGAATTATGGTTAATGTAACTTTAAGAGTCAATAAGAAAACATGAGCTAATAGGCAAAACAGATTATAATTAATTTAAGCTTCTGTATGTTTCTTTGGGACTAAATGGCTGAGGGACTGGATGATAGTGAAATCTCTGGCAACAGAAACCTAAATACAAGTTTGGGGATCTTAATATACAATAAGAGAATTCCCGTGTCTCTATCATTTGAAGTGGTCATAGTGACATACCCCTCACCGGAATTTTGGAATGTTCCATCTAGTTGTTCTCAGTGTTTGGGGACTACAGAATACAGACAGTAGTTAAGAATTTCCCTTTTAGTTGTTGGGAAAACTCAATAATTGACCAAAGAGTTGGAATTGAAATAAATTTCATAGTATAAGTATCTACCTATAATAACACAATGACTTTCTTTTGCCTCCCTCAGAGTCTACCAATAGATGAAGGAGGTGGCAAGTAACAGTAAAAAAGAATAAAAATCTCAGATAACATCAAATTTGATTTCAATTCCAGGAAAATATTGACCCATGATTATTCTCCTGACCAAGCATTAGGGTTCAGGAGAATTAGTGATTTACCTGATTCAAATGAAAAAAAAATGCTATTCATGCTAGATTGTTTTGTTTTCAAAGGAAAGCAGTGCTGACATACAGGAGAAAAAGGAGACAGGAATTAGATGTATTCTCAAAAATACATGTGAAATTAAAATAAAAAATAGCTATTTAAAATGATCAACACTTTTAGTTTTTTTTAACCATTTGAAGTAGGGGTACCAACAGTGTTTATTGCTTTTTCTGTTCTTTTTATCAATAACTTGGTTACAACTCTGAGAAGACCATCAGAATGACAATCTGATTAGAGTCTACAAGTGTATCAGTGATGAGAACAGGACAGTTGCCAGAAAAGCATAACAGATATGCATTATGCTGAGAGGTCACAACCAATTCAGTAAAAGAAGAAAGAGAAGGGTTGGAATAAAGAATGACTATTAGACTGGGCAGTGATGGTGCATGCCTCTAATCCCAGCACTCAGGAGGGAGAGTCAGGCTGATCTTTGTGAGTTCAAGGCCAGTCTGGTCTACAAGAGCTCGTTCCAGGACAGGCTCCAAAACTACAGAGAAACCCTGTCTCTAAAAACAAAAGCAAAAACAAAAAAAAAGAATATCCGATATTTTTGGAGTATTGTAGGAACACTGCGATTTTAAACGTGGGATCTGTTATACTCAACACTCTGCACACAGATCTTTATCTTACAAAGATAGTTCATAGAAATGAAGATTCAAAGAGAAGTCCCTTGAAAGTGACAAACAAGCCTCAATGGATTATTATCTTGATATTATGAAATTACTGAAGATCTGAGAGTTCTTATTCTAATCCAGTAAGAACTTTCTAAAACTTACAGTCAGATAAAGTTACTGAAAAACATATTCATGTTTGAAGTAATCAAGTTCGGAGGATTTGTTATAGAACTTGGAAGGGTCTAACTTATCATTCTGATACAGACATAAAAAATACATTTCAGATTGACAACAATGCTTAACAAGTGAATATCTTAGGGGACAGTGTTGACAGAATAAAAGAATCACTTTAGAAATATTACTAGCAGATTTCAAAAGTAAGATGCCAATGTGTTCAGAGGAGCATGGGGAACAGAAAAGGCTAGCAGAGAATTTATGAATGTGAGCTCATAGATGAAAATTGCATGAGATGGGGAGAGAGAAGAGTTTTGAGCTGTGATGTATCATAACTAGCAGAGACATATAAAAGACCCTTGTGGTTTAAAACTAGATGAGACAAAAGGAGATTAAAGTGACATGAGTCATTTTAAGATTGGCAAGAGACTTGTCTCTAGGGGGATCCCAGGTGTCCATAGGGATGTCCCTAGCTAGGTATTTGGGCAGCAGAGGAGAGGGTGCCTGAACTGGCCTTATTCCATAGTCACATTGATGAATATCTTGATTATCACCATAGAAATTTCACCTGATGGATGGAGATAGAGTCAGAGACCCACATTCACATCAGAACAAAGGATTGAGCTCCCAAAGTCCAGTTAAAGAGCTGAAGTGGGGAGAAGATGAGCAAGGAAGTCAGGACAGCGAGGGACTGACCCATCAACTGAGACAATGATAATGGCATGGAGACCTATCTCTTCTGCATGTATTGTCTTTTTGGGAAGCTAGTCTATTTGGATGCACACCTTCTTAGGCCGGGATGGAGGGGGGGGGGTCTTGGGCTTCCCACAGGGCAGGGTACCCTGCTCCTTCTTAAGGAAGCAGGGGGAGGGAGGAGGGGTATTGGGGGAGCGGTAGGGCCTGGGACAAGGGGAGTAAATGTAAATTTTTCTTTTAACAATAAAGTAAAAAAATAAAGTGACATGAAAGTAGTAAAACATGTTCCTACCATGTTATATATATATATATATATATATATATAAGTTTCTACAAAGTAATTGATCTGTATTTTAATTTGAAGGAAAGATCAAATAAAACATAACATCTGGCAACAATTTATGAAAAAAAAGATAAAATTTCTATTGAACTGTTGAAGGATTAAATAAGTTACAGAAATATTGGAGGAATTCTGAGACACTCTACTTCAGCATTATCATTGAGATATCCCAAATACGATCTCAGAGAGAAAGAAAGATGACATTTCAATGTAGAATCTTCAGTTTATGATAATAATTTGGTTAATTTTACTTCATGAACACAAAAAAAGTATCATCAAAAATGATGATGTTATTGGTGAACTAAATATAAAGGGGAAAATATTGGGGTATTCAGAAGCCTGTACTACAATGGCCAAGCAAAATGATCCAATCACATTTGCTTTGATTGGTTCTCATTTGAAGAGAAATAACAATTTGATCTTCTTGTAGTCAGTATTTCTAAATACTTGGCTGTTTTCCAAGACTATTTGATTAAGTTTTTCAGGTATCTATTTTATTTTATGATACTTAACTTTTATTGATTTTATTGAGCTATACATTTTTCTCTGCTCTCTTTCCTTTCTCTCCCTTCCCCTTCAACCCTCTCCCATGGTCCACATTTACTCAGGAGATCTTGTCTTTTTTCTACCTCCCATGTAGATTAGATCCATGTATGTCTCTCTTAGGGTCCTCATTGTTGTCTAGGTTCTTTGGGATTGTGAATTGTAGGCTGGTTTTCTTTGCTTTATGTCTAAAAACATCAGACAGAGGACTAATCTCCAAAATATACAAAGAACTCTAGAAATTGTTCACCAAAAGAACAAATACCCCATTAAAAAATGGTACAGACCTAAACAGAGAACTATCAACAAAGGAATTTAAAATGACTGAAAGATAATTAAGGAAATGCTCAACATCCTTAGCCATCAGAGAAATGCAAATCAAAACAACTCTAAGATTCCATCTTACACCTGTAAGAATGGCCTAGATCAAAAACACAGATGGCCAATTATGCTGGAGAGGTTGTGGGGAAAAGGGAACACTCCTGCTTTGTTGGTGGGACAGCAAAGTCAGTTTGGATATCAGTGTGGCGATTTCTCAGAAACGTTTTTCAGGTATTTCAATTCAATACTTGTTAATTTATCCCTTCCTGAATTTTTAACCATATTTCTTTCTCCCATATCCAATAAAAGCCTTATCATTTCTATTTCTATTCATAGTCATAGATCTGACCTGAAATAACACACCCCAAATAATTAACAATCAGTAGTCAATTCAGTATAAGTAAAGAGAAGAACTAAGTATATCTTTACTATGTCCAGACAACATACCACTGTAAATTCAATAGAATCCAGTGTCGTCATGAATATTCTTTGTGAGAGTAAGGAAATGTAATGGATTCATATCTGGAGAGTGTTCCCAAGAAACCATAATGGAAAGCTTTCTTTCTCAGTTTGGGAAAATTTTTCAGAAGGTAGAACATTGAAACCCATATCCCAGCTCTGTTTCTGTTCCTTATAGAACCTCAAGGTACTGATTTTTTTTTAAATTTGTCATCACACATTTCCATAGATCTTTATCTTCTTTTATAATTTATTTTAATGTACAAATAGATTTACTATCACAAATAATTGACAGTTATTAGATGACAGATTTTAAAAGGGAGGGAAACCTAGGAATCAGCTTAAATTAATTCAAAACAAGAAATCAAAACACAACATTTCAATGTAATGATCTTAGATTCTGGAAATTAAGGATATGTGAATAGCAAAAATGGGGAGAAGAATATGGACTAAAGCATAAAAAGGATGCCTTCAGGCTCCCTCCCCAAGTTTCCTAGCCTTGTGGAAATAACTCATGTAAAAGACCTCATGAATCTGAATTCAAAAAATTTTTTCTACAAAATCTGCTATTGTATTTCTCCTTTAGAATGAAATTTCATTAAGAATGAAAATGGCAAGGAACTGCCCATACCTCAACTACTGACAAAATACATAAAAGCTGGAAATGGATAAGCAGAACTGTCAAATCCTGTCAAGACAGGGTAAGATGGTTTTGAAAATTTTCTTGCCTTTTAAAATAATCTGTCAGTTATTCTAGGCCTTA
>JAQHUG010000087.1:795117-818202 GCA_028555095.1 Dicrostonyx torquatus | reverse complement strand
ACAAATGAATTTGCAAAACACAACCTGTTTGTAAATCAAAGATGCCCTCATTTCTTTATTTTCGTGGATATTTTACTATAATATCAAAAAGAGAGATTAATGAGTTATAATTTCTTAGGAATTAATCAGATTTGTACAAAGTACACCTGATTTAATATACCTACTTATGATTTGTAGTTACAGCTTTTGAACTTATCTTCTTCATATGTTCATTTATGACAAAGAATGGAAGAACAGTAGCTGCAGGTACAATAAAAGGTGATTCTGCCTTGAATTTTATACTATATCTTACCATTTCTAGGGAAAGGGGAAGATCAGTTGGGAATAATAGCATAGAACCATTGACTCACAGGTCATGACACAACTGTTTCAATCCCAGTCCCAGAGAATTTCCTAAAACAATAACTAGTGGGAAATAAAGAAAAAACTCACAATCTGGAACTATATTTTCAAAATATCATTGAAACTGATAACAGTCAGAAATGTTTGGTAAATGTAAATCATCCGCTATAAGCATTCAAACTCCTTCAGATAATTGCATTCTCCAGATTCCACTCTTTAAGAATTAGTGACCCATATCGTTTGGGTATTAAAATACTCTTCAGCCATGTGTATCGGAGCAAACTAAATTCTAAGTGTGCCATCCTTAGAGATCAAATGAGAGAGAAATTATCCATTAATGATCAGTTAAACACATGAAAACTAGATGTGTTTAACACATCTAGTGAAAACTAGGTATTTAGTAACAAGCCTTATAAAAATTTATGAAGAATTCTGTAAACTTGCTGAGAGCAAGGAGATCATGGGATTTGTAAATGTAATTTGTAGACATTAACGGTATAGTAAGCATATTTTTAAAGCTTTTAAATAAATATTTTCAATCCTTTGATCATTCCATTAATAATAATTTGAAATGCATAATACGCTAAAAAGTTCTATGTCAAAATTAATTTCAGTTTATAATTTATTATAGTAAATATATTTGAATCAAGACTTATAATTTCTTCAAATGCAAAAAATAATGGGTTATGATGCTAAATATTTGTTTCATTAACCTAAACAGGACCAAACTGCTAGAAATGAGACCACAATGGCATAATCGTTCAGCCCTTTCATTTCAAGGGTCTGTCAGTTGCACACATCATCACCAAAGTGAGGCAGTCGTGGTGTACAAGACTCCAGATTTTCATGCAAAATATATCAATTCTCAGAAAGGTTTAAAAAACAAAACAGTTAATCCCCCTTTTAAGACATCAGGGGAAGTCCTTAAAAAATGAAACCGTTTTTCTAGATGACTTGTTAGTAATATTTTTGGAATCATAAATGGATCCAGAAATAGATATAGATAATAAAACATCCCTGTCCACTACTAATTAAAGACATCAATACACCAGTTCTGAATAACACTCTTTCTGTCAAAGATTTCTCAAAGAGCAGCTTAGAGTTTCTGGAGAGATGAAGAAATACAACACTGGACCCATGGTGATGTCCACATAATAGAGTGATAAACAAAATCATTTTTAATTTGTGTCTAAAACAGAATATCAAACCTTTAAGTAATATATTAAAATTAAGAAAATCACCATCCATGTATATATTATATAAATATATACTATTTTTATTTTACTTTCCAGTCATTTTCCTGGTTTGTCTTTCTTACAATTTGATTCTGGTTTTGATTTTGAGACTCTGTACATTGAGCCCTTTTTGTCCTGAAATTTACTCACTCTATAGACAAGACTGGCCTTGAAACTTTAAAGATTTTGCCTGCCTCTGCCTCCAAAGAATTAGGATTAAATGTTTATAAATCACATTTATAAATCACAAAAAGAAAACAAATGTAGGGAAAATGTATTAATTAGTTAAGTTACTACAAATATTATAATGTTATTACATGATGGTGTATTTACTTCGTGGATTTAATAGTCTCAAAATTGAATAAATTGAAGGCTACTATAGTTTTTAACTGACAATTAATGTAGTACTAATAAACAATACACAATTTATACAATTTTTATTGATGTCTTCTATCAACATAAAGTTTTTAAAATTGCATTTTGCTCCTTTCTGAAACAAAATAATATCTATTTCAGGAAGCTTATTTATTTTCATTATAAACATGTTCTGATTATCTGACCACTCATGTAACATATATGATATACAGAAAAGGCCAATAGAACTAAGAAACTTGAGTAGGTAATGAAAGTGATTTTTGGAGATTTTTACAGTATTACTTTGATAAATTTACCACTGACAATGATGATTTGAATATTTCAGTACATAGATTTGAAAATTCTCATTTAATTAAAATTATTTGAGAAAGCAAATATTTTAGCTAATTTGTTTTCTACATGCTATGAATAAAATGAAACAAAATCTAGGATTAAAAATAAATGTGCAGAACATGACAATCTACCATCTTATTATGGGCATAATTTCTATATAATTACTGCCTTGACTTCAGTAAGTTGTAAGATGTTGCAATGCTTAAGAGAGTTTTTAGAGCTGAATCACATCTCCTGTTTGGATAGCTCTTTTTTTTTACAGAGTGTACTGTCCACAAATACAGAAGATATTGCCTAGCAATGATCATCCATATGGCCTGTTTTTATCTTAGCCCTGGTTTCTATTTCTTCCAAGTACACAGTGGTAAAAGCATGATCATTTGTGGTAGTGATTTAACTCTGTTTTACCAAGCATTAATACCTAACATAAAATCTAATATTGCAATATGGTTGTGAAATTTCATATTCCCTTAAATCCAAATTCATTAAAAATCTTGTCTGATGAAGAGCTTGACTATTTGCACAGGGCATCACTCCAGCACGTAGATGAGAGCCAAGTATCAGGGTCAGGTTGTCTGGCATACACTGTAACCTGGTTCAGTCTTGTATTAGGTGTACATTGCCCCATGATTTGCAGAGTATCTGCCATTCTCATGAATCAACTTCATCAGCAAAATAAATAGGAGTAAATAAGAGGGCTTTTTCAATATTCTTTGAAGAAGGAAGTACATTATGACAAAATCTTTAGAATTGAAACTTAAATGATACATAGATTCTAAAATTTTTGTTTCTAAATATCTCATCTACAAAAAAGAAACAAAAAAAACTCTGTATAGAAGAGAAACTGAAACAATGTGTGGCTAGTAAATGGGTTTAATAACCTTGGGTTTCAGAGGAATATTCTAGTAAATAATGTATTTGTACTTGTTTCCATCATTTTTTTAATTTTTTTTTGTCTGTTTGATATGTTGGTTATATTGGAGACAGGGTTTCTCTATGTAGATTGGTCTGCCCGGGAACTTACTATGTAGAGCAGGCCGGCCTTGAACTCACAGAGAACCACATGCCTCTTGCTCCCAAGTGCTGAGATCAAAGGCTTTTGCTACTACAGTCACTTATTTTCAGTATGTTCATAAGAATGATTGCGTGAGTACTTTGAGAGATATCTGATTGGTGAAACACTAAGAACATGTATGCGTTGATTTCTGCCTATGATAACATGTTTTTATTCACTCGCATTCAGTGCAGGAAAAATCATAATACTAAAGGAAAAGATTTATAGTGTTATTTAGCCTAACATTTTCACATTACATTCAGTTAAAAGTATATTGGATACATACCCTTTCTTACACATTAATGGTAAGTAAATATATAATTCAATTCAATAAGTGAAATAAGTTACAAATGTGAATACCATAGCTTAAACTTCAAACTATGCATGCTGAATTTCATGCCCCTTTTCCTGCTTGACATATGAGTATGAGGTGATTTCGGTTTTTACTGTGAGTTTCTTCTTGTTGTCATGAGAAGCATCCTTCATGGTCCAACTAAGTAGGTTTTCCTCTGCTAATGTATCGGTTAACCTTTATAATATGGATAGTTTATTTTTTACTCAGGAAATGAATCAGTCCCAGTATCATTCAATAGCTGTGGACCAAACAGGATGTAAAGGAGGGAAATGTGAAATAAGAATTGCTTGAAAGGGGTGTTATTTACAATTATTAAAGAATTATGACATGCTATGAAACCCACCATAGCGAACTGAAACACAAAGTAGTCGGCAATGCCACAATCCTTCTTCTCAAGTGCCTCTGCTACCTAAATAAATACAGCGCTATACAATTTTAGGTCACCCCAGGGCAGATGGAGTGCATTGTCCTTAATATCACAGGAGTAGTGGCCTGTATACCATTAAGCCCTACATTATGAATTCCTGTGGGGATTGTATGCTTTCTATCTTCAGAACTTGATTCTTCAGTTACACCCTTTATATGAGTTTTCTTTTGATGGATTCACAAATAGATTCACATGGTCAGAGATATTTCTAGGCAATCAAATCAATATTTCTTTTTTATATTAATAATGAATGAAGTTTATAGGCACTATGTGAGAGTAACTGAGAAGCAAAATGAGTACTCCAGGAAAATAGTGTAGTGGAAAAGTCAAATACAAATACAATAATATCTAAAAGTAATATGTGACATATGCAGATATTTATAATTATTTTGCCAAAGCTGAATAGTCTCCTAGGTACTGGTGATGACAGATGTGCCACCTGCTAGGTAAAGACCTGACTCCCTTGCATCGTATGATCTAAACATATGACAAGGATAGATAGCAATTGAATATCCATTTAATTACTTTAAATAGTTTAAAATGTATAAAAGAATGTGGACTTTTAAAAAGAGGAGTTGCTATCCCTGTGAGGAGACCTCCATCCCAAACTGATGTCAGAGCTGAAATGTGAATGAAAAGTACATCACAATGTGGAGCCTGGAAAAATTCCACACAGAAGGCAAAGCACCCTGAAACACCTGGGTGTAATAGCTAACAGCACTGTTACAAAAGTGGCAAAATAGAGGCAGGGGTCACTTAAAGATAAGTTGAAGATCTTAGTTCCTGCCAGCACAGGAACCTAAATTGTATTGCGTTTTTAATTTTTAAACAGTAAAAAGTAGTGGTGTGTGGTGCCTCATGTCATTATTAGATCCTCTGTCTAAATAAAACTCGCTCTTGTTCCTGTGTAATGATCCAGAGGGGAGGTTTGATAAATGCAGATGAAATCAAATGATTGAAAGAGATTGTTGATACTGCATGTAGACAGAGAGGGGATGATGAGAATCTGGTTGAATTACTGGTGTGGAATGACTTTTCATGCTGTCTACTCCCTAATGTAGATTTTAAAGCCATACATCATATATTCCCTGGGGTTGAGGCCCTTAGAAGGCAATACAGTTTTGGTGAGTCCTGATGGGGGTAGCTTACTGTGTTAGTCCTATAGAGCTGTCCAACTCCTTCTGTGAAATAAGAGGTATAGAGAGACAGGAGTCCTTACCAGGAACCAGATCTGCTAGCATGTTTACATAGTTTCCAACCAGGAAGGACTACAGAGAAATAAATGTCTGAGCCCTAAGTGAGAGCTGACTCAGTCATGTTAACAGCTGAGGGAAACTGAATACAGGTGTAGTCAGGGAGCTGCCAAAGATTATGCTGAAGATCTTTCCTGAGCCATGGATGTCACCAGGAAATGGAGACAGCCATGAAGAGCCTGCACTAGGTCTGGTGGGTGGGAAATCTAATCACATATCCATGCGTGGTCAAGTGGAACTGGAGCCGCCGCGAGAGAGATTTTAAGTAAGGATGTCAGCAAGGTGGCTGGATTTACAGCTCTGGAAATTCGAGCAGGCACCTGAGCTAATGCTGTTCCTTGAGAGTGATCGATTCTGGATAATAATTAAACACGTGTGAGAGCCCAGAGGAAGAAAGCAGAGGAGGAGGAGGAAAGAGCCCAAGACTCTCTAGCTTTTACTGGCTAGCAGCTTGCAATTTAACAAGCTTTGCTGAAACAATGGGAACTGCCACAGAGCAGCCTGAGGAGGGAATGAGGTGGAGAGTGAGTTTCACATATTCCAGGGCCTACTTTCTAGAAGAGAGTGTATGAGTAACCCAGTGCTTCAGGCTCTGAGAGGCAGGGAGATGAGTATAAAGAACTCTGGATTTTATGATCCTGGAAACATTGCCGTCTCAAATGAAATGGTTTCATCAATGAGGCCAAGCATTTGAGTAGATAAGGGAACATTGTCATACTTAAAATCAAACAATATTTTTGAAACAAAGTAAGTATAGAGACGGAAACTAGTCATTTTCTCCATGTTGAATCTGTTCTTTTACTCCATAAATGTTACCTGACCTGCACGTGAGTTAAGAAGAGGTGAATTGGCCTGGAGGGATAGCTCAGCCGTTAAAGGCTAGGCTCACAACCATAAAAATATAAGAGGTGAATTATTTTAACTGGTAATTAATCATGGGTTATGAATTGGTTGGCAGCATATGCCATGAGAGAAATGACATGTGTGGAGAAGGATAAACTTCCAAGGCAAGAAACATCTGTGGTCAGTTTGAAGGTCAAACACATCCTGCTGAAAAGATAAAAGGGCCCATTAAATGACAATAAGGCTGGGTGGAAGCAACAAGCAAGAAGATCCTGAAACATAAAAAACATAGGAAGACTTAGCATATTGATATTAGCAGGTAACACACTCTAGAAGATTCTCTGGGATCTTGAAAGACAACTAGGGAAGTTAACATCTCTGGAGAGTATAGTGGTCTTTGAGGTAGTTAATCACATTTGAACAATCAGTATATCCAGGGCCTTTAATCATACACTATGACAAAAAAGAAAGTTATAAGAAACTGAACTTTTCTTTTTTCTTCTTTTACATAGTATAAAAATACTAGGTCCCCATAAACCTGATGCTTAAAATGTAAATAACTTAAATAAGATATTAAATTTAGTCAGCTTTTTAATAACATTTCTAGTTCAAGAAACAAAAAGATACAAAGATGAAATGTGTGTGTGGGGTGAATGACTGCATTTGGGCTTTTGAGAATTTCCAGGAAGGTAGAAGGAGGAGAAAAAGATGTAAAATGCACTAGCAAAAAGAATTAGAAGCATTCAAACTCATCATTTTATTACAATGAATGATAGATTACCAGGAATCAGAATTTTCTGTGCCTTTCTATTTTATGATTCCATTTGAAACAAAATCTATTAACTACCACAGTTATAATGCAAGGCTGAAATCAGACAACTGAAAGCAATGGTCATGCACAGAGATATCCAGGCTCTTACAAGCAAGCCTCAGTAAGAGCAAAACATAGATTCCTCAAGGGCATTTCTGCATGGATGAGCCAAATGAATGAGAAATGGTTAGAAAACATGGAGAAATCTCAAGAAAAGATACTGCAGAGATGCTCCTGAGGCATCACAGACAGAAATTCCCTACTTAGACTACAAAGCATTCATGCCATCACTGATGCCCCATCTCTCCATGATCAGTAATAAGAGCTTGTGGTTTTAGATGATGAAGAAAGATCAGAGCATTCCTGAGAAAACACACACACAATACCCACACATGCAAATGTGTGTACATGAATGCAAGCACAGAGTACCTTCATGTTCAATGACAGAAAATTACAGGAGGACAATTTCTCCACTTTTTGTTCTACCAAATATAACTTTTAAAATACTGAGAATACTAATATCCTGAAATTGATCGCCAGCTTGTGTCTTAATTTTATACAATCCATCAGCAAAAAGTCAAACAAATATATAAACTAGATCAGGCTACAAAAACAAAAAAATGACCTGGAAATGCAAAATCATGATGGGACAACAAGGTCATATAAGTCTGTTTCATTACATACAAACTCTGCCTGTGTTTATGTGCAACAGGGAAAAAAGGATCACAATTTTCAACATCTTTTACTGCCCATGCAAAAACAAAACTAAAAGAAAAATAAATCTGTTATTATCTCTGTTTTATAGTAACATAATACCTGGACATAGATCATTTATATAACATTCTGTACTCTCTTGAAATGCATGCAATCCCCTAAGATAAACATTGCAACTATCATAACATTAATAGGCATATGTGAGGAGCCACACTCACTATTCGCCATTACAAGATGGCGCTGACATCCTGTGTTCCCAAGTGGTACACAAGCTTGCTGCACAATGCGAAGGGATTTTCCATTCCTTGTGCTCTGCCTCTCCCGTGGCGTCATCTCGTGCTATGGGTAGCAGCCAATTAGGAGCCTACACGTCCTAGGCAGAGGATAGCCTCTATATAAGGGATGGCTTTCCCTGGTTTGGGGTCTCCGCTCTGGAAGCTTATGCTCTCCCTCTCAAGAAGCATTAAAGCTTACTGCAGAAGGATCCTTGTGTGCCGTGTCGTTCTTGCTGGCGAGACGGTCGCGCAGGACAGGCATAGTAAACAAATGTCTGTCGATTTTGTTAAGAAGACTGATCTACATACATATATAGATACATGAAGATAAAAATACATATACATGACTGAATAATAATCCTGCATATACATATCCATGCTTGACAGTTGTTTGCATGTAGTTATAATATACATTGTGTTTCATGTTGTTGTTCATTTTTGCTCTGTACACTTTGGGGATCCTGCTACTCAGCTTCCATATAAATCACACATAGAAGCTTACTAATAAATAAATGCCTGACCTTAGCTTGGCTTGATTCTTGCCAGCTTTTCTTAAATTATCCCTATCTATCTTTCATCTTTGGGCTTTTACATTTCTCTATTTCTGTATAACTTTCATTATTTCTTTCCCTGCTACTTGCTGTGTACCTGGTTGGCTGGCCCTTAATGTCCTCCTCCTCTTCTCCTCTCTTCCTTCCTCCCTTCACAGATTTCTCTCTCCCTGCTAGTCCCACCTATTTCTCTCTCCTGCCTCATTTTTGGCCTTTCAACTCTTTATTAGACCATCAGGTGTTTTGAACATGCAAAGAATCATACATACATGTGCATATACACACATATAATAATTCCCCTACCAACTATGAGTTACGGTGGCAGCAAAAGGAACTTATGTGGCAAATTTTCATGGTTCAATAAGTAAGAATTCAGCTTGTCACCAGTCTGTAATTCACACTGATGCATCATCTTTGTCCTAACAATTCCTGGGGATATGGCTCCTTGTTGGAGAGATTACCTAAGATTCTCAAGGCCTTAACTTTAAGCCCCATCACTAGAAAACAAACAAGCAAACAAAACATAAACAGTACTGGTTTTCTACCTGGAGGAAAAGAGGGAAACCTCAGTGTGATAGCATCCTATAAGAAAAAGATACATATGTCCTTAGTAGACAAACAGTGAATGCCTTTAGAAAACAAGGGTGCAAGCCATCTTTCATGTACAAAAGCACAGTTTCCTTTTAAGGGACATAGAAAAGTGGCATTTTGTCTGAGTCTGTCTTTAATTCCCTGTCCCTTATACAAACTCCTCTGATCATTTTCTTTTCTCAAGCTACAATGTCCCTGGATCATTTATGTTATCCTTTTTTAATGTCTTTTTACCATCAATATTTTCTGTTCATCTTCAGCTTGCAGATTTGAGATCTCATATTTTTCTTTTATCTTTCTGGACTTATGATCAATCCAGGTGCCCTCTTTTCTTTTTATCTATCAATGACTCAGACCTTTCAGAAACTTGAGGGTCTGAATATAGTTTTGATATCTTTCCCTCTGACTCCCCCAAATTGCTCCTGAGTATTTTGAAAGAAAAACCAGTCAGTCATTGTAATTTATAAAACTATCTATCCAAATTAATGTCCAAAACATTGCTTTCTGTTTATTATATGTATGAAAAAACAAGCTTTCACACATGCAATGCTGGTTATCAAGGATGAACTGCATGCACTGTGGGCATATGGCAGTTCTGACCTGGCACTGCACACAGGAGTGAAATCGCATTGTTCACTGACACCAGGTATAGAAGGAGAAGGCAAAAAATTTCAGGTGGGAAGTATACAATGAAACTTTATTTAAAAAAGTATTGCCACTTTATTTGCCAAATTATTAAGGTCACAGAGTGAGAAAGCCTTATTATGAAAAATCTTTTTGTATTCTAAGAGACCACAGTGTCTACTTTGCCTCTCAACCAGAGTTAATCATACACCTTGAAGTCACTTAAGACTCAAAATTACATCCTACTGTGTACTCAAACCTTTTGTTTAACCTGATTTTAAGGGAATAATGCAATAACAAACCTAACTTGTATTGGATTTCCCATGTGATCAACTTTTACAGCCTAAGCTAATACATAGCTATAATCTAATTTTGTTCACTTCTACTTCCATTGCCCTAACTCAAGAGTAATGAATGTGAGTTTGTACATGGGTTATAATAATCACTTGGTCATAACAGTGAATATAGCATGGAAGAGGCCTATGAAATGGTTATCTACCATAAATGTTTGACACAACATATAAATATTGCTTAAAAACAATGTTGGTGGGACTACTGTTATATGCATCAGTTTGGCTCAGTGGATTATTTATTTATAAATGTTAGTTACAGCTCTCTCTCTGTTCAATTAAAGAGATATGTTAGGTACACACATTGACACAGACGTACAGACAGACTCACAAGACAGCAATCAGGCATGCACAAATTCAGGCTCACAGAAAAAGAGGAGCAGAGAATACAACTTTGAGCTCATTCTTCATAAAAATATACCAAGAACAAGTGCTTTTACAGTTCTTATCCTACTGAGGCACCTACACTTGTTGGAGACTCTGAACTTATAGATAATTTCATATTGAGACACCATATAAGTCATTGAATATCAGGATAGAAATAATCTTACAGATATATCAAAAACTTAAAAGCTATAACTTCTTTGCAAACAAAATTATGTGTAACACTCCAGAGAGTAGACCTTATGAAACAACAGGTTTTTGTTCACACTTGGAAATGAAGCCATGATCCTTCTCTTGGGACGTCACTCCATGATATGCCCTTTTATAACAAATACTGCTGGTGAGAAAAATACCACATTTTAAAACACATCAAACTACTGTTAATTTTTACAGGACTAGGAAACCTCTTTACTTGTAAACAGATGCATAAGTAGAGGGAGAAAAAGAGAGGGGAAAGAGAGAAAGAGCAGCAAGAGTCACTCAGTTCAGGTTTTGATCATGAATGCAGTGTGCTGGATTCTCCTTCAAGGTCCTGGTGCCTCCATGCCACTTCCCCACCAGATGGTCTTGAAATGTGAGCTAAAGTTACCCCATTCCCTCTTAGGTTGCTTTTGTCAGGAAAGGAGACTACAACTCAAGATTATTAACCCCAATGTCAGTGATTTTGTCCAAGTTCTTAAATCAGTTCTAATCACAATAGAGCATACTATTTAAATGATTATTGACTTGAGAAATTTTTGGTTAAGTTATACCAATCATCATGAGTTTGTAAAGGACCTTTATCTTTTAAGATTGTCATCTAATCTATAAAATAAATCTAGTGACTGGGTAACATTTTTGGTGTTTATTTTTGATATTTTAATATAATTAGGTCGTTTTTCCTTCCCTTCCCAACCAAACTTACCCTAAAATACTCCCCTGAGAATGGTCCTGAAGACCCCAAACTGTGCGATTTCCACAGCACAGGACAACAGCAGAATAACCAATAGGAGTTCCACTGATATTATGAGTAATGTTGCTATAAACAAAATTGAACAAGTATCCTTGTGGTAAGACTGCACTTCCTTTGGGAATGTGCCATGCTTTGCACAAGTTTATGGGAGGCCTGACCCTTTCTGAATGGAGATGGAAGAGGAGTGAATAGGAAGGGTGGTAGATGGGAGAAAAGGAGGGGACAGGACGAGAGGAGGGAGGGCAAACTGTTTTGTATGCAAAATAAAAGAAAAAAGGTTTTTAAATTAATAAGGGTATATGGATAAAAGGGTTTATTGTTTGATTCACTATGTCACACTACAGCTTCCATGATGATATTGAATTTTTTCCTTCTCTTTTCCTTGTTTTTCTCTTAAATTGTAACTCATTTTTTTTGAGCGGGGAAAGTTGCAAGGACAGGGGTAGATGAAGGGACCAGTGAAATGAATAGGATGGAGATGCATGATTTTAAAGATACAAAGAATAAATAAGGAAGGAAGAAAATTATTGAGAAATGCTAAAGACATTTCCCTTTCTTTCTTTCAAATTCATGACTATTGTTTCCATGGATTAGCATTAGTTCTATATATGTATATGCAATTATATTCCTAAATATAACCTACTTTGTCTATATAACATGATTTGTATGTCCCAATTGTTTTTGATGGACCAATTGAGGTGTTCTTCCCTGGAGAACTTATTTCCCTGCAGTTCTTTGCATAGGATTAAAGCCTCTTTGTTCAGCCAATGCTTAGACAGTAAAGTTAGTGAGACTATATGGGCATAGCTTCTGACAGTTTCCAACATTTCTGAAGATGAGAAAACATTCTCCCATAGGCAAGCCCCCTAATTCCTACTGAACTCAACTTGTTGGTCAAGTTGAGTCTCACCTTCTGTGCATCTTCTATTAATGATCGTGCTTTAAATAAGAATGGCCCCATAGACTCATATTTGAATGCTTAGGTAGTGGCACTAGGAGGTTTGACCTTGCTGGAATAGGTGTGACCTTGTTAGAGTAAATGTTCCCTTGGGAGTGAGCACTGAAGCTTCAGAAGCTCAATCCAAGCCCTGTGGCTCACTCTTTCTTTTTCCTACAGATCTGGACATAGAATTTTCAAGCACCATGTTTGCCTGCAAGCTGTCCTGCTCCCAACCCCATGATGATAATGGACTAAGCCTCTGAAGTGTAAGCCAGATTTAATGAAATACTTTTCTATATAAGAGTTGTTCATCATGGTACCTCTTCACAGCAATAGAAACCCTATCTAAGACACTTCCTTGAAATCACTCACACACACACACACACACACATATCAATCAAATATTTGTTTAATACAATGTATACCAAACACCTGAAAGAATTTTCTCCTTTATTTTACTAGTTCTTTTACACAGACTAAATCACGAGACAAATGGAAGAATGAAGGCACAGAGCCAAGTTATTTTCGGGTGGCAGAATGGACAGAGATGACAGTTAAATATTCAGGCACATGGAGGAAATAGAAGCTTTGGTAAAAGAGGAAGGAACAAGAAATATTTTGAAGAAATGTCTGAAGTTTTAAGGAAAGTATGCACAGAAAAGAGTTAGAAATAAAAACTTTTTTAAATAATTCAAAGATTAAGAAAAGTACATAATTAAACCCAGCTTTTCTGTGGTCTGTAAGTTTCTACACTAGGAACATCGATTTAGGGGGTGTTATGTTTCCAGCCACACAGCACTAGCAGGCATTTCTGGGTTCCAGAGCCATGTATGTGCAGACAAGCGCTCAGGCAAAATACTTAGCCAGCCCGGGACCTTTTAAAGACCTACATGTGGCATGGTGGCATCACCTGCTTATGACACAGCTACGTAAGCCCTTGCACATGCCTGAGCTCTATCATCTGTGTATGTTGTGGGTTCCATTTTCACTCGCATCAGGTAATTTCAGGGCAGAAAACAAAACAAAGCAAAATAAAACAACAACAAAAGCTACAGGATGTTATTAAACAACTAATGAGTCTGTCATTTCCACTCACTCGGGTTATGGAAACCCACCTGCCCAGAGTAGTCCTTAACCATCGTGATTGAAGTATTGTCTCCAACTGTTGAAATGTTCCATTCTCTTCATCATGAGTTTCCTCTACTCTACAACCTTCATATTTAAAAATAAGCTCAGTATGAGACAATTGATTCATGATGAAGTCTAAAGTACGGTGTTCCTTTGCAGGAATCCACAAATTAGTTGGAGATTGAAGTTTTTGTCACATATTAATAATATCCATAAAATTATACAATTTAAATTTTGTTTGGAGTACTATTTTAGAATGTAATTCCGTACATTTCCACATTGTCCCATATTCTAGTTTTTTTCTATTGGTCAAAAAATTTTAAATTATACTTGTACATTATTTTAAAATCAGGAGCCTAAAGACTCGTGTTACATTTTAGAATCCTCAAGGCCAAAGTTTCCCGAGACCACAGATTTATAAACAGGCATTAGCTTAACAATAAAAATTCCTGATTGTGCATTCTTGTGCCCTCATTCAATAGCCCTGTACCCTGGTGAATACTGCTTCCTCTGTTTGAGTTTGAACTTGCTCTATAATGGCAGCAAATGATATCTATTCAGTTAACATCTCCTGGATCTCGAGATCTAATGGATGAATGCACAGCCACATTAATGCACACCATGTCCGGGCATGGCATTATTGCACGCCTTTGAAAGGAAGAATACTACATAATTTATTTCTATATTTCCTAAGTAGCTAAAACAGGATTTTACCAGTTCATACTCTGGAAATACCTTTTAAATTGGTTTTTAACCACATAACGTAGTCACACCTTCCCTTTATATTATCCATGACGTTATTTTACTATGTAATTTAGCCCTTTGAGACAATTCAACAGTTTTAAATTAAGCCTCTAAAATGGGCTCATTCTAATGGACAAGTAACATCAATTTTCCAGATAGTTGAAAGGGAAAGTTTAAATGTGGAGAAAAGATTCATAAGGCAGCCCCTGTCTTCAGGAGCCCACGGTTCTCAAGGAAAGTGAGCAATGTTATAATATTCTAAAATGATGTGTGTTGTTAATGTTCTCCTATCATTTTTCAAGTCAATTCCATTATACGGGATGGTGAAAATTTTTACATGTTTGAAGGCAGAGCTGTACTATGTCATGTTTGGTCAGCATCACCCTTAATCTCTGACTTTAAATGAGACTTTTATGAAAATGAATTAACTCCCAGTATGATAGCCATTTTGTCATTGCAGACTAATGTTCTCTAGAATAGTATGAATACTACTTTTCTTTAAAGGATAATTTTCAAATAGATTTTATTGTGCTTTGTCATTATCATTAATTCTGGTTTTTACATAGAAGACTTTAGAGTTTAAGTAAATTTGGGCTATATCACATAGGTTAGGGGGAAAATTGGCCATATATAACATGCTGCAATACTTTCTCTGAAAAACGTTGAATAGAATCTCTTATGACATTGTGACATGTGTTAAGGCCACATGTGATTTATCAAGACTAACAGACCCAGACTAATGCAGTGATAACATTTACTGAACCACACAATAATAGCTGTGCTATTTAATTCTTACAGATAAAAATAACTTTACGTATTTTTTAAGACTTCTTATGCACATGTTATCATTCTTTAATAACATTTACAAGCACTTAGTTATAATTAGAAGATTCCTTTAGAAAGTGTCAGCATCCCAAAAGCTTAGATTAAGTAAAGCCACAGCAAAAGGTAAGCAGGGAACTGCAGTCTGACAATAATATATATTCTGTCTTCATTTGTAGTTCATGGCTCAAGTTACTACAACCCTTAAAATTTCCTGAGAATTAAAGGATCTAATACTATTTCTTGCTATTCACAACCAACTCTTGGAACACACCTGATTTTGAGAGAATTGAATGACTGGCAGATGGAAGTACTGTAGCTTAGTTACTTCTTTATTGCTGTAGTAAGGAACCACTCAGAAGAGAGTTTTCTTAGGGCTTACAGTTTTGGAGAACAACCATGATTTTTCACTTGGGGATCATGGCAGCTGGCAGTGCTAGAGTAGTGACTGAGAGCTTGCTTTCTGAGAAACCCAAAAAGAGCAAACAAATGGTGGGAGCTTTTGAACACTCAAAGCCCAACTCCTACTTTCCAAAATTTCCACCTACTAGTGAGCAAATATTCAAGCATAAGTGCATATGGCAACAAATGTCATTAAAACAAACTGCAATAATTTCAGGTTGTAGATGGTTCATGGGGAGCAAGTAATAATGTGAGAGATTTTTCTCTCTTTCTCTCTCTCTCTCTCTCTCTCTCTCTCTCTCTCTCTCTCTCTCTCTCTTTATATAACCCAGACTTTGATCATCAACCACAAACTTCTAAAGAAATGCTACAAGCTGAAGCAAAGTTTATTATCAGTGATTAATGGTTTAACCCATCACATCTGTATGGCAGATGTAGTTTCAAACAAAGAATTTCCTGGTTGATGACTGCAGCACTGTGGCAGGAGGATGTAAATTTCCTTAAGTATAAGGTTAGAGGAGTTTCTGAACTTCTTAGTCTTCCAAATTCACTCTCTAAGTCTTCAAATGGTTGTACCTTTCCATCCCTTAATGAACAAAAACATCATATGTGACTTCTGTGAACCTTAAAGCAAGTCACTGAACTTGAAAATGAGATTGTCAAAAATTCTCATTTGTAGCTAAATGAAAGAGAGACATGAATACAAGGGTTATTCAAAATTTGGAGTAGGTAGTGAAGATTAATTTGGGGGAGAATTAGCATTTATTTTTTTCCTTTTGCCATTCATTGAAAATATTATTTTCTCATATAATATATCCTGAGTTTCCCACCTCTCCTCTTCTCCAGATACTTTCTTTCTGTCTCCTATTAAGAGAACAGAAAATGGGCACAGATGTAAACAGAGAGTCCTCAATAGATAAAATAAGCATTTTGAATTATGGGGTGTATTCTAACTTTGGATAATTATTTTCTGCATTAAAATAAGTTATAGGAGACTTTGTTGATATACATATATAGTTACAATCTTGCTTGGAATGGAAAATCCATATTTGACACCACATGCATTGTGACTAGAAACAGCTCATAGCAAAATTATATAACAATTGATTCTTAAAGGGGCATACCAGATCTTTTATCAATGTCAATATACTTAGAGTAACTTATGTAGTTCACTTCTTATTTGACACTCTGATTCAATGTGGACAAAAAATAGACATCAAAGTTTCATCCTTTGAAAACTACCCAAAATCTTTTTAGTTATGTTTTTCCTTGTAGGAGTGGAAAGAGATAATAAGTATGAAAGGAGAAATAACAATATAAATAAGGACAAAGTTATAGTCGTTCTATGTTAACTCTTTTTGTGTTTTATTGTGAAATGGTAGCCCTTATATCAGGATGAAAATAATTCAATCATAGCAGTTGTTGAATTCCATATAAACAGACTGACATTCTAATCTTATCCCTTCATAGACAAAAAGGAAATGGCAGACAAATTAGAAAATACCATTTTCAGGACTAGCATATATTCAGTACCATAAAATTAGCTTCTGAAACACTTTAGTTAAAATATTTATTCATTTAAACACAGATAATGATATCCTGAAATATATTTATTTTTCTTTGATCATTTTTTACATAATTTATATTATAAATTATAATTTGTGCATGGTAACACATGCAGGTAGTTCTCAGCCTGCAGAGTCTCTGCAAGGAAGACAGATATTTTAAACACAACCAATTTGCCTAGAAGAATCTATTCCACAAAATATATTTCTTTCATTTTTAAGGTGAGAAATTTTAGTACAGACATTATGGAGAAACATTTGGAGGTTTAGAAACTAACCTGGTATAGTTAAGCAAATATCTAAACTAGTTCCACCATTTATTCTTCCTATTATACCAAAATTAATGAACTCAGTATATCACCAAGACACCTGCATCCTTTTTTTTCACCCAAACCGTACTAACAACACCTAAAATATAGCAGGCAACCTAGGTATTCTTTACAAAATGAATGGATAAAAACCAGTGTCATAAATAAGGCAGTGGTAACAAGCATCATATCAACTTGATAGTAAAATAGTGGCCATTAGGGACTGAGATGCATGGAAATTATATTGGGAAAAAAGGACTATATTAGATCTATACATGCAATATGTTTGCAAATACCACACAGAATTCTGTACATACAAATAAAATGTGCCAATAAAAATGTTAAATATATTTCAAACACGATATTTATTTTTTTTCACCATTTCTGATTCCTTATCATGTTAGGTGGCCCTGTGTGTGAATTTATTTTTGGGTCTTCAATTCTCTTCCACTGATCAATTAAAAATGTCTGTTCTTATGCTAGTACCATGCTCCTTTTATTGCTATAGCTTTGGAGATGCTTTATTCACAATACCTGGCAATTAGAGACAACTATATCAATGAACAGATATATGGATAAATAAATTGTGGTATATTTGCATAGTGGAATGTTACTAAATGGATAAAAACTGAAATCAACAAACCCAGAGATAACTGGATGGATCTAGGGAAAAAAATCATCTTGAGTGAGGTAATTTAGACACAGAAAGACAGACTTGCTATGATTTCACTTATATATGGATGCTGGCTCTTAAGTTATTGATAACCAAGCTACAATCCATATATCCATAGAATTTACATAGAGAGAAAGGACTAGAATAGTGATGAATCACCCAAGAAGGAGAAATGGAATAAATGGCTACAGATGGATAAACAGGGTAGGGTAATATATTGGAATTGGGGACCAAAAAGATGAAAGAAAAAATGAGTTGAGGAAAGGAATATGAGGAGGGATAGCTAAAATAAGGGCCATAGGGAAACCAAGTACTATAGTTTTTCCTAAAATACATACATACATATATATGTATATATATATGCTTTGAATATAAATGAAATCACCAAATAGTGGAGTCTCAACTGGATGTCTTTGGTAACCACATGAGGCTTTCTATACCAGAAACACTTCAGCAACTGAATGAGTTCTTGGAAAGTGGACCAGAGTCAACTCGAAACAACCTAGGCTATTCATAAGGCTATTGATTGCTCTCTACCAATGGACAGTAAGGCCCCATTACTGAAGACAACATCTGCAATCTATAATCATTTTGTTTGAAATATTTTTAATGTTTTTATTGGCACATTTAGTTTCTGGTATAGATTGTAGGAAACAACTTAGGCTATTCCAGAGGCTATTGATTGCTCTCTACCAAATAATGGGAAGTCCCCATTGCTGAAGACAATACCTGCCTAATTCACTGATCATGGAGGAATCAAGTTGCTGCCTACCTAGAACTTTCAGCCTTATGGACTAGTGGTACTGGAAGGTGCTCTGAACTCTGGCAAAAGAAAAGAAAAGTATCGCCAACCCAGCTACAAGTCTTCAGATCTACAATGGTGATCTGCCTGAATGTAACTCTGGGGCAAAAGTGTCACAAACTTTTGTGACTAACAACCAATATCTAAATTTGAGGACCACCACATGAAGTTGAACCCATCTCCAACTCTGCTTAGGTGATCACAAATCTGAGACCAGCCAGGGACCCAAGGTAGAACCAAATGCCACTGTTCTGCTAAAGAAACATAGCCATACAATGACGCCTAATGACATTCTGCTATACTTATAGGTCGGTGACTTGTTCAGCAACCATCAGAGAAAGTTCCTTCTCTTGTAGAGGGGTATATACAGAGACCCACATCTGGACAATGTGCAGAGAATGACAGACCTTTTCACATGCAGCCCTAAGTGGCATGTATCCATCAAATTCTTCCCCTGGGGCTCACAGAACTCTGCGGAAGAGGAAGCAGATAGTGCAGAGGCCAGAGCAGATGGAAGACATCAAGGAATCAAGGCCTTAACAACACAGCACTTCCAATATACTATGAACTCACAGCATATACATGGCTCAGAACCACATGGGGTCCTAAGAACTAAGAGAAATGGAACATGTCCCCATGCCTAACTCAGAAGTTAGGCTCAATTGATAACCAACCTCAAATGCAAATTTAGTTTTTTCATTGGCATCTCACTGGTGATACAACCAATCTTAATGATTGGTCTCATGTTGAATCATAAATGATCAACATAAAAAGAATTCAATAACAATCTTGGAGGGCTTTTTCTCGTAATGTCACAGGTTTTTTGTTTGATTGTCTGTTTTGTTTCATTTCCTTTTTTGTTTGTTTGTTTGTTTTATTTTGCTTTTGCTTTGCCGGTTCTTTGAATGTATATTATTACTTCCAGTTTGAGGTAAAGAATTTGTGTGTGAGAGAATGTGTGTATGTCTCCTAGTCTATGTGTTTATAAAGTTTTTTCAATGGTTCCTTTTCTTCTATTAGATTTGACCTATTCTGTTTTGTTTTCCTTTAATACTATTTTATTATTATTCTTTAGGTGCTTGTTTGTTTTCTAATGAAAGACAGAAGCTGTGCAGATAGGAGAAAGACAGGGAAGTAACTTTGAGCCATTGTAGAAGGTGAAACAATAATCAAAACAAATTGAATGAAAAAAAAAACCTCTATTATCAATAACAGAAAAAAGGTTTTAAATCCCCATGGATATTTAGTTGGAGAGAACTAATTTTCATTCTGTTGGAGACAGCTTTTCCATTAGGAATGGGGGCATGTGTCCACTTCCGCTCTCATTGCTGGCCTCCATCTGACACAGACTCACACAGTTCCTGTATACAAGGCCACGGTCTCTTGAGTTTGTAGGTATGCTGTTCTTGCTGTAATTGGAGGGCCTTGTTTCGGTGGTGTCTTCTATCACCTCTGCCTCTTACATTTTGCCCCTGCCTTCTTTGCTTCAGGAATCCTTGAGTCCTAAGGGGAGGGATTTGATGGAGATACCCAATGTAGTAATGACTGTTCCAAATGTGTTCACCCTCTGCATTTTTTTCTGCCTGGGGGTGTCTTTCTCTATCTGGTACACGAGGAATCCTCTCTCATAATGGCCTAGCAAATCACTGATTTATGACTATAGCAAGTTCTGTTAGAAGTCATTTTATTATGATGACCTTTTAGTGTAATAATAGTATTTTAACTTCCCCGAGGTCCTTAGATTAGGTTGTCTCAGGCAGACTCTGGGCCACTGGAGCAGTGTTGGTGATAGATTCCAACTCATAGAGTGGGCTTTGAATCCAATCTGTTATTGGTTGGTTACTCATATAAGCTTTATGTCACCATTAAACAAAGGTGCCTTGCAGGCAGGGCATCAATGTAGAGTGAAGAGATAAAAACTCTGTAGGTGTTTGCTTTTCTCCCTTGGGTGCAATCAGAGAACTTCAAATGACATGAACAATATAAACTGGACTCTTGTAGTAAGCTTCAATGAAATTCAGTGTTGTCACCAGTAAAATATTCTCTAAAACCAGCCATTTGTCAGAAAATTAACACAGATTATTTAATAGGTGCCACCTTATTTGTTCATTTTGTGTAGATTAAAGGATAGAAACTATAGTAAACAGCAGCATATCTGTCAAATATATACACACACAGATAATACCAAAGAATGTGTTAACATAAAATTAAATTACATTAATCAATGATGAAAAATAAATTATAAATTATTTCTCAAACATTATTGTAGAAAAATAAAAACTAAAAATAATAGAAAACTAAAAAATGATTATTTCTTGAAGTATAATACAAAAATGAGTTCAAAGGGGACCAAATTAAATAAACACAATAGTCCATATAGAAAACAAAAAAACCCACAAACACACACAAACAAACAAAAAAACAATAAGAAATGCTTTGTGACATACCAGAAAGAGCATTATAATTATCAACTTGGAAAGACACGAAAAATGATATATTCCATTATATTACATTAAAAACATTTACATCAGAAATAACATAAACAAAATAAAGTCAAAAGCAAAAAGGATGAAGATATCTTGCCCATACGAATACAGGCTAATGTATCATATAATAAAAAACCTGTAAAATCAAGGATGAAAAAAGTCAGCAGAATAATATGGATAATGTAAACTTCAACACAGAAAATTTTATGAAGAAGTTACAAGGTCACACATAATTAGAAAGGAAAATAAAGTATATTTAACTTATAAGCAATTACTTTCTTTAAAATAGGTTTACAATAATGTATAATGAGTATTTTATATGCATTTTCCTTAATGTTAATTTCTTATACACTAAATTTACATACACACAATAATATTAAATAATGGCTTTTTTATTTATCTTCTTAACTTTTAGGAAAAACCAATAGATTTTAAATACTTTAACTTTTAGGAAAAACCAATAGATTTTAAATACTTAGGTATGTTTAAACATATGATATACTGAGAGTAGGTAATATTTCTTTGGGTCTTAGTGAAATAAGTCATCCCCAGGTCAGGTTATTTCTCCTTAATTTTGAAAAATTGACTGTTTTAGAATCATTTTTCTTTCAGGCAGTTGTCAGATCCAATCATTGTAAAGAGAGTGGTTTTTTTCCATTCAAGGCAATTAATCCTTTCTGTTTGATATAAAATAAGTCTCCAGTAGAAATAATTTAAGAAGGGGATATAAACATAAAAGCATCTTTTGCTGTGTGAATGTTGTACATGTACACTAGTATAGCTAGGTGAGATGAAGCATGTTTACATTTCTTTCCATCAGTTTGTGATACAGTTAAAAGAACTTGAATTTATTGAAATATGGAGTCTTTAAAATGATCAACATATTCAAAACTGCTAAATTTAGAACATGATTTTTTTTCATTGAACAGAATTTTATAGACTTTACAGGAGATCAAATGTCATATAAGCATCAAATGCTAGCATATAGTATATCTTTGGTCCTGTCAGATCTATTATTTTGACATGAAAATCATCTCCAACCTCCAATATTTGATGTTAACAAGATCCTTGTTGCTGTGACAAAATGATTTAAAATCACTGAGCTGATGGGTACCTCACTGAATTTATCTTATAATCTCTTCTACTTGGAACTTGTGCTTTCATCCTCGTAAATTTGTTTTAACTCTGTGTTTTATCATGTCAGCTTTTGAGATATTAATTGTTCCATTGTAATCTGAGTGAATAAAAGAAAACTTACAAAGTATCAAAGAATTAAAGAAAGAATGATACATCTTAGTAGCATGCTTGAGGTGTTACTGAATGCTGAGCGCTTCTTTCAGAAATATACATGTCAAATCACACACACACAAAACATCTTTTATTTCACTTGTTGCTCTGCGGTATGGTTCATTTAGATGAGACTTCTAGCAAAACAGAATAACCTCTGTTGATTTCTCAAGATCCACATTGTGAAATCAGTGAAATGATTACTATATTTTGACCTCCACTGACTTTCACAACTGCTGCATGGAACTCACATATAGGAAAAACACACCAGTGACAAAAAGAACTAAACAACAACAACAAAAATAACAAACAAAATATAAACAAAAACAAACAAAACCTGCCAACTTTCCATGGTTTCCTACCGCCTTCTACTTAGATATGGCCAATCTCATGGAAAAATTGTGTCCAATAGAAATGATGCTATCTTGCAAGAGTATAACATAGCCAGGCGGTGGTGGC
>JAQHUG010000087.1:740652-757428 GCA_028555095.1 Dicrostonyx torquatus | reverse complement strand
AAAAAGTTAATAGAACGAAGGCAAAAATGTAAGAAGAAAAGACATGAAAAGCTATTTCTTATTTGGAGACACGATAAGCAAGGGCTTTTGAAGAGAAGATAGGTGCTAGTATAGCCATTACTACCTGTTGGTTCCATGGGTTCTGCATGTGGCAGAAGTTACTCCCCAACATCTTGGGTCATGGGCACATCTTCCATGATCAGTATTTCAGCTTTGAAGTCAGCATCTGGACAAGTCCACAGAGCTACAGATTTATAGTTATTCACACTCCTCCCAAGATCACCTAAAATCAGTTTGGGGAAGACTGACATATTCCCCATCATTTGTTTTTTTCCTATAATTTCTGGAATTTGCTAGTGTTCAGGGTCAGCTTGCATACGACTGCTTTAAAAATATAAATATTAGATATAAATATTCGACAAGTAGATTTACACTAGATAGTATACACTATTTCCTTTTTTGAGGAAATTTGAATTTTATTTTCTGTCAGAAGCTCTCATATTTATCAAGCTGTGAATATCCTTCACGTTTGTGCACAGAATCTTCCTCAATTTATTCTGCAATGATGAAAATAATTACAGGTCAGTGGAATATTCATTACAGGTTTAGGGATATTTTCTGTTTAGATATACAAGTGGTGGTTTTTTTAGCCATTAATATGAGGCATAACTCAGTTTACATCAATGTCAGCATATCCCTTGCACTAGGCAGGTCTGAGGAGGAAATTTCTTCTATATTATTTAAAATTTTTATTTTAAAGGATATATCCTCAGAAACAAAAAGAATAAAAAGAAAAAGACAGGGGATATTATGAAGTTCCATTATGTTTGATAAGTGGTGGTGGTATGTGTACCATTTAATACTTTGTGAAAGAGTATTTTAATTTCTATTAGTCTCTGAAATAATCATTTTGTTTAGTAATCTTGTATATTTGCATAAATATTACATTTACAAATATAGTAATTTTTCCCTTGTTGCTAAAAATTCAGATTTATATCTAAGCACCTAAAGGTTCTCAGGCTTTTGAATGTCTGGGCAGAAGTTACAGGTGGAATTGCCAAGTTAAATGTTCAAGTCACTTAATCATAATATTAAGGGAAAAAGTTTTCATAACTTATGTAATGGTTTCAATATATTTATTGTTGAATTAAAATTTTCCAGGAGTTAACACACAATGAGATTAACTTCATGGTATAACCTAGTTATATCCAAAATGAAAATATTAAACAACATGACTATATATTAGAAGACAAACAATTCATTATACAAAAAAACACATGGATAGTAATAGATTTTTGTGGCCTTCTTCTTTATTTTGACATTCAAGACACTTCCAGAGCTGGGTGTGATGTCACATGTTTGCCATCCTATCACTTCAGAGGCTAAAAAAAATGGAATCAATAATTTGGGGCCAAAATAATCACACTGATGAATATCTTGAATATCACTGTAGAACCTTCGTCCAGCGATAGATGTAGATAGAGACAGAGACCCATATAAGAGCACTGGACTGAGCTCCCAAGGTCCAACTGAAGAGCAAAAGGAGGAAGAATAGGAGCAAGGAAGTCAGGACCACGAGGGGTTTGTCCACCCACTGAGGAAGTGTGCCTGATCTAATGGGAGCTCACCAAAGCCGGCTGGACTGGGACTGAACAAGCATGAGATCAAACTGAACCCTCTGAATGTGGCTGACAATTGGGGTTGACTGAGAAGCCAATGATAATGGCACTGGGATTTGTCTCTACTGCATGTACTGGCTTTTTTGGATGCTAGTCTGTTTGGATGCACACTTTCATAGGCCTGGATGGAGGGGGGAGGGCCTTGGACTTCCCACAGGGCAGGGTACCCTGCCCTCTATTAGAACTGGAGAGAGAGGTGAGAGAGAGTAAGGGATCAGGAGGGGAGGAAGTGGAAATTTTGAATGGTATTATTTATAAAGCAATAAAATTAAAAAATAATTTGGGGCCAACCTATTATATAAATTGGAAGAGTGTTTCAAAAAGATTCATTTCTGTGCCAGTATGGTGGCACATGCTTTTAATTCCAGCACTCAGGAGGCAGAGACAGTTAAATTTTCACATATTCATTTCTGATTAATAAAAATATTTATATGTATAGTTCAATATTACCAATATAACTAATTGAATTTAAAAACTGTAGTTTTATTTGAGGGTTTTTTATTAAAGCAAAATCTTCATTCGAAGTAAACTATTCTTATCGGCTTTCTGCTCTGTGCTACTACACTAGGGCTCCTTAGAACAAGAAATCTGCACTGGACAGACAATTATGTTATCCCAGCTCTGAACACCAGCAAATCCAAGAACAAGGTGTTGGATTTTCATAAGGGTTTCCTGGCTCTGAACCACATGGCAGAGGAGTAGAAGTCTGAATCTACTCTCCCGAGTTCATATGGGAGTTTGGGAGTGTATTCAATTTATTCATGTGACTGGGAAACCTCCCTTGTTTAGTAAACAGCTTCTCATTAGGCCTAACTTTTGTTTGTATGTAGATGCATTTACAGAGGTCAGAAAACAACTTTGATGTCATTTCTCAGGCATAAAATGGGTTCTCCAAATGTTCTGAAATACAGTAGAGCATGGCTGTCAAGCACCAGCTTCATATCTCTCCAGCCCCTTCACAGTTTTAAGACAGATGCACATTGCCACACACACACACACGCGTGTGTGTGTGTGTGTGTGTCTGTGTGTGTGTGTGTGTGTGTGTGTGTGTGTGTGTGTGTGTGTGTGTATGCTGGAACTGGAAATCAAAATCAGGTTCTAACATTGAAAGGCAAGCATTTTGCTGATTGCAGATTCCATCTCTCAACACTGTCCATTTATAATTAAATTCTAGTATAGGATATTGAAAAAGACAATAACAAGACAAACAAAAACAACATAGGGATAAATGTTGCTGTTTGCTGTTGAATCTCTCTCTCTCTCTCTCTCTCTCTCTCTCTCTCTCTCTCTCTCTCTCTCTCTCTCTCTCTCTCGACAAGGTTTCTCTGTAGCTTTGGAGCCTGTCCTGGAACTAGTTCTTTTAGACCAGGCTGGTCTCAAACTCAAAGAGCTCTGCCTGCCTCCACCTCCTGAGTGTGCTGGAATTAAAGGCGTGTGCCACAACTGCCTGGCTGAATGGACATTCCTTTTTCAACAATGCAAGATTTTGTTTGATAGTGTCTTCTTGAAAGCTCATTCCTACTCAGAATATAATTGCAAGGCTTGAGGCCACAAAGTTTAGCTGTTTGCTTTGCACTTGGTCCTAAAGCCGGAAATAATGAAGAGCTTTTGGCTATGCTTCCCTGCTGTTTCCACTGTTTCTGTAAAGGATCCTTTTGTCAAGGCGAGTGAGATCAATTGGAATAATGTTGAACTTTTTCTCACAAGTAGACTTTTTATTTGATTTATAACCTATGATGTTGTAGCATCTAAATGATAATTAAAGATTACTTTTTAATGAACTGTGCCTCCATATGGAGAAATAAAACAATAATCTTTTAAAGAGATCTATTTTCTCTGGGTTTACAGGACTCTCTACTCCCTGAGGACACATCCTCGGATTCAGTTTAGATCCCGTCAGTCTTTCTAATCTGAGTCCTCTTTTCTGCAAATCGATACCCTGTGTTTACATCTTTTCTTCAACATTCTTGTTCTTCCTTTCAACTGCATTCCACTAACCATAATTTCTACTCTGGTGTCTGCACACACAAATCTTATGTGATTTTGCTTTCAGAGAAGACATATATGCCCATCTTGGACACCTCATGGTTTAGATTATAAAGTACTGTTTTAGCTTTCTCTCTCCTTTCTCCTCTTATTGTAAGACTTGTTTATTATAAAAGCTGTATTAATTATATTTTTCTTCTTTTGGACACAATATTTGTTCTTTGTAGTGTTCTCTCCAATACATATGTATATCTGTTTTTCTACATCAAATCTTTCCAGCTTTTTCATAAATGTAGATATAGAATCCAACCTTTCCCTGTTTCTTCTCTGTCACTTGGCTGTTAGACACCATCATACCTTCTCAGAAATCAGAATACATCTGTCACTGGCTTCTTGTTTTTGTCCTTGTTCCTCCACAGTGTAATTTCAACAGAGTTTGTGGTGCTTCTTGTTGAAATATATGACAGATAATGTCACTTTTCTGCTCAGAACTTTCTGCTGCTGTCCCAACTCTCCTAGGAAGACTCCAAATTCCTAACACTAATCTTCCTGACCAGCATGTGTGGCTCCGGCTGTTGTTTCACTCTGTTTCCTTCTATGATTTGTGGTTCTTTTATTCATCTGCTTCCAAATGTCTCAGATGGGGAAAAGAATAAACACATCTCCTTTCAGATAAGAAATGTGAGAATCTAAAATACAGCTCAAAGAAAAAAGAGAAAACCGATTCCTGAATGCTTGTTTGTCTGTGATTTGATTTTTGTTGTTTAGATTTATTTGATTTATATGTTCTGTTTGAGACACGTCTTCACTTTATAGACTAGACTGGCCTCAAACATGCAAGCCTCCTACCTCTCCCTCCCAGATTTTCAAGAATCTCTGCTTGAGCGACCATGCCAATTAAGCTTCAAATTAGAACCTTAATCCGTTCATAAGTGTGGCTCATTTTGACCTAAAGTTCTTATATTCCATCTCCTTTCTCAGCATCTTTTCTTAGGAATTAAGACTTTCACACCTGAATTTTGAAGATGCCCCCAGACTTACTCTTCATAGCTGTTTATTCAGCCTCTGGTGACCAGGCTGATCTTTAATCTGGGCAGGTGTTCTTTTGCCCGAGGACATTTGCATTTCTCACTGTCCATGAAATGTGACTCCACAGAAATTACTCTCATTCACAGTCACAATCTTTTCCAAGATTTTATTAAAAGTATTATTTTTAGTGAGGGCTTTTTAGTCATAGTAGATAAAATGCCTAGCCACTATCTACCTCTTTAAACATGTGTTCCCATATCGCTTTTATTTCTTCTTCATATAATTTTTCTATGACCATAAAATACTCATTATAGTCTTCTTTACTACAACTCTCATCAGACTGTAACTTGTTTAATTGAAGATACAGATTTATAACTTAATGTGTAGTATCGTAAAATATAAGCTAATATTTATTAGGCTTTGCTTTTGTTTCTGGAAACATGATTAGTTTCTCAGAGAAGAATTAGCCACCAAAAGAGAAAACTGTAAAAGCACTGGGAATTGGGCTTCTTTTCCAAACTCAATCACATAAGTTTTCTCAGGTATCCTTAGGTCAAAAAAAGCCAGCTCCTAAAAACAAGATAGTCCATAAAACCACAAAAAAGAGATGACTAAAATGTCATTGTGCATATTGTCATTGTTCATTCAAATTGTGTCATCTTTATTGCACATAGACATAAAAGCAAAACTAATAAACAACAAAAGATGAAGAGAAACATGCAATCGTTTCAGTTCATCCGTTACTGCAATAAATTTTTGTTGAAAAGAATTTTAAATCTTAGTACCTAAGAATATGTATAAGGTTTATGATGCTATTTTCAATTTCATATACATATATATATATGATATATAGATATCATTAGTGATATTTACTAAAACACATAAATTAGTTTTGTTCATTTTGTCTCCTTTCTTTTATATTTTCCATTATTTCATATATTTTAGGGGAGTGTTATTCCTTTTTTTTGTTGGATTTTGGTTGTTTGTTATTTTTTTTTGTTTTGTTTTGTGTTTTAGAAAGTGTCTCTATTGTCCAGGTTTGCCATGACTTCACAGCAATCCACCCATGTCGGACTCCAGCATGTTTTAATTACAGCCCTGAGGCACCAGGACAAGTTCCAGAAGTTCAACAAAAAGGAAGTTAGCATTCCTTTCCGGGAAAGACAGTGTGCTGAACTTTAAAAACTTTTTAAATTAATTCACTTCTACATATTTTAAATGGAAATTATAATTTCATCATACCCATACTACACTGAGATCAGTGTTAATTTTGATAATAGTTTAAATAGTTAAATACACCACAAATACTTATAGGAAATCAATGACTATGTGTTTAAACCTTGATAGGTATATTGATCTACAATAATGCTGATTTCAGGTAAATTGAAACAATTATACAGTAAACTTCCAATGTTTTCTAATTATGTTTCATGTGAGATACACCTAATCATAGATTAGTTCAAAATATCAAAATTGTTGTGAAAATTCTCCCATTTACATTGTAAATGATTGTTTAAATCCCCCCTAGTGGTTGAAACTGGAAAACTTGAGTTGTCTATGTTTTAAACAGTTTCACATGCTTTACATGGTGTAGCCACAATCTTGAATTGCCAGTCTTATTACTGATCGAGCTCTTCTATGCACTGTAGTAAACAGCTTGATTGAATACTTTTGGGTATTATCCATTATCCAATTAGCTTTGTTTACCAAGGTTCTCATAAATTCTCTTAGCCTATCAGAAAAGGAAATCTACACAGCACAGGCTTATACACAAAGGCAACACCTGCATTTGCTGTCAGAGGGAGGGGCAACTGTTACTTGTCTACAACCTTTATTTGGACACCCATCTGTTCAATTTTCTGTACATATCTTGCTATTTCACAAATGCACCTAATCAAGATATTTCAGCACTGATACATTACATTATTTATTTTGTATTGGCCTTCCTTTTAGTCTCCAATAAAGCATTTTAATAGGTAACTGGGTAAAGAATGATAGCATAACTATGCAATAATATGGAAGAATTAACATATATGATAATTAATATATTAGAGATATATACCAACCTAAAACTACTCTAATAATAATAATAATAATAATAATAATAATAATAATACAAAACTATTAGCAACTGTCTGCAACGATGAACCAAAGTTAAACATATTGGGTTCTTTGTCCTGCTTTGAATTTTATAGAATAGGGCTGTCCCAATACTCTCAAAATGTATAGTTATTTGCTGTTGTTTTTGGTTGCCCTCAGCAGCGAACTTTATATCTTCATTGATGCAGAGACCATGTACTTTAGAAATAGGACCAGAGATCTTTGATCTAAAGCTCACATGAGAACCTGCCTTCATGAAAACAGAAATTACCATGAAAGCATCCGAAAAGTGAGGCTACTAACAGTTATACCCTGGTATAATGTCCACGGACTATATTAAAAAAAATATGCATGACAGGATATCATTAGGGTGCAGTAGTGACATGCATATCTTGTCAGTAAACAGTATCTATGTAAATGGACATAGGACATGCTCAATGAGAGGAAAACCACTCCTGGTATTGGAAACATGGCTAACTAACTACTCAGTGTGTGGTGAAGTCATGGTCATTATTGGAGAATCTACAACTACCAATGTACTAAACCAATGTATACCTTAAAAACTATAAATATTTGTCCTTGTATCCACAGGTAATTGCACCCTTAATCTCTCATCAAGGAAATTTTTCTTTGCAACAGACTGAGATCACTACAGAGAACAACGCCAATCAAAATTCAGAGCTGCGGAACACTGAACTGGTAGATACATCTATAAAACATTATTGCCTAAGAGGGAACTGATATATTCTAAGAGTAAGTAGATCATGATTTTTCCATGAGTTTGTGTCTCTAAGTAATAGTATAAGCTGTCCCCATAAAGCCCCATCAATATGATGTCCACACATGGCTAAATAAAAATGTGCCAATGGCCATGCAAAAGTAGAAGGGGAAAAAAGGCCATGGACCTCAACAACATATAAAAACCATAGGCCACTGAAAAACGTGGATGCAAGGAAGGTGTTTATCCCCAGGGAAGACCACACTAATTGTTTATCAGTACTAAATGATTAATCTTGAAACATACTTACAAATTTACATCATATCAGTACTAAATGATCAATATGGAAACATACTTACAAATTGACATCATATCAGTACTAAATGATTAATCTGGAAACATACTTACAAATTTACATCATATGGGTTATATACAGGTATTCTATATATGCATATACAATATGCAATCAAAACCAATGTATAAAGAAGTCATGTATTTATAGGGGAGTTGGGTGCAATATGTGGGATTACTTGGAAAGAGGAAAGAGAAGGAAAAAATAAACATTACACCCCAATAAGGAAGTAATATATAATGCCCAATTGTAAAGAAACACAGGATTCTTAGTAGTCAACACATGTATATATTCTTTACATTTTCATTTAAATTTATAATGGTGTATGTATATCTATTTTGATTTATCCTTTCATAATTAATTCAAAGTATTCTAGAATTAATGATAGCATTTTCTTTTCATGTGTGTGTAAGTTTGTGTGTGTGTGTGTGTGTGTTGCATACATGTATGCAGGTGCACATGTATCTGAATACTCATGAATAAGAATGTCCCAAAGTTGATGCTAGGTGTTTTCCGCAATTGATTTCCACTTTATATATTGAGGAAGGACATCTCACTGGACCAGTATCTTGCAAATTTTCGTTAGTTTAACTGGATCCCTCTGCACATAAGAGCAAGTGTTACAAATAAGCACTGCATCTGCTATACTTTTGCCTAAGTATTTTTGGGACCCAAATATCAGCATTCATTCTTGGACAGTGAGTCATCTTGCAAGTTCTCAACACTTACTTTTAAAAAATAAATACAAGGTCACATATCTATAAATTATTAATTCTGCATAGGAAATTTGACTATGGATTATATGAGAGTAGAAACATGATATAAGTGAAAATTTATATCTAACTTTAAATTGTACATTTCATATTAAAGTTGTGCTCCATGAATGAGCAGGATTTGAAGAGAAAAATACCAACCTTTCTAGTGGATGAGTTTTATTAACCATCTATATTGAAGACAGCATTCCAAAATACTCTTAAGCAAATAAGTTTTTAAGGACACTGATTCTATAATAATATAACAACAATGCCTTGAATCCTTGCAGAGAACAACCAAGCATATCAGTCAGTATGTTTGATTTGTACACCTACCATTGCTCCTGTTGAAAATTGCGGGGGGGGGGAATGTATGACAGAAAGTTCACATGTAGTACAGCGCTTCCTGGAGTACCCAACCTCTGTCCCATCTTTAAATCATGGTACTCAGTACTTTCCTAGTATGCTACTTGTAACTACCAATGAAAACTTATCCTTTAAAATAAAAATTTTAACCTATTATGTATCGTGGTTTGAATGCTCAAAAGTACATCAAGCATCTAGAACTACTAGACTGAACATCATCTCTAAACGTATACATACCAAACATTACACCCCAAGCAATGAAAATGGAGAACATAAACAGTCTGCCATGAGAATATTAATTTTTAATGGTTAATCTAAAAAATACCAAATTGATTTAACTTTTATTGTAACCCCAACATGTAAACTGTTTCTTCAGTGTTCTCCCTGTCCCCCTTTCTAGTTTAGCATATGATATTATAGTTTCAGTCTTTTAATTCATAGAAAAAATGAGGATGGTGTCATGACAGTGTCCAAGAATAATGTGTTAAGGGCTCAATGGAAATGTACAACTTGAAATCCATTCATTTTCAAAGTGATAAGAGAATTAATAGTCAGAGCACCCAAACTGTAACACATGAACAGTTTGTCTAGCTCACTGGTATACTTATAGTCATTTTCTAAATAAGTATAAAGAGCATCATGCACAATTTGTTTTAGCTTTCAATGTCTGTACTTTTCCATGGAGTACACTGCTTCAATCAACTTATTCAGGATAAGTGAAGGTTTATCCTCAATATTTTCAATATGCTGCAGAGCACATGCATATTTAGATGTCAACACATTAGTTTAAAAGTACAAAAGGGTTGGTTTCAAATCCTAGCCACCCATAAGTCAAACTCAGATGAGAAATACTACAATTTTTCTAAAAATGCAGTTTATATAAATTGGGCCACAGAGACAGCTTCAAAGCCTGACAATCATAATCCTAGGAGTAAATAAAAACAAACAATTTATATTTAGTTTATGAAACACACTTTGTTTAAAATTTCATAATGTTGTACAATTAAATCTCCAATCATTTCACAACATATCCATTTTCGCAAAGGTCATAGGAGTAACAATAATCACCAGTTTGCACAATATAAAATCTAAGTATCAGAGAAGCTGTGGCATACGTTTGGAATTGCTATAGATAATTATATTCAGAGTGCACCAGCCGTAGGTTAAAGTAGAGTTCCCACCACATTTCTTCTACTGTCTTATTCTCCTCTGCTATTGGCTTATTTCTGCTGAGCATTTCTGCTTGCATCTGAAGTAGCTTTTCTTCATTTTGTACCAATCCTCATTTTCAGGTAGCCAATCAATACAGGCCATTAGCATCATTGTCTATTTGTTTCCTTAAGTTAGCACTCTGTGTTGAAAAACACTGAAACTATAATGCATAAAGTAATTATTGACCAGAGCCCATTAAGTGAATACCATCTAGAGTGAATGAATTGTGTTACTGAATCTAGCTTAATTCATTATCTGTAAGTATAAAATCAAATATATAACAGGAAGCTTGAAAGAAACTGCAATAATAATTGGAGCTTGGACCAGAATGCTACCGAACGGACTCTTTTCTAGTATCACATTCTGCTTCCTCCTCCCACATCTTATCAGGTATGTTCAAGATCTACTCTGCATTTCACACTCTTGATTCAGGACTGAATACAGTCTTGAGGAGACTACACACTAAGACAGAGAACAGACATTGAAGACAGGGAGCCCCCTGCATTTAACATCTATGAGTGATACCAGAATAAAAGATAAAGGTTGGAAAATGCAAGCAGAGCGTATAGTTAGGTTTTTGGCTGCATAACACGATGTTTTTCTGATTTCTCTCTGTTCTCAAAGCAGACTTGCCATCACCTGAGCACACCAAAAAAGCAGAATATTTTTCCTAACATTCTTATTTTTCTCAGTTTCCAGTCTAGAAAACACAAAGAACACTTATCTTGGTCAAGCATAAGGTGTATTTAATGTAACAGATAACAGAGTCATGGACATCCATATCCCTAACTAGTAAAATTCTGCTTTCACCTGTTACGTAGAAAACATTTGCCTGATTCAACATCTGCATGCATAGCACACTCACATACAAGTACGGACGTGATCTCCCTTGATGTTCAGATGTGGAAACAAAGACAAAATTAGAGGATTTCTACACTCAGAACAAAGCAAGTGTAGGAAGTTAAGGCAATGCCTGAGAGTTAAGAAACAGGCAGACACTAAATGAACTAGCTAGTGATCACAGGAGCCAGCAGGCTTCTTTCTCTCCTGGTGTCATTACTGTGCCTTTTATAAAACATAAAAGTTTCACCTTAGGCTTCCATAAACAGGTATGAAAAACATTTTTTAAAATAAAGAAATGGAAAAGCAAACAAATTTCTAGAAATAAAAAAATTAAAAATAAAGAAAGCAAAACAAAACAGAAAGGCTCATCTTGCAGCAGTCCCAGTGCGGAGATGCCATGTAATTTTAAAAGATATTGGAAAGACAATAATTAAAAAGCTCTGTGGAAAATCTGACAGCAACATCCGTGTTTGATTCTGATCACGCGGATCGCACTTTTATAGATAGACATAAATGCTGCTTAATCGCATGCCCTCAGTATTCCAATGCGCCTGGTAGAGTCCCCTTCCAACTTCTTCAGGGGCAAGGCAAATAACAGCACATCCACAGACCAACATCGCCACAGAAACAGCTATATCAGAAGCTTCACATTCCAGAGGCTCTAGAGCAGCATTCCGGTATAAGAATCACAAATTTATACAAGCGGCAAGGCTGCGGGCTGCAACTTTCCCATTAGCACAGCACCCTGTGAAAAGCATCCAGGAGGAAGATTTTCACCAATACTGTTTCACTCCGAACTGGGTAAGCAGTCTCATTGTATAAAAATACGAATGTCACGACAGAGTAAAGTGTCATGTATTGAAACCTTACCTTGGCTGACTTGCCCTAACTGGTGGAAAGAAACTTAATTTATGACAAGCAGAGGGGGGACGTTCTCAGCGCACTGGGCACGGCTGCTCGCTGTCCTCGGAGAGCCCAGGCTGGGCTGCGCGCACCTCCAGCCCCAGGCTCCCAGGCTGGGTCTCTGCAGCTCCTGAGCGTGCCTCTGATTGGCTGGCAGCGCTTGTCGGCCTGATGCTCGGCTCTCGCAGTCTCTCCTCCTTCCTCTGCTCTCTGACTCTCCCTCTACTCCTTTCCCCTTTTTGCCTCCTTCTCCCACACCCCAGCGTGCATACTTTTAGGGCTTCACTACTACCCTTTCTGTCCCATAGACAAGGTCACACAGAAAGCAGTAAGGTTAATAAGAATCATTTCACCACACAAACAAAACAAAACAAAAAAGAATCCTGTGTTCTTGAAAATTGACGGCCAGGACTGTGACAGTTTAGACCAGCAGTTCCCTGCGGGGGGTTGGGGTTGGGGGGAAAGTAGGGGACAGAGGCAGGGAATGGCTGTCAGAGGGAGTGGGAGTATCCATCAGAAGGGAAAGAGCAGAGGCAGCCAGGGTAAGCGCTGATGTGGCAAGCTGATAATAAATTTTCATATTTCCGTGCAAAGTCGTCACAGCCTGCTAAACATTCAACTGCTAGCTCATCCATCAGCGATTCTCGTAGTACTGAGGAAGTCCAGCGGTTTAGCCTGAGAGATGTCCTTTCATGCCTTACCCCAAGTACTCAAAGCGTGTACGGTTTATATTAGATGGAGCTTCCTCTTGGAGGTCAGCGTTTTATTTGTGAAGATGGATAGAACTGCAGTGCCTTCCTTACCTCTCCTTACTGCCAAAAGAACTAAGCCAAGCATGAACTTCTCACCCTTTCTGACTCCTGAATAAATTACAAAGATTTGTAACGTACACAGCTTATGATAACAGGGATTTCAGGCCTGATTGGCTGTTTTCAAAATTGATGAGAACAGCTGAGGCAGCTTAGGTACTTTCTCCCAGCAGGAAGTCACCCACACTCACCCACCAATAGCACCTTGCATCTCATTTGAGGCATCAGAATAAACAAATATGGGTGGGTTTTTTTTTGTTTTGTTTTTCTTTCTAAATTTAATAGCTATTCCAAGAGTTTCCTGACAAGGGTATTAACACTGACATAGCATTCTCAATCGTTACAAATACCAAGAGACTAGCATTCCTTTGGATACATATTTGTTATGCATACAAGTGACCCCTTTTTGTGCTTTAGAGGAGGAAAGATCACTCAGACTTAACAGAGGGAGTGTGGAAAAGATTCAGGTTTGCTAATGTGAAAAACACCTGGGTGTGGAATAAGGTTGGTCTTTTCCTCCCGATGTCCATAGAGAAGAATATGGCATCCATCGCTATCAAGCAACTTCTTAAAAATTGAGAAAGTAGTTCTTTTAAAAAAACTTCTTTGTAAAGAGTTGATAAAAATATCTAGGCAATTATTACTAAGTCATAGTAAGTGTTTGACAAAGGTTACTTAACTTGTAGCAGTCCCTTTTTATTTGGTCTTTTTTTGTGCATTGAGAAAGGTCATTTGAGAAGATAAGGTAAGTAATACTACTTTTAAAGTGCGGCAGAGGGGATGTTTAGCATCCACTACTTTATATTTTACTGTCTTTATATCATTGGATTATGAGGCTAGCAGAGCCATTTCCATTTATTTGGAGGTTGATATGTTGAAACACACAAACAGTGATGGAAATACTGCCATTCAATTACTCCTTGTTGTGAAAGCATGGTGCACCGAGGTGCTTAGTTGCTCCTAAGAAAGATGTAAGAAGTCAATTAAAATTTGGAAGTGACCAACATTTAAAGTGTTGGAGAAAAGTAGCGTATAAGCAACAGTGTCAGAATGATGACTCAGTGTTCTCTCTGGCTTTGGTTATTCTCTCTCTTGTGTCTCCCAATAGACATGGAGGTTTTCCTTTACATTGTGTCCTAATTTATTATTTAAAAATATTTCTTATAATTTTGAGATTGTGATGTAGTTACATTGTTTTACCCATACCTTTTGACCTACAACCTCTTATACATTTTTTGATCTCTTTCAAGTCCATGGCCTCTTTTACTTTTCCACTAATTTTTGATGAATACACACAGACAAATTATACATACACATACATAATGTACATATATATAGCAGCTTATAATCATATTTATTTATATATAAATTTTTGAAACTGAAATTTATGCCCTGGCCATGCTAAAGCATGCATGAGCAGTCCATATATGATGGCTCAGCTGAACTTGCCCATATTGGATTTCATGATCTAAGTTGATGAGGACAACTGATCAGGTTTCTTCAAGAGGGCACCAAATCCTATAACAGATGGTTGTAAGCTACCATGTGGTTACTGGGAATTGAACTCACGACCATTGGAAGAACAGACAGAGCTCTTAAACTCTGAGCAATCTCTCCAGATTTTATATATATATGTTTGTGTGTGTGTGTGTGTGTATATATATATATATATATATATATATATATATATATATATATAAATGTATAATTATAGCCTGCTCAGTATGTATAATGTTACTTCAATGTATGGTCAGCCTTAAAAATATACATACGAGTAGAATTATACAGACCAATATATTTTTGATTCTTAAAAAATATAAAAACAGAGTTAAGATCATGCCTTGCTCTGCTACTAAGGCACTGATGGATAAGCAAAGGGGTTGTTCTTAGGAGCATGTGATTTTGGAAAAGACATGAAGCTTAATTTTAACATTTTACACCATAGCATTTTCAGGAAAAGACCAACTTTGCTTCTAATATATTGAAATGAAAATGTTTGTTGAAAACAAAACAAAGTTTTATTAGCTCCCCTCATGTTTTCCCATTGCTAAGACCACAACAGCTGAATAGAATGAAGACAGGTCATATGAGTCTACATGGACTTGCTCAAAACTGCCAAGCACTCTGTTGCTCTGAAACAAATCTATTCATTGAGGAATGATTTGTATCAATGACTGCACTCAGTCTAAGGGCTGTAGGCACTCTCCAAATCCCACGATAAAATGTGCAGTGTACATAAGTGGCTTTAAAAGTTTGATGTTCTGAACAGGTGCCAACTTTCTCCAGCAATAGGAAAGTAAGCCTGTTGAGCACACCTAGTGTTCTCAGGCTTCAAAGAAGACAATAAATGGACTAATTTGGTCAAGGTTCCCTGGGGAAGGACAGGTAGTAAACAGTTGATCATTTTCTTTTTATTTCGAAGATTAGTTTAAAGGACTAGACATATATTTCAGTCAACAAAATTTATTATAGAGCTAATCTCTGAACCTGAAAGCATGGGCATTTCTCATACTGAGCCCTTCCTTTGTTACTTTGGGAGAGTTATAAGAATCATTTTAACTGGTGGCAGAGAAGCATCCAACACAAGATTGATGCTGGTCAGACTACCGAAACTAGAAAGGGAAAATTTAGTGCTAAACTCTGAAGCTTTTAAGAGAGAAACTCACAAAATCGTCACTTTTGATACCATCACACACTTAGTTTTACTGTGAAAATTTAGGAATATTATATTTTCAAATACAAATGAAACAAGATTGTAAAAATGTATGGTGACACTCTTACCTCTTCTTGTAATTTAACAGTGGGAAGGGTCAAGGGAAAAAGGATGGAAAACTAGTTCATCATTGAATGTCTTTATTGAATTGTCTCATGAACCAATGCATATTCTTTTTTTTGTTTTTGTTTTTGTTTGTTTGTTTTTCGAGACAGGGTTTCTCTGTAGCTTTGGAGCCTGTCCTGGAACTAGCTCTTGTAGACCAGGCTGGCCTCGAACTCACAGAGATCCACCTGCCTCTGCCTCCCGAGTGCTGGGATTAAAGGCGTGCACCACCACTGCCCGGCACCAATGCATATTCTTAAGGTATACAGTTTTCATATTGATATGTGTTGTGATAAGGCCATCACATTTCATTGAATTAGCATGTCAGTCACCTCAAATAATTTCCAAATAAAATATGCAATTAGTTATTTGATTTATGTGGGAAAAATCAGAAACTTTATTGCTTCAGTTCACAAAAACATAATTTTTAATACCTTTGGTTAAAACAATGTGAAAGAAAGCCTGTCCAAGTGGAAATATATCACACTACTTTATGGTAAGAGCAGGAAGCATCACAGAAGAGGAACAGAATGTGTGTGAATGAATTGGATTGCTTTGAGTAGTTTTCTGCAGATGTGACAGGGTTGTTTGTTGACCCACAATCTCAGAACAGCTGGCCTTGAGAGCAGAGCCCTGCTCATCATCAAGCCAGCCAATATTACAACATGGATGGAAAAAGAACGTTTGAGAGACTGACCCTATCCGTAGTTGAGGAGCCACTGGTAGTTGATAGCTGCTGGACTGTGACAATTGAGAAGATGCTTCTATAGTCATACATATACTGGTCTGCCACTAACAAATGAAATAAACTAGGAGGCATTTGGGAGGACAGGGAGTCTGAAAGGAGAAGGCATGGGTAGTAAGGAGTGAATATTATCAAAATACATGGTATTCTTATGTGACGTAATCAAAGAAAAATAAAATAGGACCTACCTTTTACTTATTACAGTTTTAGCTAATAAAGTTAATCTTGACTCATTTTGGCACTTCAGGTTAAGATGTGGTGTAATAATTCAATAATAATGTATAAAATCAAAAAGAAAGGTATCTATGAAGAAACTTATAAAAATACATAAATTATGTTTAAAGCAGAGTATTTACTTTCTACATAAAAATATCAATCAATAAATTTGTTTTACTTTAATTTAATGTATATAAATTCTAAATCACTCTTGAGGGTTTTTATTAATGGCATAGTATTGATAACTG
>JAQHUG010000087.1:712680-727544 GCA_028555095.1 Dicrostonyx torquatus | reverse complement strand
TCCACTCAGGTGCTAGGAATACAACCTGCACCTCCTCTTACAACAATTGATAATAGATAATCAATGTATCTATACTAAGACACAAAACCCATTGGGAGTTTATCCAAGAGTAATACTGTCTGATTATATAGAATATCTATATATTCTGTCTTTTGAACAACCTCTCCACTGAAATCTGATGTGACTGCACCTGTTTGCCTGCCCATAAACAGTGAAGGAGTATTCCCTTTTACTCATATGCCTACTAGCATTTGTTGATTAAAGATGGTATCCATTCTGATTAAAAGTCAATCTCAAAATATGTACATTTGTATTTCTTGATATTAAAATAATTTTAACATTAAAAATATTTATCTGGCTATAAAACATTACCTGAACAATGCAGGACCACCTGACATGCTGACAAGGAAGGAGAAAAGCTCGTGTGGTCATAACCATAGAAAATAATGAAATGAAATCAAAGCAGAATGAAGAATATTGAGAATGGGAGAAATAGTTTTGCCAAGGTAGAGACACACAGACACATACACACGCACATATGCACACACACACATACACATACACATATATATATTATGAATTTGAGTGAGAGCAAGAAAGAATACTTGGAAAGATTTCAAAGGAGGAAAAGAACTGTAGGAATGATTGATTCTTTTGCTATTGTATTTTGAAAATTTCATAATTTTATTTTTCTTCATCATTAAATAGAATTGGTTTAATAATTTAAAAAGTACAAAAATATTTTAAAACATTAAAAACATTATTTTTACATATACTTCTTCCTTTGAAGATGCTTTGTTAGTTTCTTCACTTTTGAATATTTTGTTTCATTAATCCTTAGGTATTTTTAATCATTTGTATATTGTACACATTAATTTTTTGTCTAATATATGGGAGGCAAGATGGCTTCCCCTTCTACAAGCTATCTCTTTATTTGGTTGATGATTTTCTATGCTGTGCAAAAGCTTTAGAGTTTCATGAGATCCTATTATTTATCAATTGTGGTTCTTAAAGCCTGACCTACTATTTTACTACATGGAGAGTCTTTTCATAGGCCTTTGAGATTAAATATATTACCCACTTTCTCCTAGAAGAGATTAAGGGTATTAGGTTTTAGGTTTATGCTGTGGGAAATCCTTCAGCCAATAGCTTTTAAGACACTAGCCCACTTGGACATGATCTCTCATACTATAAATGCAGCTGTAAAACTGACACTCTCTTTCAGCTGCTGGGTTTGGTTCCTGTTTCCTGTTCATGCAGAGGACTGTGATCTGTCAGTCTACCCCTGAAGAAAGAACACTTTATTATACAATTCTGAGCTAGCATGGGACTGCTTCATAGCATCCTTTTATAGGTTTAGGACCTTCATCTATGTGGAGTTCAGTTTTGAACATCATGACAGTTGAGGATCTAATTTCATTCATTTCAGGTCCTATCCCTGTTGTTCAGCAGTTGTTTGTTTGTTGAAGATGATACATGTCCTTACCTGTATTTATTTGTTTGCTTGTTTTTGCTTTTTTTTTTAAATGCAACACTGTCCAAAAGAAATTAGGAAAGAAATGGTTTATTTAACTTGGCCTACATGTTACAGTCTACTACTAAGGAAACTCAAGATGAGAACCTGGATTAAGGAGCTGAAGAAGAGACTATAGAGGACTGATGTTTTGTGGATTGCTTGAAGCTTCCTGAACAACTTGTTTTCTTACATAATCTAGGGACACTTGCCTATGGTGGCATTATTCTTGAATTAATCCATCCTGTATGAATCTGTTAAACACTGAGCAAACATGCCAATGAGAAAACCAAAATAAGAATATTTTATAATTGTGGTCCTCTCTTTCCTGTTACTTCAAGTAGACAACTTAGAATTTCCATCATAGATATTTCAGAAGGTTTTACTGCTAAGGTATATTCTAGCTATCTCAGTCATGTTTATATTTGAATTTTGAGATCATTTTTTTTTCCAATTTTGGGCACTATATTTCAATTTCTATCGGTATTGTATACAAATATGTTCTACCTCATCTTTGGAAGTTTCTTTGAATCTTTAAATAATTGTGTTTAACTATAATTTCATCAAGTTCAAAAAGTAGTAATAGGCAATCGTGGTATTTCTAAGGAATGGAATAGAACAAAGAGAAGTGAAACCAAAATGTTTAATAATGCAAAACAAAGATTAAGAAGAAAAAAATTATAGACAGGAATAGGTATATAGAGAAAATTAAAAAGATATTTGAATAATTATTACTGTTGACACTTCCTAAAATACATACATATGTATACATAAAAGGAATTTAACAGAAAAAAATGTTACACTTAAGAATTTTACAGGTCCTTTTACTCCTTTGAAGCCATATGCATTACTGATTAGTAAACAAATTCCTCATGCTTCAGAAGTAGAGTAAAATGAAATCCTTGTGAAGGTTTGGTCAGTACTGGAGGATGGCTAAAAATAGATCAAATTAGCTCTTAGTGTATGGTGAATTTGCATATTCTATAGCATGCAAAATTGTCAAATGAAGTCTCATAATTTCCTTTTATTTTAATGCATGAGAAACTTGATCTGAATTCAGGAGCATATGATTAGCTGTACGTTACCATTTCCTTCCTCATTCAATGTTGCTTTATGAGATAGTTGCCAAGGAGTGAGCATGTGTAATTATTCATAGAGGAAATTAACGTTGTATGGAAAGTAAGAGGTTGAAATGTGAACTGTACCATACTTCCTTACTTTGAAATAAAAGTTAAACGAGTTCCTGAGACTCATAATGAAGTAGGAAGAGCTCCATGTTAAAAGATACTCTAGAAGCAAAACATGAGAGGAAACGTGTATATACCTTAAAAGTAAAGTTGGAACATATCATCAAGTCTGATTATTTTTAACTCAAAGAAATCTCAGAAAGAATAGACAAAGTTAAAAAGGGAAGAGGATTTAACAAAATCAGACATTCTGTTAAAAATAAATTGCGTATTAGTAACTTGAGATTCTAAGAAATTTGTTTAGAAAAATGTACAATATTTGCCTCTCTTTTAGGACTATTAGCATTACTTCTTTCTTCCATCTTATACTTTAAGTCTATTTACTGTGTTAAAATAAGTAACCCACTGAGTCCAGTAATTAGTAAATCAACTGATTTCTATCCTCTCAAATCATTAAATCGCTAAGAGTTACAAGTAAGGATAAGGGAATCCTGGAAATACAGGCATTGAATAGCATACTCTGCATTTGGCTCCCAAAGTGTCCATATTCAAGTAAGGGTGGGAATACATTATTCCCATAATGCTATACTCATACTGAAGCTTACATTTATTTAGGCTTTAAGTCACTGACTAAGTAAAATTATCATTGTAATTCAGTGCCAATCTAAAGTTTCCTCAAGCCACCAATATTCATTTGTTAGTGCTGGCAGCCTCAAACATATTGTCCCTAACCATATGCTCTTCCCATTACTCATAACTAGTAATTAAGGCATGGATTATTTCCACTTCACATTCTTCAAGCCAGAATACCTTCTTCAAAAACCTTCTCAACCTATCAAGAACATATCCACTAGGCTTCAAATTTTACATTACTCATTACAGCTCTTCCATTGCTATACCATTTGCATTGTTTCCATTTAACTGACCAAATGTGACCTTTTCTTTGAAAAAATATGGAATATGTAGTAAGATGTGTTGTTACTTAATTTTCAGTACATCTCTAGTCAGATTTTTTTTTAACTGGAAAATATTAATCAAAGAATATTGTGTGAACTTTTAGTCAAGTATTAAGAATTTGGCCAAATTTACACTAAACGATGTATTTTATACGTTGCCTTTCATAAATTCTTGCTCTCAATTTGCTTCATTTAAAGGGTGTACTAGTACATTTCCAATAGAGAATTCATAGTGATAACATGGAAAGACAAGGTGAAATTTACATATTACTGTACCTACTGCATAGTATACATGGAGGAAGTAGCCATTATAACAACATAATCACAGGCATCTGATTACACTTTGGATATATAAAAATGTAAACCTATGACTGTGATGTGTGTGTGTGTGTGTGTGTGTGTGTGTGTAAAAAGTATCTTGCTGGGCGGATCTTTGTGTGTTCGAGACCAGCCTGGTCTACAAGAGCTAGTTCCAGCGCAGGCTCCAAAGCCACAGAGAAACCCTGTCTCGAAAAACCAAAAAAAGTATCTTGCTGGACACAGCTAAGACTGCATTAAAGTAGAGATAGCAAAACCAAAACACTGTGTGATTTGTGTCAATAGCAATGCAGTCCATTTGTTAAGATAGCTTGCCTTTGAGATCACCTCCTTGTCTGAGAAGTGAAAATCAAGATTAAAGAAGGATCAGCTTTCCTTCACAATCTTCTCAAGAAAGATACAGATTTTCCTCTCTGTGAGAGTTTCAGAGCAAACACTTAAGAGACCAGAGATAAAAAGGATTGGCCTGTCATTCACAGGACCTATAAACCACAACAGTGCATATGAGAAACAGAGAAAGGGGAAAATTAGACCCAACAAACCCCAGCAAATCTCCTCTTGAGTGTGTTTTCTAGTAATTACCTACTACTAGCATATTAACTAGTTATAATGTTAACTCATTTAAACCTTTTGAACCATTATCTGTATAGCCTGTCCCATACTGAACTGAGTGTGTTAAAAAAATCTGTTAGACTAGATATGTGAGGCTGGACAGTGACAGAAGTGTGAAGAGCAATCAGTTTAGAAAACTAAAGTGATGCTTCCCACACTAAAATTTAAAACAAGAGAAAGACTTAGCATGGATCATGTTTATGCAAATTGGAGTTTATTTTTTTTTCACTGTGCATTAAGAGTGAGTAGATGTGAGCGTGAGCTTGGAAGGTTGTAGGTTGAAGACTGATTTAGTACTGTTCAATCAGAGTTTAAGTCACTTGAGGATATACGATTCCTCAAATCCTTCTGCCTTTGGATTTAAAGAGATGGCAAGTTGACAACTAGCTCTTCTTAGTAATTGAGCTACACTTTCCAGCATGAGTGCTTCTTTTGTAAGATGAAAAAAATCTTCTATTTTCTCAATACATTTTCTCTCTTTTGATGATACATGATTGAATTTATATTAATTTAAATTATAAAACAATGATAATATAACAAAACAAGAAACAGATTTTAGCAAAAATGGTATGCTTTATTTGACATTTCATTTTCCAGCTAAACATCAATATCAGATTCGTGGTGCATTTGCTACTTTATTCATTTATCCACTAATCTTATCTCCTCTTCACCATAACATGGTAAGTTGGATTATTATACCAATGTAAAATCCTCATTATTTTAGCAATTGTGTACACCAAGAGCCTGTCTTGCTCTCGCAACATGAGCATCAATAGAAGTTCTAAATAGCTTTGCATGCCATTCATTCAAAGATGTCGTCCTCCACTAAAGGGACAGTTAAATCAGAGAAAAAAAATTTCATAACAGTTTAATATTTTATGACTTCATTAAACAATTATATTTCTATAGCCATTTATAACTAGGTAAAAGTAAAGATGTTTAATATAGAATAATGAATAATATGGGAATGTCTTTGTATACTTGGCCCCAAGCTGCTGGTATATTAGGGAGAAGTTTAGTGATATTGCCTTGTTGAAGAAGTATGTCTTAGGAGTCAGGATTTCAGAGACACAACTCCAAAACTACATTTATCTTGTGTTTGCAGTTGCAAATGTGAGCTCTTAACATTTGTTTCCGCCAACATGAAGGGTAGAGGGAAGGGTAGGAAGAGACGAGGAGCAGAGGGTGGAGGATAGATGAGAACCATCACTTAACTCTATGTTGTTTGCCAACAATTTCAATTCATATTGAAATTATGTGTATGCATGTAAATATACACACATCTACAGACACACATACCATCAGACATGGTTCTATAGTTAGGTGAGGTGAAATAAAAAGACTAAGGCCAGTTGATTATTTTAAGGAAAGTAGCTTTGAGAAAATATTTTTGTTATTTGGGGTGAGGGGCAGTGGGTTTCAGGAAAAGGCTTTTCTGTGTAGCCCTGGCTGTCCTAAAACTTTCTCTGTAAACCAAGATACCAGGTGGGACTTGAACTCACAGAGGTCTGCTTGCCTCTTCCTCCAGAGTGCTGGAATTAAGGATGTGTGCCACCAACACATGGAAAGAAATAACACTAAACATATAATGATTTTGAGCAAATTTGTGCCCAATGAATTTGCTGGGTAAATGAATAATTCTGTGAAATATAACAAAATATAAAAGACAATGAATATCTATTTCAAAATCACCAGAAAATTTTGGACTTAGAATTATCTTGAAAATAAATGTGTTTAATTTATAAGAAAAACTGAAAAATATAAAAGGTGTCTATAAGATCATTTCAAACATTAAAAACAATCACATCAGTTCTTATGTATTTTATTATGAACTCTAACAAAAAATAAGTTGTGAATCATCTCAATATTGCTTAACACTGGTGAATTACATGCACCAAGAAAATTATAAAACATATTTTTTAAATAAATGCAGACTATGCAGAAATATGTAAAGCAATCAAAATAGTTAAAAATATAAATGTAAACAAACTTTTATTTTTGGTTTTTCAAGACAGGGTTTCTCTGTAGCTTTGGAGCTTGTCATTTAATACATGACAATATCCCATTTTAATTTATGAACAAAAATATTGACTTACTGAATAATGGTGGAAAGTTACTCGGCTCACAATTTGGGTGAGGAAAGCAAGAATCTGATCAGAAATGTACTCAAATAAATCAAAGACGTAAAGACTTCCAGTTGAAATCTTGGCTGGGAAAGAAAAGAAAAATTGTGAAACTTGAGTTGTGAGGAGATGTATTCTTGATATACTTCTAAAATGATTTTAGTGAAAATGATACATTCGTTTATGAGAGCAAGGAAAGAAAGAGGTATCTTGATTGAGGGAGCCATTATGGAGTTAGCAAGAAACCTGGCTCTAGAAAAATACCCAAGAATCCACAGGGTTGAACCCAGTGAGACCCTAAGCAATAGATGAGATGGTGTCTGAACTGACCTTACCCTGTAGTCAGAATGATGATTATCTTAAATATCATCATAGAATATTTGTCCAACAACAGATGGGAACAGAAGCAATGACCCACATTGGAGCACTGGACTGAGCTCCCAAGATCCAGTTGAAGAGTGGAGGGAATGAAAGTATGAGCAAGGAATTCAAGACCATGAGCGGGTCATCCACTGAGTCAGATTGCTTGAGCCAATGGTAGCTCACCAACTCCACCTGAGCTGGGAGTGGACAAGCATGGGAACAACCAAGCACCTCTGAAGGGAGTTGACAGCTGGGGCAGACAGAGGGGCCACTGATAGTGACCCTGGGATGTTTCTCTACTGCATATACCGGCTTCATGGATTCCTATTCTCTTCGGATGTAAACCTTGCTCATCCTAGATGTAGTAGGGAGGGCCATGGACTTTCCACAGGGCAGTGTGCATGGCACTCCCTTAGGGTTGGAGCGGTGTGGGGGAGGTTCTGTGGAATGAGAGGGAGAGGAATGAAAGGAGAGAGAATGGGAATTTGGATTGATTTTTTTAAATAATAAAAATGGGAAAAATATGAGATAAAGATCCATGAAATTGTTAAATGTTGAAGAGATACTGGAGCATGACCGATCAAAGTAGAGCAATGAGGCAAATGTTCATGAAAGAGCAAAAGCCCAGCTGAGTGTAGATCAGCCACACATGGAAAAGAGAAAGCACCTGATCCGGGATACTTACTAGAAAGACTGAGGTTTTAAATATTATTGGAAGCTGTATGTGTGTTTGTGTGTCTATAAACTCATAAAATAAGAGGTATATGTAAAGTTTCCAGTATATTCTAAGACAAACATACTTTTGTACAGTATATGAGCTAAGAATATGTGTGTGTGTCTGTATACATATGTATGTATGTATGTATGGTGTTTAAAACAGTAAGATTGTTGTGGACTGAAAAGCTGGTGTAATATTTACATTTCAGTATTTACAATGAAGATTCATTTGAGCATAATCCTGCTCATTTCTGTTAAAGCCTTGGTGCTCCAATACTATGGTAGAAGCATTGAATAGTTTTAACAGAGTCATATGACCCAGCAGGGTAAAATACCACTCTATTTACAGGCAGAAGTGGCTGAACACTGGTACAATATCAACCTTCCCAATAGTTACAGCATCGTGTCAATTTGTATAAAGTGCTTCTAAGCTTCATATAGCATATGAATATATATCTTCAGCAAGAATGTACTGATAATGTAGTTTTATGAATTGCTTACTATATGTGTGTAATTATATCTGAGTGTTATAAAAATGAATACATACTGAGAGCCAATGGTACATGCTTTTGAGACACATAATATCTTATGTTTTCTATTTGGAGGACTGGAGTGAATTTCTGAGAACAAGCATTTATTTTCCATTTTAATTAAACTAAACATTTAATTACATTTCCACTACTCTGTCAGCAGAAATGAATCTATAAATGTGGAGTGAAAAATTATGAGAGCTGGTCTTTAATATCCCATCACAAACAGAGCATATTATGGGCAATCTGTTCTTGGAGGGTACATAGCAGCCGTGTTTCCCATGAATGTTAATTTCCTTGGAACATTCAACTACAGTATAGGACTTTTATATTCCTAGCTAAGATCGACCAGTGGAAGCCCAGCTCTTGAAAGTACATGCCGTATTTATAATCATACCTTTTCCCCTCAGGGTTTTAATTTTCAGCACAAGGGAATTGAATAAGTGGAAACACTTTGCATATCAAGTACAAGTTTGCTGGGAAGCAGAATATGTACTGCCTATGTTCAAATTCACATCAACAAAATTCTGTGAACACTTAGACTTTTTATTTTATTTTCAGGGCCAACATGTCTACATCAATTTGCTAGGCACTGTGAAATCTAAATGGTAAGAGCACACAAAATGATTATAATGATGCTAGAAGGAGGGCTTATAAATATGAGAAGGCATAAGAAGTAAAGAACAATGCTGCACAGGGACACATGGCATTTGCTCTTTTACTTATTTTTCCTTCCTAGCAGATTTCCTAAAGGGTCATGGTTCAGAATTTATAGGATTCTGGATTCCCTTCTTATGTATGTTCAAAAATCAAAATCCTGTAACATTCAGAAATCATCATGTTTCTTTGGAACAAAACTAAAAATATATTTATTGAGATTATATACTGACATATAAAACCAACATGCTTACATTCTAGTACACGTTGGGGAATGTACCACTGATGTAGACATAAATAACAAGCTCTCTTTCAAGTGTATCTTCTAGATAAACCAAAAGTACTATCGCTATAAGGAAATAGTTTGGTGAGAACAAACAGGAAATTATGCTAGAAGTTAGGAAAATGTAATCCTTTTTTCTTGAAGATTTATTAATAGTAAGTTCAAAGCAACCATTTGAGAAATAAAATTTCTAACACTTGTTTCTTGTTTGCTACAATAAGTGTAGCAAAGACTGGATTCCTTAGAAATTTAGTTACTGCATCACACTAGAGAGAACCTCAGTTTGGTTCTCAGCAGCTCACAACTGCCTGAAATTTCTGCTCTCAGGAATAAAGGTGTGTTTGCTCCAAAAGCACTGTGCTCTGGTGGATATATAACACAGACACACACACACACACACATACACACAGTCATACATACACAAAGACACACAGTCACACACGCATTTAAAAAATGTTAAAGATAGATTTTTAATAAGTATAATATGTTTACAATTATATTTTGTTTTATAGAGTTATTTTATTATTTTGTTTGCCTAAATTTTGGTTGTGCTGGTAATTTTTTTAACTATGCAAGTAGAACCTTACTTTCTTTTTCCTGGGATCTTAACTCGCAGAAAGTTAGGATGGTTGCACAAATACGACTGTATCTCTTTCTTTACAACACAAGATACTGGCGGATTTGTACATACACATTTAACTTTCTATTATTTTTTCCTTTCTAACTTGACTTTTATATCTTTCATTCTAACAGGAGGTTTTATTAAAATTTCTTCATCAACCTATCTTAGGTATATTTTAAGTTTAGATATACAGAACAGTTTGACTTTTATCACCATTTCTTTTATCATCTCTTTCCAATACCATCCTCTCTCTTATAGCATCTGTTACAGTAGTCAAACACAGGCAATATTTTCAGATACTTCAAGAAATTCCATGAATGTCCTGTCTCCCACATCTGCATCATTCATCAATAACTCTTCTATGACTATATATTTAACTGCCTATTTAAATATTCACATTTCTTTTCCACATTATAAATCTAGCATTAGAAAAATATAAATAATCATTACATATTCTCCAAATATAGATTTTTATCCATTGTCCTGTTTTAATGGCCAATAGAAGTACCAATGCAGTCACCCAGTTCAGACATCAGGGAATCTCTCCAGTCTTACACCTCCCACATTCTCATCTAGTGTTCATTACACTGTTGTTTGACAACCCAAATAGCCTTCTCAATTCCATCTACTTCCTCCTACTTCAATTGACATATTCTTACCCAGTTTATTATCATCTTTCTGTTAACACACAAGAATGCATTTCTTAATTAGTCTTTCTACATACGTTGATCTCTCTATCCTATCATTCCACACATCACACCAGAGCTGCCTTTAAACACAGAACGGATCTTTCTTGTTGCCTCATTAGCATTGTGAAAATGACTCAATTTATTTTATAGGACAGAGGGGAGTTGTTATTTTGACACACAAATGAAAAATCTGTATTTAATTCTTCTCTTCTATATATCTAGCCTGGGCTTAAGATGGTTAAGAGTTTCATGAATATTTATCATTTTTCAGTGAACATTAAAATATATCTGAGCGGAATGAGCTCTTCAGCAGTATCTCTGCCACTATGTAGAAAGAAGTAGTTAGCAACATGGAATCCAAAATGGCTTCAAGAAAAATTGACACGGGAAGAATAAATGAGGGATTATCATGAAAAGAAATAGAAGACTATCCTTCTCCAAGAGAAAGAAGCATGCCGAGGGTGCACAGTTCACACTGTGTCATGGTTTAATGTCGAGTTTGAGAGAGGACAGCACTGGGCATGAAGCTGGAGGAGCCACATTTGTAGTGTTTGTGCTTGCCAACAGAGTAATTTCTCAGAGCAATTTTCTTACTGTTCTATAATGATATTACAAACACCTCTGAGGCCCACGATTTAGACCCTCGAGGAAGGGGTAAAATGAAAAGAGAGTTCACTTTACTTTCATCCTTGGAAGACATATCAAGTGGCATCCTGCTGAGAGTAAAATTGATTTTGAAGTTCCAATACATGGGTAGACATGTAAGAATATCTACCAATGCTCATGAAAATTGATGAGGTGCTAGTATAAATACTGGACAGAATGTCAAATGCCAAAAGTTTTAGGTAAGTTTAAGAAATAGTCTCCCATTAAAAGAACACATGTTATATAAAACACTATACACATATTATCTATGTTAATGAAGAAATAACTCTTAAGTTATAAGCTGTTGCTTCTAAAACTTTGAAAGTTTTTAGTGGTTTTCATTTAAGTATATCTGTTGTAATTTGATTTTTGAGACATCTGTCACAATTATTTAGAAAAACTAAAAGCTACTTCCACATAGATTTCCAGCTTTATTCAACTCATGCTTTTTGTTTGTTTCATGTTGAGATGCTAAGGTGTGGTTTCCCTAATCAAATATAATAATTATCATTGTTGCTTTTATTTTATTTTTCAGTTACTGGACTGACTGATGCCCTGATCAATTTTGTCTTCAACCTGAAACACCTGGGAATTAAATGAATTAAACTGATGATTTGCTTCCATCATGTTGCTCTGTGACCATGTCTGAGGGATTTTCTTAACTGTACATTCAAGCAGGCAGGTATGTAGGTGGTTCCATCCCCTGGCAAGTGACCCTGGTGGGAGTAATTGATTTTAAGCCTGGCATACATCCAATAACTTCCTTTCTCCCTTATCTTCACTTCAATTCCTAACATGCCTTTCTTTGTTGATGGATTGTAATTTGTATGCATATAAACCCTTTCCTGCCCCAAGCTGCATTTGGAAAGAGGGTATTTGCTCTTTCTTTCTTTCTTTCTTTCTTTCTTTCTTTCTTTCTTTCTTTCTTTCTTTTTTTCTTCAGCAATAGAGTAACAAATCAGAATACCTGACCATAATGAAAATTTAGCATAAAGTCACATAAACTTAAATTAGTTAGAAACAAACACACAAGCAGCCTCTACCGAAATATACTCTACTTCTCACTTTCAAAGCTTTGGTGAAAGGGTTTTATATAATTGAAACATATTATTTTTCAAAAATAAAAGATTTAGAAACAGACCCAAAGATTATCCCCATAATACCAAATAATATGTAGATAAAATTTAATTTTTCTCTTTTTTTCACAAAGTAACCTTCAACTCATTTATTTCCCATTCAGACACTTCATAATTTAAATATTATTTTTCACAATTAGCAAACAGTAATAATTTGGAGTTGCTTCTCTTGTCACATAGCTTCTAAAAAACAAAATACAAAACAAAGCTAAGTTTTAAATATTAAAAGGCACTACTATAACGATATAGAATAAAATTAAAATTTTGTAAATGTTTGCTACAAGGTAAAAATAACTACACATATTTTTAAACTTTATTGCTATTATGTGTGTGTGCATGCATGTGTGTCTGTGCCTGAATGCATGCATGTGTGTGTATACATACATGTGTGTATGCATGCTCGTGTGCGTGTGAACATGTTATGACTCAGGAGTTCAGGTCAGGGGAAAATTCTGGAAGTCAGTTCTTTTTCTCATTCGCATATAGGTTCTACAGATCAAATTCAGATTTTCAGGTTTGAGTATCCAGCGCCTATACTAACTGAGCAAATAATCTTGCCACCTCTAATTGCCTAAGTTTTTTGAATTCATCCAAAATTGAAACAAGTGAAATATAGCCCCTTTTAATAAAGGATTTTACTTCCCTGGTCATCATCTATATCTTCATAAGCTAGCTTTCTTTTCTGTTGCAAAGTCCTGGTACCGATTCCATTGCAGTGACGTTATCAGTCAGATTTGGAAGCTCTGCATAGATTGCATGTAAAACAATACTGCCAATAGGGTTCTTGGCACATGGTGGCAATACTTTATCTGTGTTTTCATTTCACTTGTCCCTTCTTTCAACAAAGATCTGTCATGATGTCTCCATTCCATTGTTACTGTGCAGTTTCTTCTTAGCATAAATATCTTCATGAGTTCTTCATTATTGGTGCAATATGTGTTAAGCTTATTAGACATATGACCGATTTAGAATGTCTTTGAATGTCTTTTTTTCCTGGTTAGAACAGTAGGAAAGATTAAGACTATTTTCAGGGTATCTTTTTTATCTTATCATGCTAATTTATAAGTTCTATTAATTGCTTAATTCATGATGGATTTTATTTATAGGAGCTATCCATCTCAAAAACAGTAAAGAGTTCAAAGTCACCTGTTCCTCAATAAAGAGTTACATGTTTTCTGTACTGATATTACAAACAAATCTAATGTTGGAACATAAGTATTTAAATTCACAGATACTTGGGCTGAAGAGATGGCTCAGTGGTTATGAATACTTTTTTATTAAGCGAACCAGGATCTAGCTCTCAATATTTACCTAATAGCTCATGAACATCTGTAACTTCTGTGCCGGGGATACACACAGCCTCTTCTAACTCTATAGGTACCAGCCATGCATGTGATGCACATAAATAGATGCAGGAAAACGGTCGTATGCATAAAATAACACATAAATCTCAATTTCAAATCTGCCAAATGGTTTTTAGGTAGCAAACCTCAGGGGAGACAAATAGCACCTTTGTAAATTCACTGTTTTAACTATTTTTGCAAAACCAAAATTAGAATACCACTTTGTTTTACAGAGTCAACTGTATTTTTTATATGCTTTTCCAAATGCTATTAGCAGCAAGGAAAATTGTTTATGGTGAGATCTAAAACGTTTTAAGATTGCTTATGTAAGTCAATAGATACCCTGCTGATTAATACACCATTGTAGAGAATCTACACCGCTGAGGTTACACAAAAATGCCAATGGCAGAATAGTTACACCTCTCTGAACCTATATAAAGTGAGGAAGGGTTTCCTTCAGATGCTGTGTCAGTCAAAGCCAGGAGGGAACACTGACCTGCATTTCAAAGCACTTCACAATAGATGGTTCTGTGATGGTTATTGTTCATACTTTTAGAATCCAGAGAAACTATCCAGCCACTGCTTGTAAAATGCCCTCTATTGTGGTGGTTTCAATGAGACTGGCCCCCAGAGGCATTTACATTGGAATGGCTGGTACCCAGCTGCTGGTGGTTTAGGTAGAATTATGATGTTTGACATTGGAGAAGGTTTATTACTGGGGTTGGGTTTGAGGTTTCCTAAATCAATATCAGGCCCATTCTCACTCTTTCAGTGCCCTTTATATGGAAAGGATGTTAGGGAAATTCTCCAACACTATACCTGCATGTCGGCTACAATGATTTCCACCATGATGATAATGGAAAACCATCCCAAACTGTAAGCCAACCTCCAATTAAATGGTTTATTTTATGAGATATCTTGGTTTTGATGTCTCTTCATAGCAATAGACAAAATTTTAATCGATAAGAAAGAAGAACATAAGTCTAATATCTATAATGTGAAGAACACTGTGATTATCAATTAATACACAAATGAGAACTTTCCCAAAATTCTATATAACCTAATCAAAGAAGCTGGAATTTTTCAAGGAAAATGTTCAAATATGATTGCAAACAATGATATGATGTGATCACAAATGGAAGCCAGGACTGACTGAAGCAAGTAAACATA
>JAQHUG010000087.1:702525-712650 GCA_028555095.1 Dicrostonyx torquatus | reverse complement strand
TACACAAGTTTCCATCTTTGTAGAGGAAATACATATGTGTATGTGTATATAAATGAGTATGTACATAATTAAATATATAGTAAACTTACACAAGTTTCCATCTTTGTAGTGGAAATACATATGTGTATGTGTATATAAATGAGTATGTACATAATTATATATATATATATTAAACATACACAAATTTCCATCTTTGTAATGGAAATATATATGTGTATGTGTATATAAATGGTATGTACATAATTACATATATGCACACAGATACATATCATAAGATTCATCTATCATTTTATAAAATTATTTTATTCTTATATCAGAAGTATCAAAATATTATGAGCAGGGATGTAGAGCAAAAAATAGTATAAATCAGAAGATTGAACTTATTTGAGAAAGCACCTTTCAAAAACAGTTTTAAAGAACCTGGAGGAGAGATTTAAGCAGTTCCATTTTCTGGTTTATTATCTCCAACTGGGGAAATGTTTATTTGTTACTGACCAAACAAATATATCATTTGGCTGACCTACAAATTATCTTCCAAGTATTGGTGGTGTCTTTTTACCCAAAGTCTCTACCTCAAAATCTCAGAAGATATACAATCCTCTAGAGCAGTGGTTCCCAACCTGTGGGTTGCATGACCCTTTGGGTTTGCTGAAGGGTCACTTCAGACAATTAACACATATAGAAATGACTTACATTTCCATATATACCCGTAGCAAAATTACAGTCATGTAGACGCAACAAAAAAATTTTATATTCGAGGTTACCACAACATGAGGAACTGTAATAAAGGATCACAGCATCAAGAAGGTTAAGAACCACTGCTCTAGACTGAGATGAGCATCTTTTGGACTTTCTAATACTACAAAGAATCTACATTGATCAAAGTCAACAACAAAGGAAAACCATGAGAATGACAATACCCGAGAGAACTTAGGAAGACTTAAATAAAAAATGGAAAGAACCAAGTTATAATGGGACTGCCATATATTTTTGTGCAAGATTAATTTACATGTCTTTTTAAAACAAATTCTTGGTCAGGTATAGTAATGGAACAATTTTAGCTGTGGAAAAAAAATGGACTAGAGTGTCCAGATCAAGTTTCTTATAGGTCTAAGTTTATTTGAAAGTGATAAAATATTTATTATGTACCTATATCTAGACAAGTAAGAGAAACATATCTGGAATATTTCCCAAATTCTGAGTGAGTGAGTCCAGAATACACATAAAAAGTCTGACAGACATGAGTGAATATAGAACAGCAATATTTTGGAACATAACAAAATAAAGAGAGCATGCTTGATTTATGATGACACTGGATAAAAGACAAGAAGTAAACATCAATATGAGTATACTCATGAATAAGAAAAAAATGGGGTTTGGTTTAAAGATATTACTATGATTTTAACTATATATAAATAATCTTTGTTGCACAGTTAAATTTGAGGGTCCTGACACACCAGTTACTACTTAGTTATAGTGAATAGGGTAAAGAAAATACTGGTAATGAGATAATTGATTGATGTAATCACCAAAGGTTCCTAAATTACTGGTCATTTCTAGAATGGTGGACCAATAAGACACTTTTGTTTGAACTAGCAGAAATTATGGACAATTTGAATAAAAATGAATAGTTTCTTTGAACAGGATTTGTTGGTTGTTTGGTTGACTTTGGTTTCGATAAATGTAAAAGTCAGCAAAAAAGTAAACTTAGTAAGTGGGGGGGTGTAAGAATAAATTTTTAAATAATTGGAATGTTGATAAATTTTCTAATCAAGGGATTTAGACTTATAAGAAGAAAAATATTGTGGCAAGTCCAATAGTGTTGGAAGGAAAAACTAAAAAGGAAACCTGTCAAAGAAATTGTTGGGAAGACATAGTTCATCTCCACAAGAAAGTTTCAACATGATATGGTCATGGTGTGGGTGTTATAAGAATAACCAAAGAGAAAAACAGTAGAGCAGAATTTGAATTGTCCATTTGTGAAGGAAGCCCCAGGATGAGGCTGAATGTGTGTGCACATGTGTGTGTTTTGGGTGCATGTGTGAGTGGACACATGCCTATGAGAGTGATGAATAAATTAGCTTTCTGAGTATCAGCAAAAACTGTCCTATGTAATGGGTCATGACGACCATCTGTATTTTGTAATATTGTTCATGTGAATTTTAAAGAATTTGAGAATTTTTCTTACCTTCAACTTTGAAAGCACAATTCAATATTGGTTTCAGGCTTCAATTATAAATTATAAGGTCTCATGTTGCCTTTTTGTGGTTTTTACAGAATACATTGGCTCATAGGTCAATTATTTGAAGTTTTTAAGTCAATAGCATTGCCAAATAATAAAGAAAGCAGCAATTAATTGGTATAACTATTATAAACAAACATTTAAATAATACCTTAACTCTAATTTTTTCATGTTTCATAGTTCTTTAAAATTCAAATAAATATAACTATCAATGTGAGATTACATTATATCAAGAAATTTTAAGATATACTTTTTTATTGTTAAAAGAATAATTTACATTTACTCCCCTTGTCCCAGGCCCTCCTGCTCCCCCACTACCCCACCGCCCTCCTCCTGCTTCCTTAAGATGGGACAGGCTATCCTGCCCTGCGGAAAGCCCAAGGCCTTCCCCCCTCAATCTCAATCTAAGAATTTGTGCATCCATATAGAATAGGTTCCCAAAAAGCCAATACATGCAGAAGAGTTAGGGCCCTGTGCCATTATCATTGGCTTCTCAGTCAGTCCCCATTGGTAGCCATATTCAGAGAGTCTGGTTTGGTCATATGCTTATACAAGTCCTGGTCCAGCTGGATTTGATGAGCTCCCAATAGATCAAGCACACTGTCTCAGTTGGTGGGCCAGTCCCTCATGGTCCTGAGATATATTCTTAAAATGTCTCAGAGAAATACATACACTCATATTTCATTTTAGTGTAAAATTATTTCAAAATATTCAATATATATATTTCAGCCTATAACTTTAGCTGTGAAGTACTAAATACATATTGAAAAAATGCTCAAATATTTAAAGAAGTACTTGCCTTAGAAATTTGACAGGGAATAAATAGCAGAGATATTCATTTTCTTAAATTCAAGTCCTTCTGTTGTCAATATGATGGGAAAATATAGGAACATTCAGATTCAACTTCTAATGACTTTTCCCTTCCAACAGAAATATAAGGTTCATTATTTTTGGATGAATATACTCTCTTAGGTCCTTTTACTATTGAGGTAAGAAATGCTATTTTCATAGATAGTGTTCTAACCAAGTGTGAGTAAATCACTTCAAATCATTAAAGCTTCATTAATTAGAAGAAAATAATAGTCACAAAAAATTGGCAAAAGCCACATCATAAAATAAATAAATTATCCCCTCAATAAAAATTACTTTATTGCATAGACTGATATATTTAGTGAGTGGATGATTGCAGGCAGAAGATTATGGTCACATCTTTATTGGTACCCGAGACAAGAAAAGAAGTGAGTTTCACATGAAGGTTATATCAAGATAGAACACTGCAGTAAAACAGAATTCCAAAACATCAAAGTATTTATAGAAACTATATTGATCAGGGTTATCAATCTCTGCCACGTTTATGGCCTATGTTCAGTCTCCCATCACGTAAGATTAGTTATGTAAATGTATGTGCTAAATGAATAAGTAGCCTTTTATACCTAAATGTAGGTCAGTTCACCTTCAACTTTCCTATAAAATACATGGCTGGAATAATTATAGTTGCTAAATATGCAACTAGTAATTGAAGAATACATTCCAAACTCTGTAGAAATGCATATGTGTTCAATGAAATTTAGCTTAATATTTGCATGACATTTGTTTTTGATAACTCTCTGAATTCATTGTACTGAAGCATACAAAGATGAATTGTGTGTTTTTCCTCTAAAATGATGACTGTAATATTACATTTTTATATCTCCGCTTTCACATTAAAATTCAAACTCTACCATTGTTCAGATTTCACCTTTCAAATCAATGTCCGTTTTCGATTTTTTCTGTTTTGCAGCTTTTCTTATTCTTTTTGTCAGTTTTCATTATCAGCTTGACACAGACAAGAGTCACTTGTGAAGAATGAAACACAATTGAAAAATGTTGTCTTTCAAGTTGTCCAGGGTTCATGTCCATGAAAAAAATACTGTGTGATGACTCAACCCGCTACACATCTGTGCATGTATACACTACATGGAGGCATATATATATATATATATATATATATATATATATACACAGGAGCTAACTGAGCATGATCCAGGCAAGTCTAGGCAACAAGGAGAATTCCTCTATGGTTTTTGCCTTAAACTCCTGACTTGAATTCCTGTCCATAACCTTTTATGACATTTTGACAGAAGAATAGTTATTACATTGTCTTAATCATTGTGTAAGGGAAAAGACTCTAACTTTCATTGACATGTTTTTACCCTTTGTTTCTTTAAGAATGACCTGCAATTTATGCATGGTATTCAAAAAGTAAAATATATTTTAATCATGAAAATGTAGATATGGATGTATTTGCATTCTTCTATATGTTGATATCCAGTAATGCCAGCACCATATTCTGTGTGATCACATGTAAGCATCAATTTGTATAGCACAAATTTTATTTGGTCTTAATAATAGAGCAGCAAGCCACCAGTTTGTAGAAAAAAAAGTAAATCATTTGAAATGCTTTCTTATTTGATCTTTGTTTTATGAATACTTGTGGGACAATGAAAATTCCCATTTGTTTTATCAAGTGTGCCAACTAACTGAAGTCTACAAATAGTTAAGAATTATTGACAGATTTAACTAAAGACAAAATGTCTGCTTTTCTGAGGGTATTGTTGGGCAGCAAAATGATGGCTCTCATACCATAAGGGACACATGGAAACAACTACCCTAGAATTGGATCTCCTTTCTGGAGGTGGATGCAAGCTTTGAAGGGAGCAAACGTGTTGTAGTGAAAGAAGATGTAATTATGTCACTGTCTGACTTACATGGTCTTTGAAAAAGTGCCTGGCCCTTCAGAAATGTCCACCAGTACACCCTAGTGACTGAGTTAGTCTTCTCGCTCAGGTCATGCCATTTCCTTCATGACATCTTACTTTCTGTTCTCTCTGTAAATACCAGCAACTGACAGTTTTGTCTCAGTTTCCTCACCACATGCATCCAGAAAGTCTCTGCTTTATACCTATTGGCTCTCTGAAGCAAGTTAGACAACCTCTCTTACTATGTGAACTAGTCCTCCTTCCTTTCTAAGTAAAATACAAACCTTTAAGCACGGTAAAAAATAATTTTTTGTGTGACTCTGCTTTGTTAAAAGGTAGAGACTTTATTTTACCTCTGAATATGTAGAAAGTCTTAAGAATATGAGTTAAGGCAAGCCATTTTACTTAGATGAAAGAGAGGCTTCAGAAAATGTGAGGTTAACTTAGAACATTCCCAGTCTTTCTATCTCTGATATGTAATTCACCATATTTCTGTCTAACTATGGATCAGTGCCTGAAAACATAGAAAATCGACTCATACTTTTATAGAAGTTAATGTGAAAATATCCACAGTTTAATCATTGGGTTAATTAACATGTGAAAATCAGTGTTCTTATTCAAATCATTTTCTTTCCCAAATTTACCAGTTTGTGTTGTAAAATATGCTCTTTGTTCCTTTGAATAAAACAATGTGCAGTGAAGGCCTGGGTCACATTTTACTGCTGTCATTTTCTCATAATCAGGGCCCTTATTTGCAGCATCATTCTCTTTTAATCCATTCAGACTTTCCCCATTGTTAGGGCCAATTCAAAACGCCACAGCTCCTGCCTGGTTCCTGGGATCACCACCCAGTGAGTTCTTTGTACCCCTATTTCAACAACTCCATTTGTCTCTACATATTTGTCACAGGCTTTCTTCATTTCGTGGTTCAGAAATTTTAATATTATATATTTTTATTGACTCTGCAACTACCCTTAAAATGTAACAATTCATCCTCTAAAATATAACAGCTTAAATCTTACAGACTTTTATGTAAATGTATTGGATATTGCTCGTTCAGGAGTAATATTTGTATTTCAATGTTAGAAAATTGACTTGAGAGTTTTCTTAGAAAATATAGTAAGGAGAGCCTGCTTTTCTTTTTCAGAAGAATATAATGAATGACCTGTTGGCTGAGAACATGTGAGAAGTATGTGGTGGGGCAGACTGTGTGCAGTGAAATCATGAATTGGTTAAACAATAGACACTGAAGAATTCTCTCTGTCTTTCATATTTTCTTAAATGGAGAAAAACATATAATATGATTCTCATAGAAAATCTGTTAAGTAACAACGTATATGACAAGAATACAAAGTTTAATTAACCTGAGGTTATTAATTGAACATAAAACTTAGATCACACTTATTATATATGTCTATGGAAACAACAGCATAACGGTATTAATTTTCTACTATAAAGAAAAATACTAAACAAATATTAACTTCAGTGCTTGGCACATATCTGATTTTATCCATGTTGTGCATGATTACAATTACTTCATAGTGTTACATAGGGCTTCAGCATTTTAGTAATAAGATTATTGTAATCTATTGGAAAGCAGGAAGATTTAGAAGTTGTACCTTACAATTAAAATATTAGAAAAAAATATCCTTTTATAAAAAATGCTAGACACTTCAAGTATGTTTAATATATATCACAACATTTTATGTGTAATAAAAGCATTTATATACATATATGTGTGTATATATGTATGTATACATATATATGTATGTATATATACATACATAAACATAAGTACTTCAAAATGTACCTACCATATATGTGTTTACATTTAGACTAATGAGAGATGGGTTATGATTAATAAGTTTACATAAAATATAACAAACATATACTAGATAAAATGGTTTTCCAATTTGATAAATATTATATATACTTATTATATCATGAAAAGAGTCCATTTTTATGAAGGAAAGAGGGATGCTCTAGAACACCATGACTGTATAATGCAGAATGCCATGCGTTGGTTTTCATCTTCATATTTAACCCTTGGCATACCAGTGAAGAAAGCAAAAGTTGACCATGTCTGTGACAGAAAGGCATCTGTGCAAACTGATTTTTCTCTGTTATCGTGTGTGGGGAGTGATGATCATCCATCTTGAATCATCATAAATCTCACTTAGTCCTGAGGTACAGATGCGGTTTTATATCCATTACTTAAAATTTTCTTTGTACCTTTTATAGTCTGACTTTGAAAGGCAAAACATTGACCATTGCTAAATAGTAAAGTAATATAATTAACTGATATCCTCTGTTTCTGGAAGATTTGATTCAAATGGCTGGGTTTTTTTAGCCATAAATTATAGAACATATTATAGCAAATAGATGCGTAGCTAATGAGTACCCATTACAAACATAAATGATTACTGACATAAGATATTGTATATCTCAGAATATTTGTAAATTTCTTCATTTCAATGATATAATTTGTATATATAAACATGTAAATTTTGCTTGTTAAACATTAATTGTAAAATTCCAAATAAAATGTTAATAAATTTAAAACTTAATGTATATTTGTCTCCTAATTAGAGGCATTAACTTCCTCTGTCTGTTAAAATACTATGCTGACTTGTTTCTAAAGTACTTCCTGTTCTCTAATGCATATGAGCTAGTGGAACATATGCACTTGACCTTCAATTCTACTACGGTGGGGTGAGATACATATCTATTGCTTGTTAAACAACCAGACAGAATCCAACATCTTTACAATCAGCATATCAATAACCACTACAGTGAGGAGAAATGCCACTTTCTTTGAGTCTGAAAGTGAGGAAATAATGTAAAATCAAAATAAAATAAAGATCTTATTTCCATCACAGCCTATCAAACATTCTCTCTAAAACCAAAGGAATTGTGCTTTGTGTTAGTAACATACTACTGTAAAAGCAAGATGGAAATTCCAAAGCTCTTCAATGTTTAGATATTTTAAAATATAATGTTACTATAGTGTGTGTTGTCTATGGAAAATACTCCACTTGCCACTTGTTTGTCAGCACTGCCAGTATGTAACAGAACTGGTAGGAAATGTGTTAGGCTTCTCAAAGAGTTGCTTTAGGGGAAGCCTGAAGAGGACCAAAGTTGCTGTACCAATACCATATGATGAGTTGAATACCGAAGCATCATTTATATCTCAATAGATAAATGTTCTTTCTTCCTCATATTCTCATTAAGCCATACAAAATGCCTGGCCTTCCCAGCCGAGTTTTTCTATTTGTAAATTTAAGGTATGTTCAACTTTTAAAGCTTACATTTATTTTAAAATTATTGAAGTTCTACTTGTTGCTTACTTTAATATTTTCTTGTTTTATAAGATTATTTGCAAGCATTATTTATTGAAAAATGATTAATGACTAATTTTTAAAATGAGTTTTATATAAAGCACAGTAGTGAATTTAAACTGTTTATTTTTGGGTGTGTTAAAAAAGGGTATGTTATTTTAATCATATTATGTCTAGACATGAATGATTATAACAACATTAAAATGCTGTGTAGCAAATACACCAACTTAAGCATGTCAGTGCAGCTATGTAATAAAAAGGCGTCAGAGAGTCTGAGATTTCTGCTCACAACCTCATAAAAGAAAACCCAAGGCTTTTGTTAGTCTCAGATCTCATATGAATGCTTGGGAAAAGTTTGTAATCAGCTCTATTCTGCCTTCAGCTAGATTTCTACAATTCTGTATTTATTGTAGCAATGGTCACAGTACCAAGATGCAGAATCAATCTAAGTATCAAGCAGCTATTAAATGTGTAAAGAAGTGGAGTGTATCTAAATAGTAGAATATTAGCCAGACAAGGATCCTGTTGTTAACAGTATTATGGATGTTCAAAAAATTCTTGATTGGTTGGATAAACCAAGCATATAGATAAATTTCATGTGTAATAATTCATGTGCAATCTCTTGTCTAGAAACAGAACATAGAAAGGTGCCAAACAGAAGCTGCACAAAAGATAAACTTAGGCACAGGGAGATATTGGCCAGTATATACCAAGCACTGCTTAGATATGAAAAAACTTAGATTGCTTTATTCAACTCCAATATAGCTGGATGACAATAACAAACTGAACACTTTTAAGTACTATGAGAAGATTATTTTGATCCCAAATGTCCGTCAAACAATGAATGGATATTAAGATGTGGTGAATATACATGGTAGGATAGTATTCAGTCTTATAGAAAAATTAAATCCTAAAATTTGGAAGTAAATAGATAAAATAGTAGAACACAGGTATTGTGAGGGAGAAAATGAAGAAAACATGGTTTTGGTTTAAGGAGGGCATGCTGAGGGAGTTGGAGGGAGAACAAAGAACACAGATATCATTAGTAAGCCATAAGGGAATATTATTTTGTTACTTGAACACATCACTTATATGCACACACGCACACACACAAACACACACACACACAAACACATTTGTATAAGAATGTGAATAATTTAATTTAATAATGTTATGAAGTTACTTTTCTTGATGGGATGAAGCTCCCCAGAAAAGCCTAACTGTAACTGACCCACTGGCTTCCAGATGCACATTGTCAGGTATTCTGTGAGATGGAATGTTGAAAAGGCTGGCTTAGAATGCTGGCCAACACAATTACTTTTATAGAATATAAAAATGTTCGTGTTTTTTTAAGATGCCTGTTAGTTTTCTAATGAGAGTGAGAGAGAAAGAAAATGTGTAGATTTGGATGACTGGGAGGTGGGAAGGATGGAAAGGAATGCAGAGAAGTATGGGAAGGTAAGAAGAATAAAGAGATGGAGGAGATGGAGGAGATGGAGGAGTTTGGGTAGTTGGGCTGGGAAAACCATAATCAGAATATATTGTTTGAAATTAAAAAAAACAACTTTTCAATAAAAATAAGTAAGTGAATAGAAGAATGGAAAAATGTTATGTCCTTTTAAAGAAATGACACTCCTGTGACTCATTAAAGCCTATATAAATTATAATAATTTTCAAAAATATATTTAGAGATAAAATCCAGATTTTCATTTAAACTTAATATGTAAATAGAAGGGAATATGAAGCACAAAACAATAAAAATTTGATAAAAATTCAATGATACATACTTATATTTTGATGTGGGAGT
>JAQHUG010000087.1:594636-616047 GCA_028555095.1 Dicrostonyx torquatus | reverse complement strand
GTAGTGACTCACGCCTTTAATCCCAGCACTCGGGAGGCAGAGGCAGGCGGATCTCAGTGAGTTCGAGACCAGCCTTGTCTACAAGAGCTAGTTAAGGACTGACTCCAAAGCTGCAGAGAAACCCTGTCTCGAAAAACCAAAAAAAAAAAAATGTAATGAAAAACAAAAGAAAAAGGGAACCTGTTATTTGGTACTTGGAAGCTTCAGTTATCTACAATTAATTACAGCCATGTTTTGCATGTGTCTGTAAATCTACAAGGATATGTAAGCAGTCTGGGGTATTTATGAAGAAACTAGAATTATTTATTTCTGAGACAATGGCCATATGATTCAGTGATTTAGTTAATTTTTTAAACAAATTAAATAAAAATAAAGCATATTATTATTTACTAAAATCATTGACCTGAGGGTTTTGTAGATGGCCTATGGGTACACACATATATGATGATCTGATTTTGGATTCCCAATCTGAATAGATGTCAAATATAAATGCATACATGTATCAGTAATACCAGCATTTCATGGTGAAATGGATGGCGGAGGCAGGAGAATTAGCAGGCAAGATTGTCTGGTGTATCCAAGTAACAGATATCAGTAAATTTTGTTTCAAACCTGGTGAAAAATGAGGACAGAGTCCACATTCTATTAACCAATAGTAAAACTAAACGAGAATGCCATCCTCTTCCTGATATTTTTGCAAATAAAAAAAAGAGTTTTTGCAAAACTCTTAGATATGCTAGCTGATTTTACAAATCATGCCCAGAATTTTGAAAATTTTCATACAGATATTAACATTGGCAATTACATGCTTCCTTTACAAATATGGACACAACTTTCCACTGTAAATAACTCATGTCTATAATTTACTTTCTATTGATATATATATATATATATATATATATATATTTCCCATTATAATCTAAGAATAGTCATTTCTTCACTTGATGGTTGTTATTTTGTTGATGTTATCTTAAAGTAAATATTCCTGGATATTTAGATCTTTCCTCATAAATTTGTTATTTCTAATCAAAAGAATATACTTAATTAAAAAATATCAGTTTAAAATTCTCTCACTCTTTTTTTATACTATCTATGTATATATAGGTTTTCTGAGACAGGGTTTGTTTTCTCTGACATCTACAAGTGCTATGTTCCACCCCAGCTCCCAAAATGAATTACCAGGTCCAGAAAGCAATGACACTATAGTTGAGGGAAATGCAGTAAATAAAACTTCATTCAGAACATAATATTTGAAGAAAAGAAAATGTTATGTCCTGGGTGGTGGCACACATTTCTTTAAACAAAGCACAAAGCACCTTTGAGTTGACATCGAGAGGCGAGAGGATAAGGAATTAATGGGCCACCCTCAGCTACAAAAACAAACAAACAAACAAACAAAAAAACTAACAAATTCTCCCAATCCAAAACCAAAATTATCAACATAATTCCCATTTATGCTAAGGGGCTGATGCCGAGAATCTCTGTCCCTGAGCTTCTACTGCGTCAAATAAGGGACGGGTTTTCACTATAGTGTGTTTTTGAGAGTAAAGTTATTCCATAAATCTAGCTGCACTAAAGGTACTGGAAGAAGGAACTGCTTTCTATATGGATGTACACCTTCTTGGACCAGGATGGAGTGGGGAGGCCTTCCCACAGGGCAGGGTATCCTGCCCCATCTTAAGGAAGCAAGGGGACGGTGGGTGTGGTATTGGGGTATTGTTGTGCGGGAGGGCCTGGGACAAGGGGAGTAAATGTAAATTTTTCTTTTAACAATAAAAAAAGGAAAAAAAAATCCTAAAGAGAGACTCACCTCCAATGCTAGTGGCAAGTGAACTGGAGTTACCAAGAATACAAAAATCTGAGGAGTCTCTGGAGAAAAGGCCCAGGCCAGGGGTATAATACACTGAACATGTCAGTCACCATTAGAAAAGTATGTCTCCCATAAACTCTCCCTGGAATTTGTTCTAACTGTGCACAAAGGTCTAGTGTCTGTTGTCTCTTTGCTTTCCACTCTTCGGTGGCCTCACATTGCACTAAAAGTATTTTAACAAATTAATCTCCAATGTCTGGAATTTAATTTGATTTAGTGTTTGAATGAACACTTATGTGAAATATTAGTGGAAAGATTTATTTTGCTAATATAGCAGTATGGTGAAATACCAGTTAGGAATGCTCTAGGTGTGGGATTTACAAACCATATACTCTGAAATATATTTATATTTTGTTTACGTAAAAATGACAGAAGTGAAATCATTAGTGTAGAGCACATAGTTCAGTGTTTCCACATCGTTGAGTCAATTGGATTAGAAAATGTACTTTACAATCAGTAGTCTTCTATCTCAGAAATAATCTACAAGAAGAACTGTTAAGATTGTGATTTGTTTAGATTAAGATTGTTCTAAGTGGCTGCAGAAAGAGAGATAGCTGATGGCTGCTTATTACTCTTGCAGAGGACCTGAGACCAGTTCCCAGCAACAAGTAGTCAGGAGGGCATTAGAATGGCGGGCAAGATTAGAGAGATAAGATCGTTCAGCAGGCTCCACAATCACCTGCAACTTCAGCTCCAAATGATCTGAACTCTGACCTCCTCATGCACCTACCTTTTGGTCCCTGTATCTTCCCTGACAAGCACGCACACACACACACACACACACACACACACACACAGAGAGAGAGAGAGAGAGAGAGAGAGAGAGAGAGAGAGAGAGAGAGAACAAGGCATGGGCAAAGCCTAGGGCCATTCAGAGCTATCAGCAACCATTAAGGTGGGTTTCTGGAATGCTGAGGTACATGGTGCTTGGTTGTCATATGTGGTTGTGTAGTTCCAGAGGAACTCAGCTTGTGTGTTCACAAGTAATAATGCTGGAAATACTCAGGATCGAATATCCTTTTCAAATTTTGCTAATTGCACAACGTGTGTGTGTGTGTGTGTGTGTGTGTGTGTGTGTGTGTTTGCTGGATATGTTGTTTGCTACTTTTTGTTTCTCTGAAAAATTGTCACTTACTTCTCATTGGCCTTGTCTGTTTCTAAGGAGAATGCAGTGGTGCATCTTATCTTGCTTAGCATGTAAAACAACCTCCGCCAACCAAATTTTTTTCAATTGCGTTTTGCTTTACGTTCCCCTCTCCTGAGAATTATCTAAGTCATTTGTAAAGCACAGCTCTTCCCAGCGGAAAAGTGAGGGTTTAATTTCAGTACCATACATGTTGCTGTGGCCCCAGATATGACTTCCTGTTGTCCAAATATACAGGCTCCATTTTGCAAGCTTTAACATGAAATTTTCATGGTAACACACAAGTCATAAGTCATAAGGCATTTACTGAAGTCTTAGCAAACACGTTAGGTTGGTTGTTTATGTCAAAAATTGGAAACGGCCACATATTTCAAATGCTTTCTGTGCTAACTTTCCCAGCTTTTGTATTTATGGAAGCTGCTGGCATGTTAATACATGGCCAGGGCTTTATCTGGTAGTTGAAGAGATGTAAGTTCTGCTGGAGAATGGGTAGTTACTAAGGAACTTCAAGAAGCCACTTGCAAAGTTGTACTATAGTTTTCTGCATTCATTTTGAGATGTACATGAGATTTATTATTGTTGGGTTAATGAATTTTTGCTTGGCAATGGGATGTTTGCTTTTCCTTTTTAAAATGTAATGGTGAAATCCAGAAGAAGATGATAAAATTAATATATAATCCTTTGTTAGCTTATAATTTCCTGGAATCAGAAGAAAATGACTGCATTATTTGAATCAGTGTGTATGTGTGTGTGTGTGTGATATTTCTGAATTTTCAAAGGTGAAATAAAACGTATATCAATAATCACTTCAAAAAATAGATTCATCAAAATGATGGACCAGATATGAAAAAAAAAAGTTCATGACGAAAAAAATCTGTCATTAACAGACTTTGTTTGCAGGCACCATCTGAAACTGAGGGCCATTTCTTTAGACTCTTAGAGAAGCTACTTTTTTAGCACAAAATTATGAGTATCGTGCCACACACTGCTTCAAATGCAAACTTTTAAGATTCCTGGTGTAATTGGCTATCATAGCAACAGTTTGGATACTCCTACTTGGCATATCTGTCAGAACTGAATCACATATATGATGGCAATCCATTAAGATTGTTTTACCATGTGATATCACCTTAATTTATGTTTTATGCACAATGGGTCCTCACAGTGATATAATCTCCTTTAGGGAACATATATGGGCATCCCTGTATATGGCTGCATTAGAAAGTGGACAAGTGGAATCTCTGAATCAGAATTACATTGGGGGAGGGGTTTCCATTCTTGGACATTCATGACTTCACCCAGGATTAGACTGGAATTTAAATGACAAAATCTCGAAGCTGCTATTTAAGATTGCAGTTTAATATAAATGTTCTCCATGAGAGAATAGAAGGGTCTCAACCTCTGCCTCTAATGCATATTCAGCCTATTTCTTCATCTACTTATATTCATTCACATTAGTAATTCTCCATGCAACACGGAGAGTGTGTCAACTCCTACCTACTCTCAGTTTTTGTCCCTGATGAAGAAGCAATGAAAACGGCAACATAGGATAATACCTCAATTTTCACCTTCCCAGAAAGCAGCGAAGTGAACCAAAAAAAAAATGCTGTTCATTTGAAATTATTCAGTCTTTGGCATTCTATGACATCAACACAAAAAGAAACAGGACACCACACTAGCTTCCCTTCTTGCATAGAATATCTCTTGCAATCATACGAGCCATGACTTAAAAAGCTGCAAAGGTTTGCAGGAAAATGGATGGGGGTGAGGCAGCAGAAAAAACTACCAGAAAGAAGGGACAGTCCTCTGAACTTGACTATCCCAACATCTCAGCTTACCTAAAAGTCAAAAATAAGGGCCCTCAGATTCAGCCAGAGCCTAGGAGTGAACACTGCTAAAGCTGCAAAGCCATTTCTCTGAGAAAAACAAGATTTTCTCACTCCAAGCTGTCACATCATTCTGAGGGTCCTATTTTCTGAAATGATTATTGGTGTTGGGTTGACATGACTTTTAAAAGTTAGAAATGTCCAATGAACCATGTTTCAAATAATAGAGGTGATTCCAAGAAATTATGTTAAGATAGTCAGTTATCCTACTGACTATAAGTCAGGCATATCAGCTCCCTTCATCAGGGAAAAAATATAGAAATAAAACTGGCAGATATTGACATGTCTACAGTTACTCAACTGGGGTCATGTCCACTCATTTCAGTTCTTTCTGCTATACATTCAATTTCTGCATTCATATGATGACCATATCTTGTATCTCATGATTAACTTTGAGAACTCTTACTTGTTTGGAAATAGCTCATTATGACACATATCCACAGTACAGTTTTAAAACTGATGATTGACCTACTATTGACAACTTCTTGAAAGAAAATGCCTTGCATACAGATTTAATAATAATCGCTTTGGGCTTTTGATAAAAAGTAGCTAAATGAAATCTTTAAACAGTAACTGAAGTCAAATGCTGAAGGGTCTTCCTAAATTAACAAATACAAAGTGGCATATTAGCACTTCAAATGGACCTTAAATGACAGGAGAGAACAGCAGAAGGAATACTGTAAAAATGCTGACCTTCACGACTTTGAGAATATCATCATTATCCACGCCTTTCTACTTTTACAATTATATAAAAATGGCAATGGCCATATAGAGAGAATAGGCAATACAAATCACCGTATGGGAACACATGAAGGCTTTGATACAACAATTTTCCATTAGCAACTTGATACGTTTATACTTAAATTCTACAGTGTAAAACCCTAAAGGCAAATGTTGTGAACATTTGAAATTGAAGATTCATTCCCAGTGTAAAGGCAAATTACTTAGTTATTTTAGTATTACTTCATTTAATTTAGTATATAAATCATTTACCTTGGATAAAATGAAGAGCACATGTCATCATATATTTATTTATATTGTTAGTGAAGCAGTTTTGTGATGTTGATCTTCATCTACTCATTGTGTCCCTATACAGTCACATATGCATAGTATGTGTAGAATGGGAGGAACAATTCATGAGTACTTGCTTATGGTTTCAGATATATTGGCCTTTCTTGATTATGCCTTGTGGTCAGAGGGAGGTCAGCCCTTGTGTGTGGACTTCCCTTGACCTGAATGGAAGTGCTGACCATGGAGAACTTTATGACAGCAAGGGGAGAATTAGGGAACTTTAGGTCAATAAAGATAATACAAGAAACTGTAGAAAGGAGTTTTAAAACTTCTCTAATTCATATATAAAGAATGAGTGATTCCGCCGATATTCTTGACAGCTGCTAATAAACATAACAGCCCTGATTCTGAGTCTCAAGTCCATTGTTCAGTGAAGCACTTTTGTTTTAATAGCTACTTAGTCGGAGTCTCAGCAGGGAAACTGCTCATCAAGATGGTTTTTTAAAAGTATTTATTTTACTTTTTGTTATGTTTTAGTATTTTTTAAATAAACATGTTGCTTTGTTCACGCATATGTAGTTCAGAAAGAGGCCATAAAAAGGCATCAGATTCCTTTGAACTGGACTTACAGGTAATGATGACCCACGATGTGAGGTACTAAGAAACAAACCTGGGGCCTCTGAAAGATAAGCAAACAACACATGCAACCAACCACTGTGCCATACCTTCAATCTTTACAAGATTTTATATTAAATTTTTAAGATTTCATTATGCCACTAGAAAAGATGAAAATGATAAAAGGCTTTTAAAATCAGTGATTATTTTTTTTATTTTATTGGTTTTTATTTTTCTGCATTTTTGGTGTATGTTATGTCTTTTTGTTTTGAGAATGATCATGTTTTGAATCTGATCTCTTCCTTGCAAACACTACCTTCATACCTTAGCCCATGCAGCACTAGAATTAAAAATATGCCAAACCACACTCAGAAAGTATTTGTTCCTTGTTCTTAAGTGAAATAATAAGCAGTCTATAAAAGAGGTACGGGGAAGAAAGGGAAAGGAAAGGAGGAATCATTATAACCAAAGTACAAATACGTTTAATAAATGTGGGAAAATATTACAGAAAGCATTATATTGTATAAATAACAGATACAAATGATAAGAATTAAATTTGAATGCAAAGTGCCTTGCTAAGCAAGCATGAAGAAGCTTCTGTTTCTGCGAAAATGTGATTTCTTGTCATTTGTACTCACATTGCTGGGGAAGCAGAGATAGGCATGTAAATGGAGCTCGCTTAGTATATCAGTAAGCTCCAGGTTCAAAAAGATAAAGGATGTCTCAAAAATTGTGACAGAAAGATATGGAAGACAGTCAAAATCAGCCTAACACTTCTCTTTAAGAATGAACACAGATTTGCATGCATACATGCAAAGGTAGTGCTGTCATAGGCATGTATAGTCAACACACACACATATGCTCTCTCTCTCAATCTGTCTCTCTCTTTCTCTCCGTGTCTCAAAGTTAAAAAGTAAATAAAATAAATCAGTCTCTGTTACCAGAGACTCAGTTTCTCATTCATCTTTTGATAAATATCAAATTTTATACACATGTTATAAACAAAGATCATTTTTATACATCATATAATATAATAAGTACATTTGTTTTTTTCATGTCAACACTTGCTAAAGAATTTTTATTTTGTTTGAGCAGATAATAGCTTCTAATTTATTTTTCAAAAATTGGTACTGTTTTGAGTTGTTAAAATCAGAAACTAGAAAAAAATGTGACAGAAGTTTTCATGAGTATTTCACGAATAGCTGAGATGATGATAAATTACACAAAAACAAATAAAAATATCATGACACGAAATACTATTATCCCCTTTATCTTTTATTTGAAATAAAAATTTATCAATGTGCATCAGACAAATGAGTCATTAAAGCATGTTCCAAAACAAATAAACAAGACCAAGTTCTAAACTCAAGTACATCAAACATTATGAAGAAATACAGGACAGTTATAAGGACATTTGTGAGAAGGTTAAGGCTTCTGCAATCTCAAACACAAATATTTTATCTTTGACTGAAATTTGCAAACAGTCCATTTCATCCCACACTTACTTTATGAAAGAGATACATTATTGAAGAAAGAGCTATAATAAAAAGTAATATAAGATAAAAGACAGAATAATTTATCAAGTGTATAATATCAATTTATTTTCCAATTATCAACATTTCCCAGACAATAACATGAGATAATGAAAATAACAAGGGTGGAGATCATAGGCATGTGTTTTTGTTTTCATATATTGATTTATTTCTATTTATTTGGTGGAGCTGGGAGAGAAGAGAGAGAGGAAGAAGAAGGAGAAGAAGGAGAAGGAGAAGAAGAAGAAGAAGAAGAAGAAGAAGAAGAAGAAGAAGAAGAAGAAGAAGAAGAAGAAGAAGAAGAAGAAGNAGAAGAAGAAGAAGAAGAAGAAGAAGAAGAAGAAGAAGAAGAAGAAGAAGAAGAAGAAGAAGAAGAAGAAGAAGAAGAAGAAGAAGAAGAAGAAGTAGAAGAAGAAAGGGGAGAAAAATATGATTGTAAATTAGTATAGTTATACACATGGATGTGGAGATAGAGAACAATTCTTGAATGTGCTCTTCTTTTTCTCCCTTGAATTTTGTGCTTTAAACTCAGGTTGTTGGGCTTGTACAAAAAATGAGAAAATGATTTTATATTTTAGACCAGCCACCAGACACGACTACCATGATTACCAATTCCTTTTACAATGTGATTCCATTAATTCACAAATATTGGCTATGAATCCTTTTCAAAAGTAATTTGCTATACTGTGGAAAGAATGACCAATATTTCTAATTCCAATTGGACTGAGTTACGCTAAGTACTTATTTCTAAGAATAATGGGATAATACTCCTATAGGTTTGGCATGAGGATGAGCATTATCTTGTCCCTGCAACATCCACTGTCAAATAGTTATGTGTGAGGCTTTATAAAATCACTTATATATGGACTGGTTATCCCTTCAGAATGTATCCCTTAGAATAGAGATGTCTAAACTCAGAAGTCAAAATTTCCTGATATACAGATATAGGCGAGACCTTACAGAGCAGTCCCGCGGTTTAAGAGCGCTTTCCACTCATCTGAGCCTGGGCTTATTGTCATTGTCAGAAAACTTCATAACCTAACAATAACCTTTTGCTATCCGTTCTGTAGTGTTGTCTAGATAAATTGTCGTGCTGTGCAGCTGAACAAGATTGATGACACAGCAAACTGCCGGTGCAAATCTTAAGCGAGTGTACCCCTGCGGTGAACGCCTCAGAACTCCAAATCACTACCGTGGGCTGGGATGGTAGGAGTCTCTGAAGGATGTTGATTTACAGGCTGTGAAATGCCAAAAGTACAACTCCAACATGAAAGAGTATCTTTAAGAAATGGAGCAATAAACATTTTCTTCTGAATATAGTTCATAAGGCTGTGTGTTGGTAGGAACTGAGTTGGGTACAAATTTTCAAGGGGAGATTGGCAATTAACGGTAGCTCTGGAGGACGATATCTTTGGGCAATGCAGCTCCTGAGTGGCTAGCCTCCCTGTACATTGCCATACACCCATGACCAAACCAGAAGCACATAATGGACTGTGTCTATTTAGAAAAATACTTCAGAAGAAGGGGTTGGAGGGATGGCAAAGTCACTAAAGAACGTGCCACTCTTACAGAGGACCCAAGTTCAGATTCCAGCACATAGAGTGGCATAGATCCAGGTGACCAAATGCCCTTTTCTTCCCCCATTAACATGAGCAATGCATATGGTGACAATGCATCCAGGTATGCAAGACACTCCTATACATAAAATGAAAATATGTAAATCTCACAAATGTTCAGAAAAAAATAAGGAACAGGAATGCTTGCTCAGTAAGGAAAAGAAAAATGATTATCAAAAGTGCTCTACTTAAATGAAAATGTACTAAGACATTTTAAGTAATATGTTTGTGTGTGTGTGTGTGTGTGTGTGTGTGGTGTGCACTTATCTGAATGTATATCTGCACACCAAGTAAATGCCCAATACATATAGACAATGAGGAATGACATCAGACCTCCTGGAATTGGAAATATAGTTTGTTGCAAGCTTAGGTTTGTGGAGTCAAACCCAGATTTTTTTCAAGAGCATTCAATGTTCTTCTTAACTACAAATTCCCCTCTCCAGTACATTTTAATTTATTTAATAATTCTTTTTTCTAACTGCATACACAACCATGGTATCTACCTCACTCACGTCCCTTCCTTCCTCCTTCAACTCTTCTCATTAACTCAATTACCCTCTCAAATCCCTCACCTTCTATTATTTTACATACAACATATATATACATGTATATATGTACATGTATGTATATATATGTGTGTGTGTGCAGGCATCTATATGCACAAATGTATGTGTGCAGCTCAGAAGAAGGGGGAAAAAGCCTACCATTTGTATGAATTGGAGGCTCAAGACACCTGCTAGTAGATGGTGTTCCTTAGACAAGGCAAACAAATCTATCAAATAGAAATAGTACATTTGCCTAAACAAAACTGGCACACATTAACACGCCAATGTGGTCATGAGAAATTTCACATGGTACCACCCCCAGATTATGGTGAATGACTGTATGGACATAATAGAAATCTATTTCTGCCAGGAATTAATTTCCACAGGTTTTCCAAGCTCAAGTGGGCAGTTCTACACACATGTACTTACAAAATATGCTAAATTGACTTTGCTTGGCTGTGATTTCCTAGGTTTTACTGTGATTAATAATATAAAGTTAGAGAATATGGCATTCTATCACAACAGTGGTCATGACATTTGGTTATCTCTTAGGGAGAAAATTGGCTCTTTCAAATTATTATACAAACATCTAATCTGCAGCTTTACAACTGCCTGATTTTTAAATTTATTTTAAGTGTGTTGGCACTTACTTTGTCTATGAGAACATTTTCTTTATGTTTTTAGTTACATTCACCTTCATGACAAGTCTGTCACACATTAAGGAAATGTTACATTGATTTGTTGTGATGGCGGTTGTTGTTCCTAGGGATATAAAGTTTAAAAGCTGCAACCTTGTGTTTGGTCAAACTTTTGAGAGCCAAAAATAACTGACATAATCTGTTCTTACTGCTTCCTAATTATCACTTCTCTGCTGAGGAAGGTGTGGATGCAGGTCATGAAGCAGGGAGGCATCGACAAGTTTTCATGCATATTTGAAACATAATATGGTCAGAATGCAGAATCTTCTTCTTGCATATATTTACATATGAAGAACGTACGATCAGAAACGATCTTGTCAGTGGTGGAAAAGAGAGCATTCACTGCTTTTAATGTTCTAGTCCAACAAGCAGTTAAGAACACTACCTTAATTTTGAGTGTTATAGCTAGCTGATTCACATAGTCCTGAACTACTTAAATAGCACTTCTTGATTTTCCATGGTTTGGGGGGCTGCATAGTCCATGATGAAGGTATCAGAGATTATTTTATTGCTGAAGGCACACTTCTAATTTCTATTTAAAAAATATTTGATTGCTATTTATTTACATAAACCTGTGTATATGTCAGGATATGTCTTGGAATAGGCTGCTTGTTCATTTCCCAGCCACCCAGACTCCCAAAATAACCACACAGAAACTGTATAAATTAAATCACTGCTTGGCCTATTAGCTCTAACTTTTTATTGGTTAGTTTTTACATCTTAATTTAATACTTTTAAATTATTTTATATTTTATCATGAGGCTCATGGCCTATGGGCAGGGTTCCAACATGTCTGTCTCCAGCAGCAGCTCCATGGCTTCTCTCTGACTCAAACCTCTTTCTTCCAGCATTCAGCCTAGCTTTTCTATAGCCCAAGCCAGTTTCTTTATTCATTAACCAATAAAAACAACACAAAGACAGAAGTACCTCCCACACCATATATGTGCATGTATCTGAGGTTAGTGTCATCCCTTGGAGCTGGAGCTACAAGCAGTTTCAAGCTGCCTGATGCAGGTGCTGGGAATAGCACTCTGGTCCCCTCTAAAATCAGACATGTTCTTAACCACTGAGATAGCTCTCTAGATCATCATCCTTTCTATGTCCTGCCATGCATTTTGTTTTTCTTTTTTCATTGGTTGGACGACATTGAGAAAGGACTACTACTGTGCTTGTCCACATGAAGAAACTAATACCATTTTACATGGCAACACCCTGTGACTAATGACCCCAGAGAGTAATTCCTAAAATCCATCACATTGGGGGGTTAGTCTTAACTCTGTAAATTTTGGAAAGACACATGAATTTATACATTGGAGGACATATCGACACATATATTAATAAGATAATGATAAATATGCACATATATCATCTTTAATTGAATCATAAATCAAGGCCTGTATTTCTTTAAAGCTAAGAAAACGAGTGTTTTTCATGTTCCACAATTTTATGCTCTGGTATAACTTTGAATTTCTTAAAACAGTTAGGTCCTGAGTCTAGATAAAAAACTTTTTTTTTCCATTGAGCAATCAAAGCACCCTTTGATTAATAGTGAGGCATTATAATTTAGCACAGTGTATAGAATCACATTAAGATAACTCATTAGGAATTAAGCACCAGTGTAATCTTCAGTGAAGAAAAAAGCTGATAACTGAGCTGAAGAGTAAAACAGTGATATATAGGAATCCTTTGTTGAGGCAAGAATGTAGATCACAGTATCCTTAAATTGGTATGGTTAGCCATATAGTGTTAAAGTAGACTTTGGATGTGATAAAGAATAATACATATCTAATTATTTTAGTTGCATCTTTGAATACTTGATCAGTATGTTTTTGGTTATTGAAATAAAACTTTCTAATATTATGCATTTTTAAAAGAATAGTATGAAAAGACAGGGGATCACTTAGGGTAAGATAAATGAGAATTCAAAAGAATAAAGGGAAGGACTAGGTTAACGAATCAAAAACTGTTAGGAGTACTTATGGCTCTCACAAAGTATGGTAATTCACAATTATCTTTGACATCAATTACAGGGGATCCAACATTCTCTTCCTGCCTTTGAGGACACTGAATGTATATTTTCTCCAGTTTTACTTGTAGGCTAATCACACAGGCATAAAATAAAAATAAATAGATAATCTTAAAAGAAAACGAGTCTGCAGATATGACTCATTTGGTAAAGTACTCTCCACACAAGCAAGCAAGCTGAGTACAGATGCTTAGTAAACATACAAGGAGCCTATATGGTTACCACCACTTGTAATCCAAGGGACAGGGAGGCAGAGATAGGCTAACCCTGAATTCCAGTGACCAGTCAATCTAGCACAAAAATATAACCTAAATATTCAGTAGGAGTCCATGGGAGTTCAGCTCTCAAAACAGAAGATAGTGAGGGATTATTTCATACACTTATATTTATTATTGTTTGTACTTTTATAATAAATGATAGGGATACTTTAAATGAGTCTTAAGCTATATTGCATTGAGTATTTATTTTGGAAACTTTTAATTTGAAGTTTTGAAATACATTTATACACTGTGTTCTGGTTATATCCACCACTCCCTGTGATTTCCTCTTCCAGTATATCTATCTCCCAATATTACTCCATTTTCCGAGCTTTAAAAAAAAAAAACACACTGAGTCCAATTAGTATTTCTCATATAGTAATGTACATGGGGTTATCTTCAGAAGCAGGGTTTTGTTTCTTTAAAAAATATGTTAAAATCTATTCCAAATCCATAGAATATGTTGGCATTTGAATATAGAGTTTCTTGGTTGTGAAAACAGTTTTATTATAAGTAACAGATTTTTAATGTGGCTAAATGAAAATAATTGACAGGAGAATTATAGTCAAATTATAAGCAAAGGCTGTCTAAGAAATGGATACCTTAGTATCAAAAATGTTCTTCAACTAGTAGATAATGATTCACTTCACTAAACTTCAGAGTCAAAATATCATGAACAGAATTATAAAGAAAGAAAAAGTCCAAAATCCGACATAAGAATCCAATGGATTTTTCATTTGGCAAAGTTACTAATAATCACAATCAGTTTGCTCTAATAGCATATTGCTAAGGAGATGAATATGTATAGCTAAAATATAGGAAGGTTTACTAACAAACTGATGACAAAATTACAGCTGAAAGAAGAGGGTATAAACATCAAAATATTTTTATTAATTTACTTTTTTATTTAAAAAAATCTTTTTAAAATTTTATATATCACCCCTAGTTTCCCATTCTTCCTCTCCTCCATGTCTCTTCCCTAATCCCCAGCTCACCCCAGCCCACCCCAGATCCATAGCTCAGAGAGGGTGAGGCCTTCCTTGGAGAGTCAACAATTCTGGCAGATCAGGTTGAAGCAGGACCAATGCTTGCCTTCTGTATCTAGACTGAGCAAGATATTTTCCCATAGGAACTGGGCTCCAGAAAGCCAGTCCATGCACTAGTTCATCCTCATCCCACTGCCAAATCCACAAGGATGACAACAGCTAAGAGTCTAAGTTATAGTGGAAAGGGTGCCCCTGTAATCAAATTGATGACAACCCTAATTGTCATCACAGCGCCTTCATCCAGTAACTGATGGGAGCAGACGCAGAGATCCACAGCTAAGCAGTGGACCAAGCTCCTAGATTCCAGTCAAAGAGAAGGAGGAGCGATAATATGAGCAAGGGGATTAGGATCATGATGGGATGGGAAACCCAGACAGACAGCTGACCAGAGATTATTGGGTGCTCACTGACTCTGGACTTACAGCAGGGGAACCTGCATAGGACTAAACTAGGCCATTCCCATCATTCTGAGTCCCACTTGTTGCCACACACCATGTGCATGAATTTCCTATTGTGACACGCATTATACTTGACAGTTTACAAATGTTATTTCACCTAAACCTAAAAGAATGAGATGATTATTCGCTATAGATATGTGCATCAGTTGGTATTTAGTCACTTATTGTTTGATTAAGCAACTGAGAAACAGGTCTGGTGGTTTTATTCACATTCTGTCCATAAAAACAATTGCTTCTGGAATGCTCACAGAATAATACAGTTCTAGTTTAAAATCATCAGGGACATTTTGGCTAGAACTTTCTGAGAAAATGAGTCATTTTTTTTAACAGAGAACACAGACATAATGTGTTTTTATTTTTTACTGCATGCAACGTTGGAAAAAGCAATTGTACCTATTGATTTCTGACATGTAACTTCTGTCTATAAGATAGGCTAGGTTGTAGCTTGTGTGTAAACTTCCAGCATATGGAGGAAGACTGACACAGAACACCAGAGCAAATCCAGCTGGAGCGGAGTGATTCCAAAAGGTGACAAAATGTCCCTGGACTCCTTCTATGGACTAAGGTTTTCCAATAGAAAACTATAATTGACCACGGAAACAAATAGAATAATTCCACTTTAATAGACATTAAAGAAATTAAAATATTGAATCTGAATGCCCACAATAACAATTCAGGTAGCTGGTCCACTGTCTTTAGTTCCAGCTTTGCATGACTCACTGCCATTAAATCCCTTCTGAAAGGATCTAAGAATAGTCTTGGTTCTCATGGAAAGGGCTTTTGATTTATTGAAATCCATGGCTCTGTCTGGCTTTTAAATTTAAGAAGATGAAGAAAAACCCTGTATTGTATTTTTTATAATACCTCAATAAGAAAGCAATATAAGGAAATTATTGCATATTTCTTGATATAGTACATATAATTAAAAACATTGTTTTAGTCCTGTTTTAACTTTAAAAGACTATTGCTACTTTCACTTCAATTATGTTTAAAATATATAGCATTATGCCATCCAAGTGGATCAGCATCACTAGTTGAAAATTCTGTCTGTCTTTTTTGTCCAGTGTCTAACTTTTCATTCTTTGTCAAAATCAGGTGTCCATTGGTAATTTGGTTTATATTTGTATCCTCAATTTCATTACTTGATCGATGCTTTTTTTATACCAATTCAATGCCAATTTTATTATAGAACTTAGTACAATTGAAATTGAAGAATTTGATACCTCCAGCAATGATTTTAATATTTTGGGCTGCCTGCAAGATATATTCACTTGTGAAATAATGGTACAAACATTGTTATAGTAACCAACCACTCTCAGATTGAAGAAGGATCACATGCCTGACCCTGCTCATGTGGCCGAGAACCTGAGACTATCAGGTCATGGTGCTCAGAGGAAATCAAAGATTATTGTTGTGTTAGATGAATATAGCAATAACAATAAATGACTTAAATCTTGATTTGAATTCCGTTTTTTGAATACTATTTTATTTTCTGAAGGACATGGGATATTTTATTCTGAATATAGTCAGTAAACAAAGGTGACTTTCTTATGATCTTTCTTAATACAACATGCTAAATTTTCTTTCTGGACTCATTTGAACCAATGTTAAGAAAAAATATGTATATATCGAACTTAAAATAATTATATATCACTTTAATTTACAAAGAACCATCAGAAAGCACTATCCCATATTTAATACTGGTGTGATTGCTATCTGATATTTAAAATATATCCACTTGGAGGTACTTGGGGTCCTGATGAAATCTTTCAAAGAGTTAGCATATTAGTAATACTGGCTTGTTTTCTATACCCATATATCTAACAGTGACAGTCCCAGGCTATTACATTATAACTTCATTCTTTGACTTTTTTATATATTTGTATGTATATTTTAACAAGTTTCTATAGAAGTTGGTTTGATATGGCCTTTTCCAAAGTTCTTTAGTGTTAGTTATCTCTCGCTGTATTAACTCTTCTACTGCGGTCTCCCAAATCCAACCCAACTCATTTAACCCCTTCTGTTCTGTTAGCTCACTTTCCCAATTTATAACACCATATTGTATCTCCTGTCCTCAACCAGCCAAATACTCTAGCTACTTATCAGTCTTCTGACCCTGGGTTTTCTAAATAAAGTGAACATATCTGAGATTCAAAGTTAGCATTCACAAATAAAGAAAGCACATGGTATTTATCTTTCTGAGTTTGAATTACCTCACTCAAACAATTATTTACAGCTCTATCCACAAACATGTAAATTTCTTAAGTTTATAATTTCTATCATTTGACTTATATTATGCTCTTCAAACATACCACATTTGCATTATCTTTTCATCAGTTTATGGGAATTTAAGCCGTTGTTATTTACAAATAAAATAGAGATGCAACCAACTTGGATAGACAAGTATATCTATAGCAGGAAGTAGTCTTTGGGTATATGTCCAAATGGGGTATACATAAATTATATGCAAGTTCAGTGTCTAGCATTTTGGATAACCTTCGCACTGATTTCCATAGTGCTCACCCTCTTTGCAGATTCACTATTAGTAAAGAAATATTCCTCTTTTCTTATATCCACTACAGCATCTGCTGCCATTTGTTTTTCATATTAAACATTCTAACTTGGGTAAGATGAAATCTCAAAGTAGATTCTATTTCATTTTACTCATAGCTATCGATGTTACCATTAAAAATAAGTCTCTGCCATTTGTACTTCATCTTCAAATCAGTTTAGTTACTTGCCCTGCTTTTAATGGTGTTGTTTATTTTGCCATTGTTCTTGATTTCCATAAAGAATGTAATGCTAAGTACCTGTTCCTGAGGACACTGCATGTATGAATCATAGAACACGGAGAAGTTAAGCTTGTACACACCTGGAAATACCTGCCATACTGGTTGGCTTCCGTATTGTTGGAAGATGCTATATATGCTTCTAGTGGAGAAAATCAAATGAATAAACATAAGAAACATCGATATTACCTAGCTGTCAACTCTGTAATCTATAACAGTGATATGGATGGTAAGACATCCCTACTAATGTAATAGTGTTAGGATGTCAAACGATTGACCAACTGCTTTATGATTGGATTTATGTCCAGCCTTACTACATGAAATACATACCTAAGCACTCTATTAGAACCAAAGATCTAGAGCTAGGGAGGACATAGATCCTTTGTGAGAATCTATTGGTATTAGTCCATTATGGGTACAATATTAAACCTACTCTAGTGATTTATTGTTGTATGTAGGTAGATGCCTCCTATTCATTTCCCAGTCACCCAGACCTGAAATAATCACACAGTAACTATATTAATTCTAGTACTGTTTGGCCAATAGCTTAAGTGTATTTCTAGCTAACTCTTACATTTTAAATTAACACATTTCTGTTAGTCTGTGTATTACCATGAGGCTCGTTGTTTACCAGTACGGTTCTGGGGAGTCTGTCTCCTTTCGCAGATACATGGTATCTCCAACTCTGCCTTCTTTTCTCTTCTATCTCTGCTTGGAATCCCCACCTTGCTCTATTCTGCGCTTCTGTAGGCCCAAAGCAGATTCCTTGTCAACCAATGGTAATAACATATATTCACAGAATACAGAGGGAAATCCCACATCAGGTATACACATAGATTAGTTTCACAAACTTTCATAAAAGCTTTCTTTCAAAGATTAAAATTAATGAAGATATTCAAAATGGATTATAGTACAGATAATTACAAATACTCAGCCATAAATGTTCATCTAATCTGCAATTCTGCCCCTCAAAGGACAGGGAATCAGAAAGATTTTAAGAGTTAGAAGAGATAAATGATTACAATCAAATAGTTTTCTGTTCTTTAGGGACATAATAAGACAGCTGCATATGTGAATTCACATTTATTGTGATAGCATGAACGAGACCTATAGAAGCTCAAGCATGACAAAAATCCAGGATGGAGTAGGGAGGTCCTGTAAAAGAATTGCTGGCAATTGGTAACTTCTCAGGAGACAGTTCGTTTCCTTTAATGGTATGACCCATTATAGGTTGAGCACAGTCAATAGAGTGGATCCACATAGAAAAGTGTTGGGGAAAGGCAAATGTGGTTGGGTTAGTTTTGACAAAAAGAAGACAGAAAGTTGGCTAGATAAATTGTGGTTGTGGATTCAGGAGGAGTTGGAGGATAGGGGCTATAAAGAATCTAAACATATTGTATAAAATTATCAAAAAATAATAAAATTATATACAGAGATAGTCTGTAAGACTTTCAAAATCAGCAAATAAAAGAGAAAATGTGTTTCTACAATCATTTTGTTTCAAATACATGAATATCTTGTGCTAATATTCATGATGAGTACAAATCCATTGAAAAATTCAAAAGCTGACTTTATCATTTTAATCTGATTCTTATTTGAAGCCAATTGTTAATCTGGCAGAACAGTTTAAAAGAAAGACCATAGTCTAACAATATGTTATTTTATGATCCTGTGAATGCAACATTAAATTTCTTGTATAGTAAGGGAATAGATAATGTTTTATATATGCTCTAATGATTATAGACTGATAAAATTTTAATGCTTTTGAAATCCTGTTTGTTATATTGTATAATATGTTAATTTAATTATATTATTTACAATCAGTTTATTATAAAATTGTTAAAATTTTCAGTTAAATTTAATTTTAGTTAGTGTAATGTATATCATTTACTACTGTTTTGATTATCATCCCCTATAAAATGAAACAAATTCTTAAAGTTTACAATGCCCTCATATACTATATTAATTTATACAAATTTTATTTTATTTCACATTCAAGAATGTAGGTGTTTGTGCACACATGCACCACATTAACCTTTTAGATTATTTTAAAAAGGCAATCAATACTCTGTCTAATACTTTCTTAGACTTGCATACTTTGACTCCAAAAAAGTTGGAGTAACCAGCTGTCTTATCGGATCACCGTGGAGTACAGTTAGAATTTAACAACAATTTTACCCCCCAAAAGCCTACAAATGCACGGAAACTGAACAGTCAACTACTGAACCACTCCTGGGTAAAGGAAGAAATAAAGAAAGAAATTAAAGTCTTCCTTGAATTCAATGAAAATAAAGAAACGACATACACTAACTTATGGGACACTATGAAAGCAGTGCTAAGAGGAAAGCTCATAGCACTTTGTACTCACATAAAGAAAACGGAGAAAGCACACATTAGTGAATTAACAGCACACCTAAGAGATCTAGAACAACAACAAAAAAAACATAGACTCACCCAGGAGGAGTAGAAGACTGGAAATAATCAAACTGAGAACTGAAGTCAACTAAGTAGAGACACAGAAAACAATACAAAGAATCAAAGAAAGAAAGGGCTGGTTTCTTGAGAAAATAAGTAAGATCGACAAACCCTTATCCAATCTAACCAAAAGGCAGAGAGAGAACATTTAAATTAACAAGACCAGAAATGAAAAGGTGACATAACAACAGACAATGAAGAAATTCAGAGAATCTTTAGGTCTTACTACAAAAGCCTGTATGGCACAAAGTTGGAAAATGTAAAAGAAATGGACAGTTTTTTAGATAAATACCATATACCGAAATTAAATCAAGACCAAGTGGACAATCTGAATAGACCTATAACTCATGAAGAAATAGAAGCTGTCATCAAAAACCTCCCAACCAAAAAAAGCCCAGGACCAGATGGTTTAATGCAGAATTCTACCAGAACTTCCAAGAAAAACTAATACCTATACTCTTTAATGTGTTTCACATAATAGAAACAGAGGGGTCATTGCCAAACTCATTTTATGAAGCTACAGTTACCCTGATACTTAAACCACAGAGAGATACAACCAAGAAAGAGAATTACAGACCAATTTTACTTATGAACATCGATTTTATTAATTCTCTAGATTCCAAGGCAGTTAGAAGTGATATGTTTTACAAATATCCTGTAATACTGGTGATATAGTCAATCAAATTAAAATGTGATTTGCCACTTGATAAAATTCTCCAGTCACATCTGACTTATGACAGATTGAAAAGTTTTGCATGCTTGAACCCATAGTTATCTTTACAGTATGTAGGATTTGTTCTTAGTATAAGAACTTGAGGCAATTAACTCGGTCATATTGTTTTTCCAAGAAAATTGTTCAGATTTTTGAAAACTCGATTAGTTTCCTGGTTTTAATCCTTCTCAATTTCAAAAAAACCCTATTTATTATCATTTATTAATTATTTATTTTATTCAATTTTGGAATAAAGATGAAATTCCTTTAACATGTAACATAAAACAAAGAAAGATGGCCCCCAACACACTGAGATCCAGAGAACTTAAAAGTAAAGTCACTTGATCTAGAAACTTGTCTAAGACATGCTGTGCTTTAATTTTTTATGATTTTTAAATTATCAAATTTGATTTGAATTATCATGGAGAGGGAGAACAATATTACAAGGGATATAGTCTGAAAAAAGACATAATGCTAACGTTTAACTTTTGGAGTTGCTGTTCTGGAACTTGATATCTCCTAATAACAAAAAAGAAACATTCTTGTTAGCAATAAATTAAATATGAGGTAAGTCTGTCACTTATGTAATATTTGTGTCACTGTCCTCAACTTTCTTTTTTTTCTTTTTTATTTTCGAGACAGGGTTTCTCTGTGGCTTTGGAGCCTGTCCTGGAACTAGCTCTTGTAGACAAGGCTGGCCTCGAACTCACAGAGATCCGCCTGCCTCTGCC
>JAQHUG010000087.1:564287-593032 GCA_028555095.1 Dicrostonyx torquatus | reverse complement strand
GTGGGGTAGTGGGGGAGCAGGAGGGCCGGGAACAAGGGGAGTAAATGTAAATTTTTCTTTTAACAATAAAAAAAATGGAAAAAAAGAAAATAAACTAGGAATATATTTTAAAGAAGTAGAAGTTTGTAGACCTTGTATTTGAGGTCTTTAATCTCTCTCTCTCTCTCTCTCTCTCTCTCATGTGTTTCTCTCTCTCTCTCTCTCTGTGTGTGTGTGTGTGTGTGTTGCTTTCTTTTTAAGTTTTAGATGAAATTTCACTATGAAGACCTGGCAGGCCTTGAAATCATAGAGCTTCTCCCTCCACTGCATACTGAGTCTTGAGGTTAAAAGCATGTGCCAATATGAACTGCTAAAGAAATTGTTCTAAAATAGGGATAATATCTCCACCAATGCCTTTTTTGTGAGACAACCAAGAAGATTTGCATAAAACATGATCAAAACTCTTAGATATATAGAAAGATCATTTTTACCATGAATTTTGTATGACCTTTTATTAAAATGTAAACTACTTTAAAAAGATTGTCAGATTCAATATTTCTAAATATTGCTATAGAATTAAATGACTTTATAACTAGGGATTGTTATCTAACTAACAAGTACAACCGTGGTAAATTGTTAAATAAGTGCATCTAGTTTACACTGTTATCTGTGCATATGAAGAGACCAACATAGAAGATCTCAATAAATTATTTATAATCTATATTTCTCAACATACATTCATAGTTTCCCCCTTTTTGGCTGAAGTTTTGATTTTTAAATTGCAGTTGTGGAAAATTTCACACCGAATTTTTAAATAGTCACTAAAAATGTTGTTTTTGAAAAATTTGAAATTATACCCCAAATCTGAAAGCTCAATTTGGTATAAAATTCACATAAAAAGTATAAAAACGAATGTGGCCTTTAAAAAGCCAGCACCAAGCAGTTTGATACTTCCACGGCAAACAGTTTTTTTTTTTTTTCTGGTAAAATAAGTAAAGTCAAATGTTTCAAACAAGCTAATGATATCTTAAGTAATTCTTGATTTTATGTTCTAAGTTGTAATATTTTTTAAACACTTTATTTCTTTCTAATTTTCCATATTGTAGTTTTCATCTGATAAACTGCTGACATGTGTTTCCCAGTTATTTCACACCACTGTCTTCCAATTTATCAGAAAAATAATTACAAACAACTTTTCCAAACTTGGCCTCACTAATCATCAGATAGTAAATTAGTCTTAAATCTTTTGTTGTTCTCTATAGGGCCCTTTCAACGTAAATTTTACTCAACACCATATTTAATGCATGTAATATTTAACTCCTTGAAAAACTTATGTCCTTATGTAACTCATTGCCAAGGTATTCCATTACCAAATATTTCAAAATCATTATTAACAAAGGCAGCCTCATGAGTCAACAAGAAAATAAAAAGGTGAAAACATAGTGGTTTGTTAATAAAACAGCTCAATAATACGTTCAAGATAGAAAGTCCAAGTTCACTAACCCTAATTTCCAATGAAAATATTGATGGAAGAAGAGGTTAGTTTAGCAAATCCAAAGAGAAGTTGTGACTATACACAGTGATGGGCTGACTGGGAGGTAGCCTGTGGTCCTGGACTGAGGAAAAGAACAAGAAGAAATGGACTCTGTACTCGTTTGTAGGTATTCAATCTGCTCCCTTTCTCTCGATCATCATTTTAAATATTGACATAGTGACAATATCTCCTGTATCTCTGTTATTCTTGGAAAATTGCTGTTTCTAATTTCATTTGGAGGCTTTGTCTTATGTTTTTGTGTTAATGAAGAGAAGTTCTTAGCTGAAAATGAACCCTAAATTCAAAATGGTCTATAGATTTAACATTAATCAAGTAGATAAGTTTCTATAGATTTTTTTGTTGTTGTTCTTTTGTCTTGTTTGTGAGACACTGCTTCTCTGTGTAGCCCTGGCCATTCTGAAACTGTCTGTAGACAAGGCTGGCCTAGAACTGATTCTCCTAAATCTGCCTCCTGAGTTTTTGGTTTAAAAGTATGACCACCACTGCCTGCTAGGTTTTTTTTTGCATTTATCTATCTATCTATCTATCTATCTATCTATCTATCTATCTATCTATCTATCTATCTATCTATCTATCTTTCATATTACATCATGACTTTGACCATAACTTTCCATTGCTTCAGTCCTCACAGTCCCTCCAATCTCTTCCTCTCTCCCCAGAGTCTGTGTGCATCTGAGCAGAGAAGAAATCTGATAAATTTATGCACCCATGGAACGTTTCTTCTAGTTTAGAGTAAGTGCACAGAAGAAAGCACAATGACTAGATGGTGCTGAGAGTATAAAGGATGGTTTGTGTGACATGGAACACGAACACTAAGATGAAGAAAGCAAGGAACACACTGTATTATATTCTAGTGTTGCCAAACAGAGAAATGGCAGCAAGGCCTTCATTTGATGTAAGGACACACAGTAAGGAAGTCAAAACAAAGGGGGCATATGGGAGACCCTGGTGAAGCTGAATACCAGAAAAAAGTCCTCTGAATTTGTTTTTAATGGTCATTAGCAAAAAAAGAAAGAAAAGAAAAAGGAAGAAAAAAAGAAAGAAAGAAAGAAAAAGGCATGGCCGTGGTCTTGAAGTTATCTCTGCACAGAGAGGGAGAGGTGAGGAAGAAGGGGGGTGAAGAGAGACAATGTGGGAAGACAGGAAAAGAAAGTGGGACAGGGATTTCTTTTAAGGGTGTGGTCACTGGCAAGCTGCTCATGCTCCATGGTTAAATATCCAGTAATTTATGAGGAGCACAAATTGTACTTGATGTCATAAAAATAACGGAGGACAAAAAGTTGGGAATATAAGGATACTGTGGAAGATCTGGAATGGAGGTCATTATGACTAAATGTTATTTTATGAAATACTCAAAGCACTCATAAAAAAGACTAAAAAAATTACCACAAAGTTGATGGAGACTTGAGAAAAGGGAGAGAAAAGGCAGTTGCTTTGTGGAAGCACAGCAAACTAATACACCTTTTCAGGAATACACAGACACTTAGGGCTATGGATAAATAAATTTGCTAAGGGTAGAGAAAAGATGCTAGCAAGTGGAATATGCTCTCTCATATGCAAGTACAGTCTAAGATTATCAAAGGCAGATTCTCATTCCAGATGGCAAGCTGTGTCATCATGGATATATTTCAGGAGGAAAGCAATAGTCATAATTGAAAATGAGAACAGAGCTCACACACTTCCACAGTTATCTCTGGTATGTTCTCATTGTAGACAACATTAGCTCTTTTCTATCTTAACTTGTAAAGGATCTTAGGAGTAAGATAATTTGATAAAATCTGGCCAGTTTTTACAGAAGAAATTATTTCTCTGCTCCTTTAGTCCTGTGTATTTAGAAATATGTAAAACTGATTTTTTTTTAAAGTACTATCTGAACAAAGTTCATTTTTTTTCCTCCTAAGGTCTAAATAAAGAGAAGGCAGTTTCCCATAAAACAATAAATATTTTTTTTCTGTTTTGAGAAACAAATTCTTAGAAGAGAAAGGAGTTTGTGTCTTGTCTATTGAGAGAAATATACTGTGACTGAGTCCCTACTCAGTTTTACTATTACAGTATAAAGGATGAAAAGGAATTTATGTTTGTTTCTTTGTTTTGCAGCTGTCCCTGATCCCAGGTGATCTAAACAACAGTAATTTTCTGTATATAGTTCTGGATAGGACCATTCCAGATTAAATTGCTAGTAACAAAGTTCCAGGTCAGAGGATACCTCTTGGATTTTTTAGATTCTTGTCTTTTGTATGACTATTTACTTGATATAGAGTGATGGAGAGATCTCTAATCTCTTTCTACACTTACAAGGAAACAAATGTCATCTACTCTAACTTCCCATGACATCATCTACAACTATGACTCCTCATAGAGTTGTTATACCATCTCCACACTGAGGAACAAATTTTCCTGGGTTTCAGGAAAAGCATGATTAGTTCCCAGGAAATCTGGAAAGAAAAGAACCAATATGTCCTTCTGACACATTCTGTGCAGTATGCAAATGTTTCCATTCAACTTCATTCTTAGAAAGCTTTGCTGATTATCGTTTTGAACCAAGGAAGAAAAATGGTTTTTGTGCATAATAAATTGAAAACTGTTCAAATAATGACTGAGAATCCCTGTAGATTTACTACGAGGCTATTAACAACACAATCCCCAAGCCTTGCAAAATGCTCTCAATCTTTCTCCCTTATTTCCCTCACTATAATTCATGTTGTTTATGCTTCAAAGATACCTACAGGCTTATTTTAACTTTGCAGCAGGTCTGAGTATTGTGGCAATATCCATTGTTTCTAATTTGTATGTCAAATTTCTCAATTGATTTTTTGCTCTGGGGCTAATGAGGTCAACAGCCTCATCTACATGTTTTTTCAGCACAAAATGCCTAACTTAAATGGAATTTTTATTATAAAATTTAGAGTATCAAAACCAAGTTATATTTTGCTAACATATGCTTAATTAAGTATTTTGTTCCTTATCTTTTTACTAAAATTGTTTTCATATCCTATGAAATTCATTATTGCAAGCACTGGATATAGAAGTACAAAGTAAATATTCAATCAGCATCTCATATTGCATAAAGAAGAGGGTAAAATGATGTCTTTTGTTTAATAAGCATTGCAATTGCAAAATCAAAGTAACCAGAGGAAATGATATATATATATATATATATATATATATATATATAGGCTAGAAAATTCTAATATATATTATATTTATGTGTATGCATTATATACATACAAATATGCACACAAATGTACAAATAGAACATGCACATCCTTGGCAGGGAAATGGCAAATTATTGTAGAAATAAAACTATGAGGACATATTACTGCCTTACATCACATTTAAAAATAAAATCTAGATTTTATTAGGTTCAAATCTCACATGTTACATACATATATTGGTATCTATACATTGTATACATTACACCTATTTATAGTAATTAATTTCTAGTAATTTTTTATTTTTTTATTGTTAAAAGAAAAATTTACTCCCCTTGTTCCCGGCCCTCCCGCTCCCCCACTACCCCACCACCCTCCCTCTGCTTCCTTAAGATGGGGCAGGATATCCTGCCCTATGGGAAGCCCAAGGCCCTCCCCCCTCCATCTCGGTCTAGGAAGATGTGCATCCATATAGAATACGTTCCCAAAAAGCCAATACATGCAGTAGAGCTAGGTCCCGGTGCCATTATCATTGGCTTCTCAGTCAGTCCCCACTGGCAGTCACATTCATAGGGTCCAGTTAGGTCATATGCTCATTCAGTCTTGGTCCAGCTGGATTCGATGAGCTCCCAATAGATGGAGCACACTGTCTCTGTTGGTGGGCCAGTCCCTCACGGTCCTGACTTCCTTGCTCATATATAGTAATTATTTTTTGTTTTAAAGGTTTAAGAAAACTTAGATTTACAACTTTATCATTCATAAATTATGTTTTATATTAAAATTTGTATCCATAAAACTTATGCTCAGGTATTTACAATTTTATATAAATATTTGAAGCCATCATTTCATAATTTTTCAAAAAGGTCTTGCAAGTTAGAAGTACACAAACTGTGTTTTATACATCAAGGAAAGCACAATAATTTAATTCAACCTTATTCTAAAATATAGTTTGTTCTTATAAAGTATGTGTGGTCCTGTGAATTCTGACTAATTCCTCAGCAACTATTTCTGAAATGCAACTTGTCTAGGAAGCAGAAGGAGCAAAATACACTTGGCCTTAATGAGATTTTACTGGGATTACTTGTGTATATGTGGCAACCAAATCTGCCCTTTCTAATACAGTATTTGTTTAAATCTCACTGAGATAAATTGAGTGCACTGATTCTAAATTGAAGATCTGTTAAGTAATATGTATTTACCGTCACCTCTCGGTTACAGGCAACATTTGCCACTATATAAAAACAAGTTGACTTAGAAGTAACTGCAAATTGAAATAACAGAGATTTCAGTAATGCAGTCATCTTTATCTCAATATGTGATGCTGTTAAGATTTTCTAAATATTTCTTATTTCAGTATAATGAATGGTGATTGTGCTTTGAAGTAGTAATTCAAGAACAATTTTACTGAACTTCTTATAATATGTAAATAATTATAGGCCAATAGAAATCAAGGTATTCAAATTTCTTGAATGAATAGTTGGAATAATCTACACTTTCCCTGTTTCTTTGGGTTACTAATTTGCTGTCAGAGTTAATGAAGGAAATAAATTCCTTTGATGCTTACTGTTAGGGCACAGGACCTGTGGCATATGAGGGCCAAGAAGGATTGCAATATAATAATGACATTGCTTCTAATTCTTTTGGAATTCACAAACCGATAATACCAGGAAAGATCAGCTCTTTAAGACTGAACTCCTTTGGCATGGGGTATTGCGTAATAAAAGTTAAAAATATTTTCTATGCTAAAGTCAGAGTCACAGAAAACACTCAAAAATTGTTTTTTCGTATCTTAACTAATTTTGGAAAATAGTGAGTTCCTAACAATCTATGTATAATAAAGCTAACATTTTCTTCAATATATATATTAAAATAACTGTTTATATCCAGTTTATACAAGGGCCTGTTTGTAGCCATTACTTACTTTCCCATAAACATTTCTGAGCGTCTTATCAATTACAAAATGAAACAAAATATTTGCAGATTACAGTTAATCATTACAATAGTTGTAAATGCAATGTATTAGAAATATTTACTGTGTGTTCATCTTATAATAATATAACAATGTTTGGAAACCTAAAGTTACTCCATGCCAATTATTGTATGCACAAACAATATGTCTTTTAATCTGTCTGTGTTACTCTGGGCTTGCCTCTGTGTTATTACCTGTGAGCAGGACTCTATCACTACATAAGAAAGTAGAGTTCTTAAGCTGACACACAGAAGACCCTGCACAGCAATCAATCAACAAAACTAGCTGAAGACAGGAGCTAAATTAGACATGACAGTGAAGCTCTGCATCCCTTTTTTAATCAAGGGAGTTTAAAAGATCAACATATGAGATAAAGTCACTACTTCTTGCTTCACCAGGAGTTAGTAGTAGTGTGTGAGGGGTCAATGGGCTATATATAATTTCAAAAGTTAGTTTGAAATATAAATTTTTAGTAGGACAGTTGTCAAAGAGAATCACACAGACAATCGTCTGTAGATAATTCCAATAAATTAAGAGGTTCTCCAGCAAGACACGCAATCTTTTCTTAGGTCTGTTGGTGATCAATCTGGTGCCTAAGGATGACACTGTAGATCTCTTTAGGGAAAGTCACATAACACACAGGATACAACTAGTATGACAACATTTACTAAGTGTGGTTTAAAAAGCTAAAACCAGAAAGCTTTCCTGTGCCACTCTGTAAGCACTTATTCCCCCTCTCAGAAATACCCTTTCCCCTATTCTATTAGCCTGTGGCTCACACAACCCAACAGTCTACCTGCAACATAAAATTTATCTATGAACTCAGGTTAATTTATTACCACCAGCAATGTTCATTCTAAACACACACACACACACTACACTTTGCCATTATACCCTCTGTGAGTACTATTCTATCCCATACCAGTCAGTGCTAGAGAACATGCAAAGTCAGAAGTTCATGTTATGGGAGAAGATGAATCTGAGTCAAATGATGAATGCTCCAAGCATGTATTGAGTTTTAAATTTTTCATTGTACTTATGAGTTTTATTTTATTATTCATTTCATCATCATAATGCACCAAGGCATCATAGTAATTTATTAAAACTTATATTAAGCACTATATTGTATCTACAAAGTACTAAAATACAAATAAATCTAAATTTTATCACCATAAACAAGAAAATTTCTTCAATGATGTGTTGCCAGTCTTCAACACTGTACCAGAGTTTACTTAAGATGAATGGCTATTAGTGTTAATATACAGGGATCAGTACACATGATATGAACTGAGAGGGACAAGAGACACACCACGTTTCCTACATGTACTGTTCTTTTTCCTTCATAACGTGGAATTGAATTGGATGGAGAAAACATCAAGTAGTAATGCAGCTATGTGCTAAATTCTTGGCTGTGAATAGGAATTGATTATGACAGGTTGACTGATGAAGAAAATTATTTCAGTCTATAGTGTCAAATGTTGATAATGATATCAGCATCTCCCCAAAATACATAACAGTGTGAGACTAAATCTTTTTTTTATTATGCTTAGTTTTAAGAAATTTAGGTGAATGAAAACACTTAAGAAGAAAAACTATTGAAAACATAGTGTAAATTTTATTTTATAGATATAGAAAATATAATGAAATTGAATTACACACATTTTCTCCATTCATGTAACTATGTTTCTGTGTGTTTAAATATTTTTGAATGTGTTGACATGCATGTGGCAGTAAATGTGTGTGCATGCATATGAGGACCAGGGATCACACCACTCTCATCCATAAACAATTCTTAACTTTATTTTTTTTTAATTGTGCTAACTAGCTTACAAACCAAGAAGATTGGTGTCCTGCTGTTGCTACCTTCCAAGCATGGATATTTCAGGCAAAAGCTAACATCCTGGGCTGTATGCTTGAGTACTGATGTCTTAACTTGGGTGCTTATGCTGTGAATCCTTAATTATCTTCATAAATCCTATGAGTTAGATTCATTTATACATAACACCTTTCAGTTAATGAATTTCATCCCAATACTGACTTCAACTCAATGGATTTCAATGTTAATCTAGCCTAGAAGGTACCCACTGTTTTGAATAAGTTACAGAATTGCAATTCATTGCCTGTATTTGGAATTTTTTCCATAAAATGACAAATGTGTTCATCAGATTTGAATCATTTCTCATCAGAAGTCAGTTGAGATGCATTACATACTATTGAAGTGTCTCATTTGTTAATATCTCAAAGTCCTTTTTTACTATATTAATCCTTTGAAGAAGTCAAACATCTGAGGTCAATTATATATATTTTTATTTTTTACCTTTACCAGTAACACTGGGTGCACAGAAGGAAACACTACTTTTCATCAGGATGCTTTATGATTTCTTCCCATATTTCTATAATACTTCCCAAGGCAGTGATTTGCAAAAAAAAAAAAAAATTATCACAACCGATTTAATTTCTAAGTTGTTTTAAAAACCATTTTCAAGAGGTCCCCAGTCACTGATGTTTCTGGAAGAATTAAATAAATTTAAATCACTACATTCTTCATATTTGCTTTGTATTTCAGAGAGAAAGACATAGATTCAAGGCTTCGGCTGCATTTAATTAAAACTTGGTTTTGTTGAAAAATATGTGTTTTTATGCTGTTTGTTACTATTTGTGTTATTAACCAGAGTAGATTATAAGTAGATTATAACCACTTCTAAGAGGAACAGCGAAAGTAGGAGCCTCGAGAAGGTGCAAATACCAGCAGATGGCACTTCCTACCTGGGAGCTGGCAATCAGTGACATAGAAGTAAAGGCTTTGTAAACATGAAATGGCACAGCTTTCTCTTCCTGCTACACAAGCCTGATAATGTCCTACCGCACTTCCATTCACATCTCAGCAGGTCTGCTGCTCTGCCAGACAAACTCTTACGATCTTACAGAAAACAGGAGCTTTGCTGAGTCTGGGCTGAGAGGAGCCCACATTTCCCGCAGTATCTTGCTCAAAAGCTGAAGCCAAATGCTCTAGAAAGTGATATGGGCTTAACCATGAGAGATAAGACAATAAGAATGAAGAAACAAATATGCTGTGCTAATATCGTATTATTGTACTGTAAAGTATATTTTACAAACCCGCTGTCTACACCAAGCAAGCATCATTGTCATGTAGGAGCTTCCCTGTTTGCAGATCTTATAGCGCACTAACAGCACAGCTGAACTTCTTCCCTTCCTTCATAGAAACACATAGAGAAATAGATTTTATAAGAAAAAAATGCAAGGATAAATTGGAAAAGTAAGGCTTAGCACTTCTGTGTATGTTGCTATAAGAATCCCGCAGTCCTTTTGCTCCACATGCTCTTGGTTTATAGCTTCATTGAACACAGTCCATAAATACACAGAAATGTCGCCATCATACTCAAGACCTATTCTCTGCAGCCTTAAACAGTCATTGGGTGCATGTCTGTGTGTGTTAAAGAAGCCATTTTTATTTAGCCTGTCTACTTGTTTCCATGTGGCCTCTTACAAAATGTTGGTGTTTAATATGTGAATGCCACATTATAACAATGGTTATTTCTTCATAATGGACAATAAGACATCAATAAAATATCATCAAATATTTTAGAAAAATCTGAACATTTTGAGAAATTTTGAGATTAAAAGTGCAGGACTATCACATATTACTTTTCCTATGTATGGGTGATTAATACTGAATTTGAATTTTATAAATACCAGTTACATAAATGTTTCTTTAATTAGCAGCTATGGAGATTTCGTGGTTATTCTGTTTCTACTGCCCTAGAGGACTCCAATGAAAAAGGTAATGCTAGCTGTGGGAATGAGCACTGCCTGTCAATGTTGGCTATTTTAAAGTCATATTATGACTTATGAAATTATCTTTTATGAATAGAAGGTATTTGTTTATTGTAAACCATCTGAAAGATGTGCATTTTCATGTGGCACTTAATTATGAAACACATTACTTTTTTATATACTCATCACAATGAATATTTTCATTCTTCTTTGTCATGATCCCTGAAATTTAAACACAGTTAATATTTGTAAAATCTGTATCAACATTTATGTACATGAACAGTATTTTATAGAATATAAAGCCAATATTATGTACTTATATGATTTTAATTATTTAATTCTAAACATATATAGACATATCAGACTAATGTATTATAACAAGTAGTTAAACATAGAGGGGAGTTGTGATGGTAAAAAGGAAAAGAAGTTATGTTGTTGATCCTATGTCGGTCTAAGGGTGCACCACTCAGAACTCCAAGTACAGATACAATTTAGCCATTGATAGCCAAAGGACTCTTTTTCCTGCAATTAAAATTTAGTGCCAATTTTAGACTGGTGACTTTCCCATGTTCTGAAATCCCATGAGCACAAATGTATGCAAGTAAGAATGCAGTTTACAAATCAATGGTGAATACACACACCATATCAGCTTTAATAATCTGTTAGTATTAACTATTAGGTGAGACAGAAATGTGATTATAACACTCTCTAATTTACTGAGCTTTTATGTGAGTCTTAAAACATGGAGGTTGGACCTCAGCTGGCATGAGTCATTGAGGTTTTGCAATAAAGAGACCGATAGAGAAAACCTGAACTGATCTGCAGCAAGAAAGGGAAAGAAGACATGAACTGAGGGGAAGAAACACGTCAAGATGAGGAATTTTTATTCTTGGAGAGGAAGCATTGCGATGTTTATGATTTTGCTGCATTTCTCAGAGGTAATGTAGAAGACAGAGTGTTTTACAATGCTGCCCAAAAGTAGATCAATATCTTTAAGGGGCTTATTTGTGTTCTAAAGAAAATAATTGTGCTACAAACAAACACAGCATGACTTTCCATCTGAGAAAGGTAGATTTAAAGAGGAAAAACGGAGGTTGTGTTTCCATTACATCAAGTGCAAGCTGTGCAATCACCTTGAGTACCAATCTCCTCACTGAGAAACATGATGCTGTGAGGATTAAAAAGAATCAGATGCAGGAAAAATTTTAAACCATCAGGTTGTTTAAATGTCTAGATAGATTAATATACTGTTTTCTTTTCTGAAGTAGCTTTTACCCAACCTAGCTTTACGAGAAGATTGTAGAAAGTAGGTCCTTCAGGGAAAAGAAGAAACAAATTCAATTTCTTTGCAGTGAAAGTCTATTGGAATGAATGTTCAGGAAGAATTTGTGGCACTGTTCACATTGTTTATAATTTTTTATGTGAATAAGGAAAGGCCTATCTGAGAAGGTGTTTGATGCCTGTGTATTGAATTTGGGGGAAAAAAAGGAACAAAAAAAAACCAAACAATAAGATGTCTTCAGGGTAAAAAGAATTGATTGATGAATTCATTCTTCCTAGTAATATCTGGTAGAGAACACTGGGAAAAAATTAGATCATGCTGAAATAAAACACTAAACAAAGGATTTTGTGTGTAGTGTCCGTGGATAAATTTCTCCTGTCCAGTGTTCATAGTTGTGCAGTATTTACTTTCGAAACATAAAATTTCTGTTAGAGATTGAAGTATCAGACAAAACAATGATGTGTACTTTAATACTGTTTTGTTTAAATTATGGTCCCTTTAAAAAGTTTTCAGAAATTCAGTTACTGAAAACGATATTAAACTTGTAAATAATGTAAATAAATAAGTGTTCTCCTACCACAAAAGTGTACATAAACAAATGTTTGTGTGACGATAAATTATCTTTCTTATTAAGTGCCTTAAAGAGGGCAATTGTGACTCAAGAAAACTCTGAAAGTAAATAAAAATGTGGACAATCACCTCCTCCACCTCCTCCTCCTCCTCCTGCTCCTTCTCCTCCTCCTCCTCCTCCTCCTCCTCCCTCTCTCTCTCTCTCTCTCTCTCTCTCTCTCTCTCTCTCTCTCTCTCAGGTGTGTGTTGTGAATTACAGAGGAAAGAAAATTTCTGTGTTATTTTGCAACTTCTTCATTATGTTTGCAATAATGACAAAGTTTCCTATACTGTAATATATTCATCTTCTCTGTATTCTATAATCTTTAGCATTGTTTTAGTTTGTTCTTTCCAGATATATGCAATTTAAATGTTCATATTTCATTTGGGCGAAAAAATAAATTGTTAAACTGTTAAAAATAAATCTTCCTTAAAAATCATATTCTATGGTGTCTCTAAGTGAGGGGAGCTGCTGTACATCAGAATCATCTATAAATGATCATATATATATATGATCAAATATATATATATTTGATATGTATATATGAAGGTTCTCAGAGCTCACTCTTTATTCCATAGTCCCACCATGCTTCTAAATCTAGAGAATGCCTTTTGAAGTAACCACATACCCCAGATGCTTTCAAAGTTTTCCAAAAGTCTTTTAAAGTCTCTTTGGAAACTCTATGGAAACAAAAAGGGATTCCCAAACTTAACACACTCCAAATAAGCAAAGTGTTCTTGAAAATGAAGACAAGAAATACACAAAACATACCTCTCTTTCTGATTAAGACAATCATAAAGTTTCAGTGATTAAGAAGTATGTTATCGATGCAATGACAAAATTTTATCAAATAAGTGAAAGACTTCATAGGAACTTAAATTGTCATCTTATTTTTGACAATATGTTAACTTTTTGAAGAAAATTAAAGGTTAGAATCATTAACAAATGGTGTCAGTGGACGTTAAACATCTATTAATATGGATATAAATTTGTCAGTCTGTAAGTCCTATCTCTAACTGAACTATACTTACTTCCTCTACTTGTAATGACATTATATGATACAGCTATGACATGCTGAGGTTCAGTGAGGTGAATGAAGTAGTGGTGTGTTATAGTGACCACATGACATCCACTTCAGCACAAGAACTGTAATCACACAATGAATATGTCAAAACTGGGAATGCTGCTAACTGGCTAGTGAGTGCGAAAGGGTAAGCATCATGGCTGTAAAGTGCAAAGTAATATTGGAGCCCTAGGTCTCAAGCATGATGTCTCAGGATTTAGATAGAATTACTAACAAGTAAAAATTTAATAACTATGGAGTTTTCCTATAAATATTTCAGTCTATTTAGATTATAGGCTATAAATCAATAAGAAAAAAGACTGGCTGAAGCCAACAGCTGTATGGGGTATCTAAAGTAGATAGACATAAAGACACAGATATAGTAGTTGCTCATACCCAGGAGGAAAGCCAGCAGGTTCTCTGTTGGTATGAAAATTAAGAAACTAAGCACATAGTGAATGCTCTGTTATGCACCTGAAACGTTCAGGAAGTACTTGTCATACTGTATGGGTGTTTATATGCTTCATGATCAAAAAATAAGCAACATTCATCATAGAATTTTAAAAAAAAATGTGTGTACTACCTGGATAAAAAGAAACTTGACACAAGCTAAAGAGCAGTGATTTATGAAAGTTTAACCTCTCCCTGGAAAGAACTATTGCTTTTCCCTCACTCTGTTCATCACTGTCCCCTTCAGCCACTACTAGATTTTATTTTCTTCAAAGCAAATTCCAATAGGAAAATCCAACAACATTCCATCTACTACTGAAAAGGTCATTTCTGAGACAGGGCACTCCTCACTCTGTGCCTTTAGACTATATCATTAATCTTTGCTTTTAAGTAAAGTTGGCTAAAATATGTCTAAACTGTAAAGGAAGTGCATTGTCGCATGCAGAGGGTTCTCTTTGTTTGTCCCTGCTTCCTGGCTAGCTTACACCTGAAATAATCACACAGAAACTGTATTCATTTAAAAACTGCCTGGCCCTTTAGCTTTAACTTCTCATTGGCTAATTCTTACATCTTAATTTAACCCATTTCTTTCAATTTGTGTATTGCCATGTGATTGTGGCTTACCAGCAAGATTCTAACTGGCATCCATCTCAGGTAGGAGATCCATGGCATCTGCCACTCTGCCTTTCTTCCCAGCATTCTGTCTACTCCGCCTACCTAAGTTCTATTCTATCAACTACGCAAAGGCAGTTTCTTTATTCATTACCCAATGAAAGCAACACACAAAAGGAACTTCTACACCACTGCATCAAGAAAGAGCAATTGCAGAAACTTAAGACTAGATTCTCTGTGGTATGTAAAATGCCCTGCGGTCAACCACCAACAGGCAACCAGGCTTGTTGTACAGTTACCAGGCTTGTATGTACAGTGCAGAGGTATTCTCATGAGTTCCATGGTATGAGTCAGTTGACCAACTACCATATACTGATGATTCAGATCCTTCACAATATTAATAGTATTTCATCACCCACTCCATGCCCAACACAAATTCAGATATTTTCCTTTCAGGAATAGGTCGGTTTTCAGATTAACATTTTACTAACTTGGAAGACCAAAATATCAGGAGAAAAATGATGATTAATCAAAAATTCTATTACTAAGCTTATTAGTAATTGTTCTTATATTAATAGAATCACATCAAGACATTTTGAGAAATATTGCATATTAGAAAAATAGATGTTCTGGCTATTTAAAAGATTTATTTGCTACATGAGAGCTTTGTTTCCAGTACACATGTCAATAAAAATATGATAGACAATTTCCAGGATTTCTGCCCATTACACCCAGAAACATTAAATCTTCACTCAGACTCTATCTTCTCAGGTCGATTATGACTATTGGTTATATTTAACAACAGCCACCTACCCAAGTTCATTAGCCATAAGTAGACTCTGGAGAAAAGCTTAAATAATAGTATTTCAATCATAAAGTTTGACAAAGTCTGTAGAGATCAAGGTATACATAACATGGATTGTTTGAAATATTTTTATTATGTGACATATGAATCAGAAGATTTTATAGTAGATTTTATAGGGTAGAGAGAAAGGTGAGAAACAGGAATGAGTGAAGGAAAGGGAGAAGGAGGGAACGGAGAGAGATATACTATTTATGTGGTTATGAGTTTCAAGAAAAACAATTCCAAATGCCTAGGTTGAGGGTAAAAGCATAGCAAGCACAGTGTTGATTAATATCTGTATTCAAGTAAGGTAATAAAATGTACAGAAATTCAATTTTCTTTTATAACCATTATTATTGCACACCTTGCATTTTCATACTTCTGAATAGTTTTATCTCACACTATATTTAACTTGCTATGAAATTATGAAAGAGTACAGGCAGTGCCCATAGACACCACTTTCTTCTACCACAAGCACTATTTTTATAACTATCACAGATCTCCTGCAACCATGAATCAGTGCTGAAATTCTGTCATTAATAAAATCTATAACAGTTTCCAATTCCCCTCATTTTTGAAATATCTCAAACATAAATCATTCTTTGTTGAAGACAGTTTTCAAAAACCACTCTTTGAGCTATGTTGAGTTACACCATCAGACATTCTCAACAGTGTTTGTTTTGGGGGTGAGACCATTAGTTCATATTCTATAGCTTGTACAATCCACATGCTAACCTCATCTTTATTCTTCCTTCTTCTAAGTTGTTCTGTCGATAACCACTGCTCTGCTATCTACTTCTCTCATGATGTTGCTGCCTGCTGCTTTATTCCATGTAAACATAAGCCCACAATGCTACAAAATTCAGACTTAGGTTTAAAATTTTGCATTCCTTTTCTTATTTTTTTTTCTTTTTAATATTACCTTCCCTAGATGCACTTCTTATATTTGTGTCATTTCCTATCTTGTGAATGTTCCATTTCTTTTTTTCCATTTTTTATTAAATTTAAAAGAAAAATTTACATTTACTCCCCTTGTCCCAGGCCCCCCAACTCCCTCCCTAACCCACCACCCTCTCCTTGCTTTCTTAAGATGGGGCAGGATACCCTGCCCTGTGGAAAGCCCAAGACCCTCACCTCTCCCTCTCGGTCTAAGAAGGTATGCATCCATATATAGTAGGTTCCCAAAAATCCAATACATGCAGAAGAGATAGATAGGTCCCTGTGCCATTATCATTAGCTTCTCGGTCAGTCCCCATTGGAAGCCACATTCAGAGAGTCCAGTTAGGTCATATGCTCATTCAGTCCTGGTCCAGCTGGATTTGATGAGCTCCCAATAGATCAAGCACACTGTCTCTGTTGGTGGGCCAGTCCCCCACGGTCCTGACTTCCTTGCTCCTCTTCTCCCTCCTTCTGCTCTTCCACTGGACCTTGATAGCTCAGTCCCTTGCTCTGATGTGAATGTGGGTCTCTGGCTCTATCTCCATCCATAATGCGAAATTTCTATGGTGACGATCAAGACATTCAACAATGTAACCATGGGACAAGGTCAGTTCAGGCACCCCCTCCTCTGCTGCCCAACTATCTAGCTGGGGACATCCCTGGGAACACCTGTGATCCCCTCTAGAGACAAGACTCTTGCCAATCCCAAAATGACCCCCTTAATGTAGATATCTTATTCCCTTCTCCAATATCTACCCTTCCTCTATCTCCACCCTCCACAACCCCCAGGCTCTCCCCAGTTTCTCCTTCTCCCTTCTACCCCCTCCCTTTCACCTACCCCCACCTCAACCCCTACCTTCACCCCCATCCTCACAGCCATGCTTCTAACTTTTGCCTGTCGATCTTGTCTGCTTCCGACTTCTAGGAGCATCTATATATATGTTTTTCTTTGGGTTCATTATTTTAGGTAAATTGCGTTTTGAATCACAATTCCTTTCCTTTTTGACATTAATTTTTCAGAGGACATTTTCATGACACAAAGAATTATACGTTATTGTCATGGTATTTCAGCTAAAGTGTTTGTGTTCTTCACTCTTGTCTGAAAACAAGCCTGCACTAACCAGCCCTTTCTCCCATTCTGTAAGATTCTTTCTCTCAATCAATGCATTCTTCTTAAGATGTATCTTTGTTTACCACCATTCAACGTTGTTGTAAAATATTACTTTATTCATTTAAAGTTGTGCTACATTTGTTTATGTGGCAAAATATTTTTTAACTATATAAAGGTATGTTATATTTGTCTATGCTGCATTTGTATAATTATGTGAACATTTGTAGGCAGTAGAGGGATAAGGTGGGTGGGAAAGCAGAAAGAATAAACTGGAGAAGGAAAGTAGTCTTATGAGGAGTGGAGAGAATGAGAGGAGAATACTAGGGAGAAAGAGGGAGACACCCAGGGCTAGGAAGGCAGATGCCAGACAGACAGATTTGGAGTAGGACATACAGAATAACAAAAAGGTAAAAGGCCATGAGGCAAAATGTAGATGAAAAAATAATTATATTAAAGAAAAAATAGCTAGCCAGAAATGAGCATAAACTAAGTCCAGACATTCATAACTAATAATAATAAGTCTCTTTGTCACCATTTGGCATATTAATCATAGATATTTTATATATAACTAAATAAAAAAAATTACATATATTTCTTTACAATTTGGCACTTTTTTGCCTAGTAGTTTTTATTCATTATTTTATTTCATGCTGTCCGATATTCTCCTCCATAGGGAATCTGTGTCTTGCAATCTTTCACACAATCCATATGTACTAGATCTATAAAGTGATTTCATTATCTATCAGAGCATTTTCAGTCTATTACTGGAGCTACACTTTAGGACTGTGTCTTGCACCATAGGACCAATGTTCTCGCATGTTCTGTCCCATTCTTTGCCTGCTGACATCGCTGGTCTCTGTCCTTTCAAACCCAGTTAACTGGGCTTGCATTTACCCATGTGTAGGAAATATGTTGAAATAGAATGGTAATAATTTAAACATACAAACACTAAAATTACACCCTTACAAGGATTTGGCTCTGATAGTTAGTAGGTGTGCTTTGGATACAAAACGATCTTTGTACAATTCGGAATGATAGTATTTCCTTCCCCACCGAATGCATTAGGGATTTATCCTCTATCTAGACTAAGAAAACATGAAGTTCCTTAGGAAAAAGCTCAGGAATAATGGGATCCTTTTATCTTTAGCCCTAAGGTACTATCATGAGTATGCTTCGCTAGAAATAGACACCAGAAATCCAAGATACTACTGCAGCACTGACGTAGTTCTGTGAGTGTAAGGCTGCGTCAGAGCCAGTTCCACAGAAGCAGCTTTCAGCTGTGCATCTCTGAACAGAAATGTTCTCTGACCTCATTTTCCTGGCGGATCTGCCCACTTATTAATTTTCAGTGTATTCAGCTATTTCTAGTTGTGTACATATGACTGATGACTTACAACTTCTTGGCGTGTCAAAGTTGAAACTGAAAATAACCTTGTGGGAATGCATTAAGTTAACTATATTACCTTCAGCCCTCAGTCTGCTCATGGCTCCAATTTCTAAAATGTCTTTCTATCAAACTTTCAGGAAGCTGGAGATCTTTTCTAATGCAGGCTTTCTCTTTCTTTTTGAGCCGTGACAACCTCCTGCCACTCGCTGAATTTCCATGTACTTGGATGCCACAGATCTGTGTCACCAGACATTTTTCTCGGCTTGACACGTGCTCTGCAGCAGCCAAACTCCCACTCAGCTTCCATTTGCAGCTGCACCATGTAATTTACTCTGAATTTCCAGGAAGAAATTTTGAATTGTGTGAATGCTAATCTCGATGTGCATAGTGTTCAGCGCTCATGAGTAACATTATACTTATTTTTATGCACAGGTCTCCTAAATAGAATTTGCTCCTTGAAAACAGAAAATCATATCTGTGTATGCAACAGACATTTTAATAATTGCCCGTGACAGCTGATTAAATTGACTCGGCAGTACTACTAGAATTGATATAGAATAATACCACAAAGGAGATCAGTAAAGTGAATACTAAAAAAGGATTTTATTCGTTGGCATACAACTGATGTTTATAAATGTCTTCAGAAAGAGAATCAATTGTTGTTACAGGAAAATTAAAATCAAACAAACAGAGACCCAGTGACACCCCTGGAAATTGTAAGCTGGGAGGACATTGGGCACCAGATTTCAATCACATCTGCCTCAAAACAAGCATTAGATTCTGCCTAAGTGCACTGCTCATTCACTGAATAATAAAATCTCACCAGGTCCAAGCTCAACATAAGCTGTTGCTTACAGGCTGAGTTTCTTGCTCTCGTTAAACTGAATTGCTCTGTTTCTACAGTTCTCAAATAGTGTCATTTCATTTCTTCCCTTCCATCCAGAAGGACGTATTTATTCTTGGCTTTTCTACTCCCCTCACTTTCTGAGTACTTTCTTTGAGTATCTAGTCTCTTTTTTATCCAAGGGTTAACTACACTGTCTGCAGCAGTGTTTGACTACTGATTTTACATTTCTATATAAATAAATGAGAAAAAAGTCCAAAGGACACACAATACTAAGTAAACTTCAGCTCTCTATCAGAGTCAGAGCTCTTGTAGTTCCAAATAAATTGTTTTTAAAATAAATTGTAAAATAATTTCATATGACTTCTGTGGAATCATTGATATTAAATTTACACAAAGTTGAGATCGATTAAACCCTAAAATACTTCTCTAGTTTTATTTTAGGATTGTAAAGGAATTGTTTTGTCCCCACTCCACAACTGTGATGATGTAATCTTAATTTGTGTGTGTTTTTTTTCTCACTGTTGTATGAAGTCATAGGTAGTGATCCTCTGTTACTGACTTTTTACAATATTATGGCATTTTTTTTTACTTATGTACTCAACAGTACGTAAGTACATAAGCTTCTCCTTAACCATACCCATAAAAGGAAATGTAAACTGTCAAGCAGCAGACTATTTTTATAATGGGAAACACTCAAAGTAAGTTAATGCAATGTTCCGTAATATAAAAGATCTTATGATTCTTTAGTCCACTTTGTCTCTAATTCTTTTAAAAAGGAAGAAATGTGTCAGTATTGACTATGGCTATTTAAGACTCAGTTCTGACTTAACATTACAGCTACTTGAAGAAGCCAGTCGCAGTTTTGTAAGATGAGGTATTCACCCTTTCATAAGTGATAGGTAGTTGCCCATGTATGAAACCTACGGTCACCACTGCTATTTCCAAGACTACCCTAGCACTTTGCATTGAGGAGTCAGCTTGGTCACTTCTTCGAAAGCTTCTTTTCTACAGAGTTCAGTCCAGAGAAAAGCCTCCTTTGTTTGTAACTTCCCTCTCTGCGTTCTGATTTGGGCGAGTAGTCTGTAACACCTCACTGCTGTGCCCTCTCTATACAGACCATTTGCGCCTTTGTTCCTCTTTTCATGTTGGGATACAGCCAGTTCTCTCCAGCACCTTTCTTTGGGTGATCCCCGAGATGTTCTATACCCTGAGAACCTTCTCAATCTGATGCTCTCAAATCTTTCTACTAGAACTGACTCCTACACACTTTAGTTGTGCAAACCTGATATGCTATCTAACATCTTTATTTGCATTTCTAACAGGCATCTGACGTGCTGCATGATAATATAAGTGTTACTAGGTGAGAAGTCCCAAACTGAGTCTCCAAATTCTTTGTGATCCTTGTTCATTCAAACGTCAAATATAAGATGATCCTGCTTGAACTCTCACCTCACCACCTAGAAGTGATACTTTGCTTGTTTGTTTGTTTTACCATACAGGGTTTCTCTTTTCTCTGTGTAGCTCTTTGGTACCTGTCCAGGAACTAGCTCTTTGTAGACCATGCTGACCTCTAATCCACAGAGATTCTCTAGTGCCACCACTTTCCAGCTGAGGTGATGCTCCTTAAAGGATGTGGATCATGGTAAGCTGCGGTCTACCCAGGGCTATCGTTCACTGTCTAGTCCTTTGAATGTATCCCATTAAGCATTTTGCTCAATGAGGATTCTTTTCTGTTGTCATTCACTGGGCAAACAAAATTCCAGTTCCCAAATGCAGTCACTCCACACTTGCCCATTTGGAATGTATTATATATTTTTTTATGATTGTATTGATATCTGTCATTTTAACACATACCACTAAAAGTGAAGCTTCCTGAAGACAAATTTTTCTAATAAACGTTTCCTCTATCAACAAGACTTATTAATACTTAATATATTACAACTACAAATAACAATTTTGAGCAAAGTATAGCTAGTTATTTAGACATATGTTAGAGTAGTCAAATGACTATAATAGCAATGAATAAAAAATTAAATGGAACTTTTTCTAAAGAATTCTTTGGTATTGTTGAGTAATACTATCATAACTTCAAATATTTTCCTTTTGATAATATACTTTAGGTGTGTGAGAATAATATTCCTTTTGAAAATAATGTAGTCAAGAAAAATATTTTCCATAATTTTCATATAGATACACTTCTGTATCTTAGATTTCCAATTATTTTAATTACTTTTTTGAGAAAATGCTGAAAATTAAAATTAGTGTTTATGTTTTTAATTTCTAAAAGAATGAATTCATTTTTATGGAACATATGTCTGACAAACTATTGCAATGGAGTTTATGATAATGTTTAAAATTTGTCTAGCTAAAGAAAAACATAATTTTGAGAGCACTGCCAAAGGGCAAATTCTATTCATTCATTTTCAATTTTAAGATATCTGATTACAATGTTTGCAAAATTTCTCATGTGAATTTAATTTCCATATGTTGCTTATTTAATAAAGTCTTTTTGAAAAATACTTAGGCATGTGGTATTACAGCATTTCCTTACTTTCTGCTTTGAATGTACAGTGTATGCATATGAATGAATGAATAAAATTATCACTTACACAAAGGCTTCACATAGTTCCAAAGCAGAAGCTTGATTGCATTTGTGCCCTACAGCTCTTCAAAAATTGTGATAAGATTGGTATTAACAATAAGAATAAATATAAAACTAAGTAAAAAATAAAACGACAAACAATGATGCTGTATAATATGGACTTCTAATATGCACTTGTAGCTATTTTAAAATTCAGAAATTTAAAAAAAAATTGATCATATAGTAACTATGAGGATACCCCTCACTTAATAAAAACAATATGCATTTTATTTAATCATGAAAACTGAACATTTGTTAAACTTTTTTCTGCCTTTTAGTTTCTTTTTCCTTCAACATTTATCCAGGTTGCTTTTTTTTTTTGAAGCTAGTCCCAGAAAAGAACCTGCTTTCTAAAAACTTCATTTATTACTAGTGTGTGGATGATGTGTTTGAGGTGTGAAAATGCTACCACACATGTGCTATGTCATGTGTGTTGAAGTCAGAATACAATGCTGCAGAGTTCATTCCTTCCTTCAGTGTTCATGTGGGTTCTGGGAACCAATTCAGGTCCTCAGACCTTTGTGGATGTCACCCTTATCTACTGAATCTCCTTTCTGTTCCTCAAACCTGTTTTGGTAATTTGCTAGGAGAATTTGCATTCTGATAAGATAAAGACCAGAAAGATACTTTCAGAAAAATTACATAATAGGTATCATGTAGCAAGAATACTTGGTGTTTTCAGCAAAAGCATCTCACTGTCAAATTATGTGGGTGACCAAGAGCAACCATAACTGACTGCAGGGTTTGCGAAATCGTCACCCTTTCCATGATGGACGTGATCAGAATCGAATAGTCAATTATAGCCCCTTTTTCTCATTGTTGTTCCATCAACTGTTCTTGTGTTTTTATAGAAAACGCAATAAGTGAACAAGAATCCAAAAGCAAGCAGAGGTTATGGTGCAGAGAAAAACTGCAAATCACTGAGCAGCATGTAGCTCCGTTTCTTGTTTTTCTCTCCAGACTTCTTTACCTTATTTCACTTTTTGAGCCCATGGTTCTCAATCTTCCTACTCTGCGACCCGTTCATACAGTTCCTCCTATGTGGTGACCCCCAGCTATAGAATTACTTTCGCTGCTACTTAGTGACTGTAATTTTGCTACTGTTATGAATCATATTGTAAAATCTGTGTTTTCCAATGGTCTTAGGCGATCCTTGTGAAAAGGTCATTTGACCCCCACAAGGTAGCTGCAACCCACAGGTTGAGAACCTCTAGGGAGATGATTAACATTTTTATATGTCACCAAAACTGGTGAATTTAGGCAAACCTTTAGTAACTCACTCTAATATCTTAGGTATTGAAAGAGAAATTATTTTACTCCATAAACCAACAAACCAAGTTTTGCCCTATAATCTAGTTGGTTTTCAGGCTCTGATTAAATGTGCTTATCATTGTTAAAAAAAAAACTGTTAAATAAACAAAGCTTACATCTTACCCAAAATTTTGTTTCAAACACATGGAAGCTTATTTAGATCACTCAGACTCTAAATTTTTCCATCTAATTCACTTCTCTCTTATGGCTATACTGACAGACTCAATCATATCGAGAGACAGGAAATCAGCTCTGTAATTGAAAACTGGCTACTTCTGCTATCTTATACAGAATTTAAGAATATCCTCCATTCTAGCTACCACTTCATAATTTCTTCAATCTGATCTTTAAAGTTCTCTAATGATCCTCTTACGTAATCACATACACATGCTCACACAGAGAGACAAATGTGTGTTTACACATCCTTATACATATACACACACATGCACCTATATTATTTAAAATAATAATTATATCTTAACTGGAAAAAACATTTGCTTCTTTTCAAATACCTATCAGAATTTTTGTTTATTCTTTCCAGTTTTATCCCAATTTCTTCGAACATTTCTCTATCCTCCCTGACACTATCATTTTAATCTTTTTCATGAGCTCCCAAGACTCTTTCCTTTATGATTGTACCGATGAAACTCTGAAGAGGAATACACATTTTTCATTACTAATTTAACAGTGAGTAGACTAAAGCACTACAATTTGTAATCATGTTTCATTAGTCTTTACCGACTCAATATGGTTCTTCCAAACAAATTTCTTTCTGATTGTTCTGTTCTTCCATATTCTTCACCATTCTTGTAATCTCTTTTTGTGCCTTTCTGCCTCTCTCAACATAGTTTCATTTCTTGATTCTTATCCCAGATGAATAAAGGATATTTGTCCTCAAAGTATCTTTCCCCTGTGGTGGCCTCATTTCTACTTTGATGACCCATTCCCATGTGTAGCCCCCTCTTATACTTATAAACAAACACATTGAAGATTTGGATCTTCTCAGTTGGAGTTTTGACTTTCTCAGTTTGTTTGCTTTGTTTATTGTGTAACTTTCCAGAAACATTAATTTTCTTGAAGACTTCATGGTTTCCTATCTCTGTAAACTGAATAAAACTCAACTGGACTTGTAGGCTACAATTTCATTGCTATTGTGAATAATATATAAATATGAATATGCAAGAATTTCAAGAATGTAGCCAGGCAGTGGAGGCACAGGCCTTTAATCACAGCACTTGGGAGGCAGAGGCAGGCAGATCTCTTATGAGATCAAGGACAGCCTGGTCTGCAAGAGCTAGTTCCAAAACAGGCTCTAAAACTAGAGAGAAACCCTGTCTCAAAAAACCAAAAAAAAAAAAAACAAACAAACAAAAAAAAAACCCCAGAATTTTAAAAATGTTAATTTTAAGATATAATCCTTTGGGTATATGTCAAGGAGTCAATATAACTGGGTCATGTGCATCCTTGTTGAAATGATATATACCTCTTCATCTATTGAGGCAAACTTGGATAAAATTTGAAAATTCTCAGTATAAACTCATCTTGTGCTCACATCATTTTTTTTCAATGCAGATAATTCACTTCCTACTGGAAAAAAACAATGCTTAATGGATTTATTTGTTCTTGCTATTCTTAACTGTTAACAAGATACAACATAAAGTCAGACACCAATGGACACAATCTCAATTAAGTAGGATAGTTCATAGATCCCTTTGGCCTATAAGGGATTGCCAAGGTTGTCAGTGTATAAAAGACAGAGCCCCACTACCTGTGAAGGTGTTCTATAATATGTAAGAAAACTATGTTAAGTATGAGCTTTCAAACCAGCAAATGATTACTTCTTGGTAGTGAAGAGTTAATGGAATAGTTAGTGAAATAGGAAGCAGGACTGCCTTGATTTCTTCAATGATAGATAAACTCCTTAATCACTTTCAGTCAAAGAACTCTATCACAACAGCAACTATGAACTTCGAACAGAAAGTGCAGTTTTCCTGAGATTTACCTGACTCTGTGACTTTGTATGGTTTAGAACTATTTTGTGGGAAGATTGTGAATTTGTTTGAAACTTCAAGCTAGAAAAGTCACTGAGTAATCAGCAGGTTAATGAGCCATTCTTGTGAGAGCGTGGAATACAGAAATTCTTAGAGGAACGCAGACTTTGAAGGCAAGTCTTGTGAGGTTACAGGGGAAGTGAGGCCTTCATTAAGAATGGCTACTGACAAAACGTCTAACAAAAGCTTACTAGCTACTAGAAGCTTACCTTCATGTTGTTACTTAAGGGAGTTCAATAGACTCTCAAAACAATACAGGCTACTGCTGTTGTCCTTGGTTACCTCCCAGGTAGAGAACTGAAGTCCACATTGTGTCAGGCATCATGTGCTTTGAACCCAGGACTCAGAGATTACAGGTTGGATCAGACCCAAAAGCATGAGGACTAGCTTGAAGGTACTCTGCACACTTTCAAAGAGGAAAAGCCACCAACAGCCTTACCCAGCTGTGATGCTCATTAACTACAACAATGACCAGCATTGTGAGGTAACTTTGTGAGTACAGTGGTGGCATCTAAATAGAGATCATAACCAATGGCTCTCTTATAGTTCTTAAGGCAATAAAAGAAAAACAACAGTTGTTACTAGAAACCAGGCCAAATTACAAGGGTTAATGAAGTTATGAATCTTAATCGTCTGTCCACTTTTCTAAGCAGGCATAATTCCCAATCGCATTCTAAGTACTTATACCCATAGTTAATTTTAGCTATCACTTATTTTGAAAGAATCTTATTTATGAAGGATATGGAGACTCTTAAAGACTCATATGATGGGTCAAGTCACAGAAAACTGTTTGTGGGATGCTCAGCCAAAGTGTAACATTTACAGAGCAACTCTTGGCCTAAAATTCAGTGAACATTATGCCAAAGGGAGTGGAAACAATTGTAAGACAGAAGACCAGGAACCCTTCTGTAATATTGTATCTCCTGGAAATGAAAATGAAGCTTCACCCATGATACCTCAAAACATGGTTGCCTAAACATGACCTGAAAGTGAATATCTCCAATAGACATGCTAAAATGGAAAGAATTATTTGTCTCCTTGCCCAGACAAATAATTACAGAAAACTGAGGAATGCCAAGAGTGGAAGAATTTTCTAGTGTAAGATCCCTAATTGGCTATCTAATAACATCCCTGAAATTATGTACATATAACAACAGTAAATAAAATAACAACTTGTATTTATGTATTTATGATTATGATGGCTAGAGATCTGTGTGTGCTGATCAAATGTGGTTGAAGATACAGCTGTGATTAATAAGAGTTCAGGTAAGGGGATGATACCTCCAACACCTCATTGGAACTATAAGTAAATAATTACTTAGAACTAGCACATAAAGGCTGTAGCCTAAGGCAGCCAAATTTGCCTTTTAAGGTCTCAACAAAGCTTGTCTATTATTACCTAGAAGTTATCCACGAGGTGTTGATTAAACACACCCTATATTCATCTGGAAAATATTTTTAATGCTGTGTTACCTTGACAGTTGTGAATTGAAGCTTGTATCTGACAGTTGATGACATCATTGCATTATTAATTGTTCCTGAACTTTAGGAGAAAGCAAGAAGATCATGAGCTGGAGAGCAAGACAATAGCAAACTTCCCCCATGCACTTTCTGCTTCCAATGTATGCTGTATTTTCTGCCAAGGCTGCTCCCAGTGATGGACTGCCATTTGGAAGTTGTAAGTCAAATAAACCCCTTTCTCAACTAAATTTATTTATGTCAGAGTGCTTTATTCCAACAACAGAGTAAAACTATTGCATTATTTAACTGACTTTTAAAATGCCTTGTTTCAGTAGCATCTGGAAATCTGTTTGTGGTATAGACATTTCAAGGCTGAAGTTGCTTGACATTATTCTTTGTTGGCTTTATGTTTTATTTGGTCATTCCTGAGATGTTATGAATGATAAGAAAGTGGGTATGGTAAATTGTATGATGAGTGGCAACTTTTGTACACTTTCATTGTGAGAAATATGATACATAAAAATGTAAAGTGATGGACGGTTAGTGCCAAATCTACACAGCCATGTACTGCATTGTCCACACCATCCTTCATTTCCTTTTTATGTGTCAGTCACAAGGACAAATTTTTTTGTGGCCATTCTGCAATGGTTGGGAAATTTTGAGGGACTTCAAAAGGAATCTATGCAACATTAGCCATGATGACACTATGAATACCATCCACATTTTCTTAATTAACAATTTTTTGGTTTGTGGGAAATTTTATCTCCAGATACAATAAAAATTTAGTCAAGGAAGAGAAGAATAAACAATATTAGGAAAAGAGATATAAGAGAAAAAAACTGCAGGCTTGTTGTTTAAACACATTTTATTTTCATCCCTGTTACTTTTATGTAAAACTTACATTCTACATCCATGGAATTTAGACAAGTAATCACATACTATAACTGCTTGAGAAACTGGATAAATGGGGTGATTTTTATCTGAAACATTTTAAAATTTTAATGTGGTAGTTTCATGTTAAAATATAAGAGTATGCTCTTTTAATTTAGCACTATATCTATATTTATATATTATATAATTTTGGCTGACTTTTATAAGAACTGGGTTAAAGTAATTACATGCAAACTGCATAGAAAAGGGGCATTGATTGCTTCATATTCTGTATCATGGGAACAGACTCATATGATGCATCTTACCTGATATTGTAACAAATCATCATGACAATAAGGTTAATTTGAAGTTTTTATAAAGAGTAATATATATATATATATAAAACAGGGAAGCTTGTTACTTAAAAATAAAATAGCTTTACAATGATAATTTGTATAATGTTCTCAAAGACGTACAAGAGAGGTTAAATAATCAAACGAATATCTCCACTAGAAGGGAGTAGGAGAGCCATCATTGGACAGATGAAACTCATTATGAAATATAGATTGTTGTTTTAATTTTCTGGATTATGCACACAATGCTAATATAAATATTCCCTTTCCCTCTAGGAATTCATATGTTCAATCACGGTTGTAAGTAGCTTTCTTTTCAAAGAAAACACATATAACTTATCAAAAAGTTCTATAGAAACAAGCAAGTATATGACTTTCAACTACATTGAGTCCTGAAATGTAATTTTAGTTTGGTCGTGCTTTAAATTTTGGTAGTAGAATGATTACCTATGTTTTATGTCCT
>JAQHUG010000087.1:539181-559860 GCA_028555095.1 Dicrostonyx torquatus | reverse complement strand
ACTAAAATTTTACAAAATAATAATAATAATTAAATCACCTGTGAATTTTTGTGGTTTTATTTTCATTTATAGAGACAGCATGTTTATATTAATTCTAACATAAATGAAAAGTTACTGAGAAGACACAAACATTTTTGGAGATCAATGACAAAGGTATTCAGACTGGTAGATTACTCATTTTGAATTATTTTATTTCAGGTCTTTTGGCTTTAACAGTTGAAAGAGTTTTAATAAAATCTGATCATGTGTAAATAGAAAAATAGAACATCTTCACATTGATAAGCACTCCCTGGGTTTGTTAGGAAGACTATCATTCATATATATTTTTAAGAGAATCTTAGGTTGAAAGATAGGTTAGTACTGAAAGCAAACCTTTCTCCTACTTCTAATTCTCTAAACTTAGGCTTGCTTCTGCTCCTTCACTGAAAGTTCTACCACACAATTATAAATTAAATAGAAGTAATTATTTTTCTTCATTTTTGTTTACAATCGTGAACTTAACTCATGTTAAGTTCAATGCAGGTTAAGTTCAATTCAAGGCATTCCAGTGAGAACTGAGCTCATTAGATATCATGATTGAATGGATGGGAGTGGAGTTACAGAGTTGTCTGCTGATCGTGGTGAATACAGTCACGTGCACTAGTGTTGTCAACATACGAGAAAGGTTGTCCTCCCTTGTTTGGACCCAATGCCCTGAGTAGGTGCTCATGCCATGTTTTCACTTTCTTAAAGTCTCAAATGCTGTCACCAGCCAACCAGTCATGGCAGTGAAATGAAAATAGGAAAACCTTTGTATTTGTGTAGCATTTGGCATGGAATCACTGCAAGGATGAAAATCTTCGAATTGACGTTTTCATCAAATCTCTTCCCTTAGATCAATGGTTCTTAACCTGTGTTTTGATCCAATGGGAAGTGGGGCATGAATGACCATTTCATATAGGTTGCCTATGACCCTTGGAAAACACAGATATTTATATTACGATTCATAACAGTGGCAAAATTCAAGTAACAAAATAGCAACAAAAATAATTTTATGGTTGGGGAATCACTACAACAGGGGGACCTGTATTAAAGGGTCACAGCATGAGGAAGGTAGAAAACTAATGTAGTAGATGAACTTTTGGCCAATCTCATCATGATTTGTGAAGGTTCACTGTGGTGCATGACTCCCAGGATCACTCTGTGATAAGAGGAACCCTTATGAAAATCTCAATTCTTTTTCTTGCTCACAATAGGAGAGTTTTCTACTGGGCTTGAAACTTTTTCTCTAAGCAACTCTAAGAAGATGTAGTTCCAAGGGTTCCCTATCAATATTGATCTACAAGATATATTGGGGTTGGCCAGGACTCAGAACAAGTAACTCTAATGGATGGTGACACCTGCAATGCATAAGAAGTTCCTTAGTTAATATTCTTACACATATGAAGTGGAGGATGAATATATAGACAATAACACAAAAATTGCCTTCACATGTTAAATGTCTTCTCCTTCATTCAAAAACCTCCAAAATAAAAAAAAAATGTATTGTCAGATTCTTGTTAATATATTTTGGACTTTTTTCTCTCTCAATTTAAATTCTGTTTCTGTTATTGTTGTTTTCATTTGTTTTGTTTTGTACAACAGAATACTCTACAAATTGACTTTAGAGCTTAGTGATTGTAGTATTAGGGAATTGTGGTCGGGGTTTCTGTCCTGCCAAGTTCCTTAAATTGTTAAGTCCAAAAGAAATCACACAGAGGTCTACATTAGTTATAAACTGATTGGCCCATTAGCTCAGGCTTCTTATTAACTCTTATAACTTATATAGCCAAGTATTAGCCATTATTCTTATCTGTGTTAGCCATGTGGCTCAGTACCTTATTCAGTGGGGCAATCACATCTTGCTTCTTCTGTGGTCAGGTCAGGACTTCATCCTCTTCCTAGAGTTCTCCTGTTCTTCTTAATCTGCCTCCACTTCCTGTTGGTTGCCCACCTATACTTCTAGCCTGGCTACTGGCCAATCATATCTTTATTTAAATTATAATTGACAGAATACAGACTATGATCCCACATCAGAAAATGATAGATCTCTAACCTCCTAATAAGAGTTCTAATAACAGAGTGGATGATGAAGTAGTGATGAAGTTTAATCTTGTAGTTAACCACTAGGCTTGGGATTTTTTGATTACACATTGTAAAGAGATGAGCACAATGGAAATTGGAAACAATATCAAATGTCATAGTACTTGTGCATCAGTTTCTGATTTTGTGGTGAGAAAAAAAAAGTGATACACACACATCAGCATCCCTGGCAAATCAACTCTAGATACCTTCTGAAATACTCATACACTGCAACTTAAGTGGGTCTAGAATGAGCTAAAATATGTTTGAACCAATGGTTAACATTTATCAACTGTGAGCAATAATTGGGTTCAATCTGATTTCTTCAAAAAAAAAAGATTTCTTCAAAACTATTCATGAATTACATAGCAAATGAAAAGATTGCAGAGATATAATTGACAATGAAGAAAAGGATTAATGGTCTGGTCTTGGAAAAATCTGCTCTTAAATAACAGCAAGTCTCCCATTCACATTTTTTATTTCATTTATATATTGAAAGGTAACAACATTATTCAAATTGAATGTCCTACAATAGTGACCAGAATATATACCTTGTTCGACAAATTAGTCACAACACTTTTTGCTATTATTTTCAGCTAAGAGTGACACCTGTGTTCTTAAATATTTATCAAAAAGAAGATTTTCTGCAATGCAAGCTGGGATTTTAATTCACAGTTAAGTTTCCATTGATAATTTTTAAGGACAGAACCTTCACTCTTTTTATTTTTTTATTTTTTTACTTCTTTTTTTTATTGTTAAAAGAGAAATTTACATTTACTCCCCTTATTCCTGGCCCTCACGCTCCCCCACTACTCCACCACCCTCCCCCTGCTTCCTTCACTTTTTTTAAACAAGTATGGTTACCTTAACCTTATTAAAGCATTGAATACTTTTGAATGATCCGGAAACACAAAAAACAATAAATATTTATAAAAAATCATATTATTGTTTGAAATTTCACTGTTAATGTCTATGATCCCATGGATTGATTAGACTCACTTCTGGGTGGACTTTCTTGTGGGCTCCAATATCTGCCAGCCTGAGGACGCCATGCAACTTGGTAGCTGAAAGCTAACAATTTAGAAAAACAATAGATAAGGGTTTGGCTCCAGCCTTCCTTTTCACTTGTAGATTGCTCAATGAGAAGCAGCTGACTCCAAAGCTGGTAAAGGAATGCAGGTGTGTGTGTGTTGGGGGAGGTGCCCTGGAAAAGGAATATGAATAGGAAATTCCTCAAGAGTTGGGGGAGCATTCAGAGCATGAATAGGTTGGGAGAGAGACAATAAACGCAAGGTCATGCTGTAAAGGACAGAGAAATGTAAAGCGGCCTTTCAACTGTGATGGTGTGAAAGCCTGTTTCTTCCTCAAGCTTCTGGGAACACATTTGGGGAAAAACACCAGTTTCTATTTTGGGGCGACGGTTCCCGACACTTTCTGAAAGTGTATATTCAGTAATTACTTGACTGAGAAGATAATGTCTACATTGGTTCTTTGGGTGCTACTCCTCATAATCCCGTGGTCTTGCACAGTCATTTTTTCACATGGAAACTCATTTTCACAGACCACATTCCTGCAGGATACTCACTAATCTGTACATGGTCATCAGATACGTACCACACAACAATATCAGGCTGTTTAAGTAACTGGACAAAGGACGGATATAAGAGACATGTTTCTTTGTTGTGAGATGATAGGGTCATGTTTGGGAATAAGTAGGACTAGTGTGTGTGTGTCTATAGCATTCAGCGTAATTTGCTTTCTGTTGTCATTATTCCTTTACCTTACAAATGAAAATAATGAAATAGTTAACTTTTATTAAGTTTTAAATAAAATTAAAGTTTTCTTACATATCTGAGTTACTTTTTTATCTATGTACATGTTTCATTTGTGTGAGAACTATATGTATTTCTCTATTTTCTGATAATTAGTTTTCTATGGAGTATATACAGATGCATTTTCTTAGGGATGTAGTTATTTTTATCATTATCTCTGTATTCACTTTTGCCAAGATAGCAGAGAACTTTCAACTCTCAATTTTAGAGTATTCTGAAGCAATACATCTTCAGCGCTCAGAGATGAAAATATATTAAAGTACAATTCACATGTTAATTTGAAAGATTTTTTTCTTTATATCTAATTCTTTATATTAGGTAAGATGACTTTCCTTAGACCAGAACAGGATGATAGAAATTGGCCTTTCATTCAATGTCTTCTTATATTGAAGTTATGGTCATTGGGCATATCAAAAGCATTTAGAAATTCCACCACAAGGTTTCACACCTAGAAGAAGTATCACAAGCTTATAAAAATCAAAGTCAATTTGCACATGTCAAGCTTTACAATGCCCACAAGACAGAATGCTGGATACACTTGACTGCCATTACTATTCTTTTTTCTGGCTTTAAATTATTTTTTCATCATAACTCCTTATTTTCATGAGAAGTCATTGATGCAATCATAGTGACAGTTTTTTTTTTTTATTTAATTTTTAAAGTACTTGCAGCAGCCTTCAGCAGGAGTTTGATAATTCTGTACAGTTCACCATCAGATAGAGTACTTCATCAGTTGAAAAGTTCCTCAAATATTTTTTTTCAATTTTTAAAGGATTATAAGCACATTAAAGACAGATATAATACATCTATGTGTAGATCTAATTATTATGGGGTTATATGTTCCATTGTTTTATCACATAATTTTTGTATTTAATAACAATATCTAAGCTCACCTTTGTTTCATACTATACATATGTAAACATTGAAACTATGGATATATTCTTCCATTGTTATAATTGACTAAACATTCCTACAAATATTTAAAGTATCTAATATTGTATAGTATCATATTCATGCTAAAATTTCAGCAGGATCTTTAAATGATATTTTAATTCTTTGCTTATTCAAATTAGTGTTTATATCTACATAAATATATGCTATGTCTCTAGAGTCATTTCAATCTATAACTGATTTTACTCAATATTCTTGTTATATATTATGCTATATTTTGTATGAAAAGTTTAAAATTATTGTCCAAATACTTTTAGGCATCTCTAAATGTGTTTATGTCAGATAATATAAAGGCTAACAATATGAGTATTCAATGCCATCCTTAGATGATTCTCTTCTTTGATTTTTTTTTCATGGTCCTGAAATGGTAAAATGTCATTCAGGTGAGAAAATTACTAGTGAGCAAAGAATGAGAAAAAGCAAAGTACATGACTTAAAGTTACAATATCATATAGAACAAAGAAATTAATAAAACAAAAATAAATCAGTGTCTGAAATTTTCTAAATATATTCCCTTGCAAATATGAACAAAAGCAAGACACAAATCTAAAACTTTGCATTTCCCATATCACACACCAATCTTGTTATAATGTAAAGTTTTATGCTAACATGTCTGAAGCTTACCAAACTGTGTATCTATCAGACATCAGTAGTGGCTACCTATTCGCTTTAATTTATTTACAAAATGTATACAGTACATAAAGTATATCCACTCATGGTCCCAAGTTGTTATTTAGTGTAATTGATTCATTTTTTCTAGATTATCCTAGTTATACATTAAACTAGGGATACCATCCCTGTCAGCCTCCAGTGTTGGACTACAGTTATTCATCATAGTGCCTGCCCTATGCTATAGTTTATTGAATTCAAGGAAGATTTCCACACACATAAATCAATAGATTAATATGTTAAATATTTGTTGTGAACTTAAACATTGAGGAATTTTAAGAGGGCTGTAAAGGTACTTGGTGGTGCTACAGGACTTAGAAGTCTATTGCCTGAGAAGCTGAAAAGATGTGCATTTTAGTTGAAAAGAGTAAGATTTTGAAAATGTGTTTTTGAATGATATACTATTCCTCCAATGTTTACTAACATCCCAACTTTCATAATTTTCTCTTTCATTATGCTTCATGTCTAGTGGAAAACGTTGCATAATAACAGAGTAATTCTTAAAGAACACAGCAAAAATTTACACTAGATTCCTAACATGATTTTCCAATATATTTAACAACAATTATTTCAGAACCAGACAAACTCAAATGATTTACCTATTTCATAAAAACATGATTTGCTTAGGTTGAACTAATATATAAGGACAATATTTCCACAAACTAATTTTGTATTTAACTTCAAGGATACAATATAAAATCCACAGGCCTCACTCTACTTCACTCTACCCATCTCTGAGCATTTATTGAAAAATTAACACAGTGAGTAATTCATTTATAAATTACCTATATCTATATCTCGTAAATCAATTGTTATTTAAAAAATAAAGAGTTTCTTCAGATATTTTAAGTCTATAATTAGATAGAAAGAAATTGTTTTAGGAAAATATCAAAGAAATTAAAATAGTGAAATTATAAAAATTGTATTATTTAATTTTCTCATTGAAAAAATATAAGGTGATATCCTACAAGTAGAAATCCGAAGAAATATTTATTTTGTCTTAAACTTAAGAAAATACATGGCACCAAAAACAAAAAGGAACTGGACATATGTTTCAACATTGAGGAAGTCTGGAGGAATGGGTACTGGTTCAGACAATGATGCACTTGCGTTTTGCTCTCAATTCTCTTTAAGGCAATGAGACGAAGATTAAAGGAGTGCCTTTACTCTTCAGTTAAATCTTCCTAGACAGACCTTACAGATACACCTAGAGATTTGTGTTTTTGAAATTCTACAGCAAGTTAACACAAAGAAGGAATTTACTAAGGAAATTTATTTTGTTACAGGTATGTCTGGGTAAGCAGCATTGAACCACTGCTATGGCTAAAAATGAAAGATAAGGAAGTGATAAGACAATCCTTTGAGTAGAAAGGGGCACTTCTGAGGACATCATCTCAAAGGACAAACATGAGGCTGTTACAGAAGATACTGATCTTATCTCACTGCATTGTTTGATTATCTCTGGCCAGGACACCAACAGTGTTAGCCCAACAAAATGGACACCAAGGGTACAATGTACAGATAGTTTAGTTCTGTAGGTTAGATGTCTGAATTTAAGACAGTGGCATGTAAATATGCGAAGACCAAGACTAAAACGTGACTGGAGGATTTTTCAAAAGAAGGAATGAAGGCATGGTGAATGAATGAGTAGCTACATAACAGATCTCCTTAAAAGAATATATATATAAACAATCTCCTTAAAAGAATGTATATAAACCATTATATATTTTCTTTTGTGTTCTTTTTATTTGCTAGTGAGATCAGCCAAATTTCATTTTAAATAATAATACTTAAATTGCTTCACTCTCCAAGAAATTTTTCCATTAAATTGCTATAAGGTTACTATTTTCAGTGGTATTTGTCAATAAAATTAGGATATTTAAACTTAGAACTCAGTGATGCATTTTTACATAAATATAAATATTATTGAACTTTATTCCAACTGGCCCTGTCAATACTGCTTCAACTTGCCTAATTTTAATATCTCTAGCACATTTTAAAATAGATATAATAGTTATTCTTTGAACAAGGCTTAAATGGAGGGAAAAAATAAAATAAACATATTTGCATGTGCGTGTGTATGTGTGTGTGTATGTGATGTTGAAAATTGTATCCACAATTTAACAGGATGTAATGATTTACTTATCTAAAGAATGATTTCATATACATGGTACCATTTCTGTGAGAGGCAGATATAATATCACTTCCATGTGACTAAATCAAATATCTGTGAATTAGTCAGTTATAAGATCTAGAATAAAGTGCAAAGCAGTACTTTATACACTATTAAACTTCATTTATAACATTGGTACATGATTTTACTAAAGCATTTACAAGTAGAAAGTTATTTGAGATGTCAGTTTTAAATGATGGAGTTATTAAATAACATGAAAGACTATTGGAATGTCCAGTAAATATTCCCAAGTAAATGCTAATTGGGATAATATTCTGGTAATTTGAACATAATTTACATAACCAGTGTTTTCATCGATAAAATATCTTCTTGAGTGGCAGTGATAATCATTATCTTTCTGATTCACCTTGATGCTACTCTCTACATTGAATCATGTAAACAAAATGGAAATAAGTGATACTTTATGCAGGCAAATTATTTCGGGCAAATTTAAATCTTGGATAGCCTTAAAACTTACTTGCCTTTTGCATTTACAAAATCAATTCTGAGCAATGCTAAACATGAAACAAATAAGTGAGATAACACCATCTATCCTTATTCTTAATTTCAGATTTATTACATTTTTAACTGTAGAAACTACATAGAGTACAAATTAAGTCAATATTTTAAAATCTGAAAGCATTGAAAGAGAGGTGCTCATATTAAATGTAATGCTTTTTCTCAATATTATTATAATATTAATTAAAATTTAAATTATATGCTAACGTATGTCCTTTTATAATCAATCATCTTTTAAAATGGATCTAATAAATTCAGCTTCTAATAATTAATTAAAACTCAATTATTTTCTTAAATTTCATTTTAGGGGTACATTTTTTGGTAAGAATATTATTGAGAATTTGGAATAACTCAGCTTTTCAAGAAAAAAATATATAAACATTAGTGATTATTACAGTTGTCTGAAAAAAAGATCAATTGAGTTTCTTGTATCCATAGAAAAGTCTTTGTTAACCATTGTCTATTACCAAAACAGAAAACTACTACACTATGACATGTTCTTTCTGAAAAATACCAGTGAGTTTATGCTAAATACTTTGATCCAAACAGGACAGATTAACTTTTTTCAATCTTAAATATTTTAGTAGGCATTCATTGACATTCTTTGTAGTAAACATTCTTTTATTCTTTTACTTCTGCCTTTTACAATATTTCTTTTTTTTTTCCTGAAGTGCTAAACTTTTTAAAGACATGGGAAATTTTTAATCATTAAGTTACAATATTGCAATACTTTTATGTTTTGTTTTTTAAACAGCCTTGCAGTTTTCTTAATTAACATGACTGACTCTTTTAAATGGAGCTTATTACAGTCTTTGGGGTTCCTGTAACCACATGGTGAATAAGGCTAATAGGGATGCAGAGAAAAAAGAAGGGATGTATGAAGGAAGTCACATACAAAATAGTGTAGGGAGAAGATTGTCCCTTAAAGATGTGATCATTGTCAGGGAGCAGGATCAAGCAAAGATCAATGGAATAGTCAGAATAAAAAGTGTTTCTCTTTTTTTAATTGATTATTTTTGAGCACTACATTTTTCAGTCCTCTCCTCCCTACCTCCCTCCTCCTCTTCAACCCTCTCCTATATCCCCATGCTTCCAATTTACTCAGGAGAACTTGTCATTTTCTATTTCCCATGTGGATTAGATCCATGGATGTCTCTCTTAGGTTCCTCATTGTTGACTAAGTTTTCTGAGATTGTGATTTATAGGATGGTTTTCTTTGCTTTATGTTTAAAACCACTTATCAGTGAGTATATATGGTAACTGTCTTTCTGGGTCTGGGTACTTCACTCAATATGATGTTTTCTAGCTCCATCCATTTGTCTGCATATTTCAAGGTGTCATTATTTTCTCTGCTCTGTAGTACTCCACTGTGTAAGTATACTACATTTTCCTTATCTGTTCTTCAGTGGAGGGGCATTTAGGTTGTTTCCAGTTTCTGGCTATGACAAACAATGCTGCTATAAACTTAGTTGAACACTTGTCCTTGAGGTACATACATACACACACACACACACACACGTATATATCCAAAAGTGGTATTGCTGGGCCTTGAGTAAGGTTGTTTTCTAATATTCTGAGAAATGCCACATTGATATTTAAAGTGGATGTATCAGATTATACTCCCACAAGGAATGAAGAAGTGTTCCCTTTTCCCCACACCCTCTCCAGCATAAGTTGTCATCAGTGTTTTTGATCTTGGTCATTCTTACAAGTGTAAGATGGAATCTCAGAGTTGTTTAGATTTGCATTTCTCTGATGAAAAAAAGTAAAAGTGCTTCTCTTAACCCGTTTCTCTGAAATATGGGAACCTGAAAGTATAGGAAACTAATAACTGAAGCCTTCATTAAGCTTATGATAGTTTTGATAAGTCACAGACATTTTAATGAATATAAATAAAATAATTTTGTGATTTTTCTCTAATCTAGAATTACTTGGATGATGGTTTACTGCTAAGATTAAGCACTGAAGCATTGTTTTCAAAAAGTTACAATCTGTTTATAGTATGGTAGCATCCTTGGGTTAATTATGAAAGGCTTGTGAGATTTGTCAAGTGAAAAGGACTGAAAGATAAGCAAAAATAATGGAGGCTAGAGTATTGGACCAGGACATTGTGTAATGTGAGGATGCAAGCATTAGGAAGAGGACAGAAGATTGATTTTAAGGACTTCTGCCCATAAAACAAGCAAAAAAGGAGGTGTATCTTTACATCATTATCAAATTTATATATTTTATTACTGAAAATGAGAAGAGACCTCAGCAGCAGAGAGGGAGAGAGAGAGAGAGAGAGAGAGAGAGAGAGAGAGAGAGAGAGAGAGAGAGAGAGAGAGAGAGACTTGTCAACTACTTACTCCAGGGAGTGAGGTCTACCATGAATTGTGGTTGATATACTCAGTTACACTCAATTCAAGAAAGTTGATTTTCCACTTGCCAACAGGTATCAAGTGCAAACAGTTTTGGGTTTTTTTTTTTGTTTTTGTTGTTGGTTTTTGTTTGCTTATTTGTTTTTTGGGTAGAGGTGGGATTTTTGTTCAGTTTTGTGAGTATCTGGAGTATATATCTACATCACTACCGTTTTATCTCTACTATTTCTTTGGAGCCATTCATCATGTCTTGCATTTAGAATATTTCTGTCTCTCATTCTGCATACATTCTTGAGACTTAAGGGAATGGGTTTATAAAGGCACTGCATTTAAGTTTCAGTGCTCCAAGTACATTCACTTTCTACATACTGTCCAGTTGTGGCTCTCATTGCAAATTACCATCTACTGTAATAGCAGCTTCTCTGGTGAGGTCTAAATGAGGTGAGAGCTCCATTTATAGCAATGTGTTATAAATTTCCCTTTCCCAGATGATCCCATGATTCCAGGTCAGGCTCCAAGCCTAAGAGTACTTTGCCAGTACAAAATAGAATACATATTTTTTTTAAGTTTTTGTTTTGTTTCTGTTTTATTGGTTTTCACTTGTTTATTTCATTTGATTTTTGATTTTGTTTTGTTTTGTTTTTAAAGAGAGTGATAGGGTGAAATTGGATATGAAGAAAGGGGCAGAGGATCTGCAAGAAACTGGGGGAGGAGAAGGAATGGGATCAAAATATATCATATATCAACTCACACCAGGGTCTGGAAAAAAAAGGTATAACTCAATTAATAACATTGTGTTTACACCAACAATCCCCATGTTTCTAAAACTTAAATCATATAACAATAAACATTGGACATATTACCCAAAATAAAATACTATTGTCTGATTTCATGCCTTCCCCATTTTGAAGCATTTGCAAATGTGTTAATATTTTCAGTGAGAAATGAAATGAAAGTGAGACTATCCCCAGGAATTTGCTTAGACAGAAAAAGTAAGTATAACAAATGGAAAAATACATTCACTCATTGGAAACAATAAACTAAGTTATATAAAATGGAAATCATTTTGAAGAAAAATATGAAACAAGAATTTCACAAGTAACAATGAAATCTGTGAATTTAAGTGATCGTTAATATTCCTCAATAATTATTGCCAGAAAATCTTGCTTCATTTACATATCCACTCTCTGATCATCTCCACTCGAGTTAACTTTGAGGAAATCAATTATGGATATATTAATTTATGTTGGGACATTTGTCACATATCTACAGGTTATTTTGAAATGGAATTTATTTGTGCTTTAAATGCCTTTGTTACCCTGAATCACTGAAAATATCATAGCACAAACCGCCTGCTTAGTGCTACTTCTCTGAAGGAAATATGACTACACCTTTTGTCTCACAGTTTAATAGATTTAGTTTAAATTGCAGCTAGAACTAATACATACATTATTCTTGTTTATAAGAAACTTTCACTGACTTTAAATCAAGTTATTTTACTGCAAATTCATTATTGCAAACTTTCTTCACTTGTGAAGAGTACATATGTTCTTTTTTGAAACATGTGGTTAAAAGGGTATGCCTGCTATGTTTCCTTACATAAATTCATTTGGATTTTAATATTATAGTGTTCGTTTGCTCTACAGAACTTCTATAATTTTCTTTACTTAAAACATTATAAATAACCTAAAATTCATTTTAATGTTTTCCATTTTAATTTTCTCAAATAATTTAATTTCAATTTTTTGTAATTTAGAATTGCGATGTTTTTGCAAGTCATTTGTCATTTTCCTTATTTCTTTTAGCTCATTATAACAATTTTAGTTCATCTTTTTTATTGTGTGGTAGGCATGGATGTCTAATATTCTTCTTCAACTGTAGGGACATTACAGTTTACAGATTATATACCCTTTATTTCCTCTTATTTCAAAGGTAGATCACAGTAGCTTTCCCTGACTCATTTTACAGGAATTTTCTTTTTCTTTTGTTTAATCCACATTAGAATAGTAGGATCCAGCTTTCTGAGATTCACATCTGTTTTTTGTTTCTGTCATATTTTCTCATTATCCTACCCAACTCATTGATATTCTCATCATGCTTTTGACTTGGGAGTGCAAGTTGGTTTATGAGTCTCCAGGGTTCATAACCCAGAAACTTGGACAGCTTCAGCACTGTTGACCTTCCTATATCCTGTTCTATGTATTTGATAATTGGTGTCTTTAATTTCAACTAACTCCCATGATGGCCAATTTCAGAGTCATCATCAGGCTGGTTGATGAGTTTTACCCTGAACACAAGATGCTGGCTCTCAGTGTTCCACTTCTCCGGATCAACACGTACCTTTATTTAACAATACTTTTGATATTAATGTTTAACTAGTTCATTTACATTTTAGGTTTCAAGAATGTGATTTGTCTCCTAGCATTGTGAGGATGTTATTCTGTTTACTGTCTAGTTTGTTTTTCCTGTCTTCCAAACTGCACTTCTTTAAAAAGAGTTTCTGCAAATAAATTATAACACTAACAATATTCCTGAACAATAACATATTCCTGAAGTACTTCTGCAGATAATATTTAAACAATTCTAAATATGAAATCTAGCAATGTACTCTCACATTTGTTTCTAGTTCCAATAGGGATATAAGTATAAACACAAATCTTACAGTAAATAAAGAAATATAGTTAAATCATTCATTCTGTTTATGTATTATACATGTTGAAACAGTAAAAGAGTCTTAAAGAAATTATAAACAGTCAACTTTAAAAAAATTAATAATCTCTTTATAAAATTGGTAATGCTATTTATTAAATAACAAAGAACATATGATGATGACACAAAAAGAAATTAAAAAAACAGTTAAATAGAAATCTGAGCTTTCCATGTTAAGCCTGTGCTTATACTTAGGTTAGGTGCTCAAATATATTTTGTTGTATGTTTATGGTGAAATTTTTGTAATAGTCATGCTTCATGAATAAAAAATATTTAGAATTTTCAAGATTTTACAAGTCATGAAGCTTTCTGTTCAGAGCGATTCTTTTTTCCTTCCATCTAAACAATCATCTCTTTTCCAAGACCGGGTTTTAGTATGTATCCCTGGCTGTCCTGAAACTTGTTCTATAGAACAAGCTGGCATTGAACTCTAAGTTCCATATACCTCTGACTCCTGAGATGGATTTGGTCATGATATAAGAAGGATTAAATAATAAATAAAAGGAATAGGAACATAAATGGTAGAGAAAATGGAGAAACAGAGGAAGAAGAAAGGGAGGAAGAGAAAGAAGGGAAGGAGGAACAAGAGGAAAAGAGGAGGAATAGTAAGAGGAGAAAAAGGAGAAAGGCTATATTGTAGGAGAAGAGTAAAAGAAAAATATGAAAAAATATGCTTCAATGCTACAATAAAACAACGAGGCACTATGCATACTGGCTACCAGAATGCAGCATAATGTATTCTGTCATTAATTCACAATAGAAAGTTTTCCAATCATCAAGAAGTAACTATACCATTTTCAGTAAGATGTATGCAACTGAGATACTACTATTTATTCTCTTTTGTAGTTTCAGAAATTTTTATGTGGAAAAAAAAGGAGAAAAATGTCTAGAGAACAAAGAAATCTAATGAGAGTTTTCAGGGTAAAGAAAGTGGAGTTTCTGGTAAAGAAGGGGAGTAAGGTTATAAGCAATCCATATCTTTGGAGTTATTTAAAATATCTGTGTGGAATTTAGAGTTGATTATGATAAATGTACAGAATGAAATATATATTTTGAAGGGAGCAAAGTAGCTGGGGTGATGACCATGAGTCATTTGGGAGCTTCTAATGCTTTACAAATTCCTTTACACCTATATATTAGGTATAATTAGATGAAATTGCTTTTATGGCTGGATTCTGACAGTTTAAATATGTATATCATTCTAGTTCATACATCTATCCATTTTCTTCCCAATGCTAGTCACCTGGATAATTCAAGGATAACCTTAAAGTTTCATGATGAGCATAGAACTCCTACAGTTCATGTTATTAAATCAACTCTTCAAGGAGTATTGAAGATTGCAAAATATATAGAAATCACCTTAAGTAAGTGAAGACTGGAAGTTATTTTCTATTAAACAATGAGTCTGACAAATATAAAGTTATTTCAAAATAAGTAACTTTATTAATATTTGGTTACATTATCTCATAATTAAGGATAAAAATCTTTTTGACCTCATCTCAATCAACTTTGCTCTCTTTAATTGACTCTCCTAGTTAGCTTTTATTTATTTACTTGTTTGTTCATTCTTGCTACTATGGAATTGCTAGTCTAATTAAATGGAAGAAATACGTCATGAGGTACTGTTGTTGCTACAGAAATTTCATAGATAATTCCTTTTTGATTTTAATACTCCTCTCCTGTTTTTCCTGTGGATTCAAAAGTGCTGTAAAATACGTGTGAGTTTCTCACAAACTCTGTATACATACTTCCAAGAGTGTAATGGAAGAAACAACTGAAGTGAACTGTCTGACCTCTTCACAGTGAGGAAGGTTTCCGTGTCCAGAAAGTTAAGTTAGATGCAATTTCCTTTTTTTCCTTGGCCATGAAACCTAAACAAAGCTCTCTGTAGCCAAAAATCCTGCTGTATTCTAGAAAGGAATTTATGCTTTAGGTTTCCCATCCTTCTGACTTGTCAGCTACAGATCAGGGGATTTCTTATCAGGCAGGATCACAAAGATCTGTGTTAGCTGTGATAGTTCTACTGCTGTGAAGAGACACCATACCAGAGCAACTTTTGTAAAGGAAAAATATTTAACTGGGTGGAAGTTTAAGTTCAGAGGTTCAATCCATTACATGGTAGGGAACATGGCAGCATGCTGGCAGACATAGTGTTGGAACTGAAAGTGCTATATGTCTTGCAGGCAACGAGAAGTGGACTATTTCTCTGCATGTAGCTTGAGCATATATGGATCCTCAAGGCCTGTCTCCACAATGACATACTTCCTCCAACAAGAACATACCTACCAGTGTATCATACCTATATCAACAAAGCCACACCTCCTAAAAGTCGCATCCCCTTTGGGGGTGATTTTCTTCAAAACCACTACAAGATGCCAGTTAGTCTCTCCAGACTTTTCATCTGTTTCTGAGAGTCAACACTAATTCTCCAGTCCTTGTATCCTTGGTGCTATTTTCTTTTCCTCTATGATATGATTGCAAATAAACTAACTAGGCCTTTATAAATTCCAAGTAAAGCAGCCAGAAAAAAAAAAACATTTAAATACCTAGAGAAGGTGTGAGACAAAACCCTTTTTCCATAATTGGTGTAAATAGACTTTCTCCAGTTTTTTCTAAAGTAGTCAGTGTCCTGCTTTACTCACACAGCAGGTGGCAAATGGCTACTGAGAAATTTGTAACAGCAGGGTGTGAAGGCAATAATAATGCCTTCCTCTGCTTTGTGAGTCCCATTCCCAAAGCATTTCTATATGGATTTGAGTCGCAGCATAACTAGAGGGCTGACAGAGCAGACACTGTCACCCTTCCCAGATGAGACAATATCACAGACAGAAAGTAAGTGTCAGAATGAAAATTTCAACCAGGGTCTTCAGAAAATTACTAGGCCATTTTTGCAATTTCCTAGTTATGTTTGGACATGGTTCTGTGCTAATGAAATCTTTCAGGAAGAAATTGATTGTCCACAGAAACAGAATGTAGCTGGTATGAGCTCCAGTACTAGCTGGGATGGTTTAAATTTAACCAAAAAGTTACATAGAACATAATTCCCGTGAGTAGGAGGTAATTAAAAAGAGATATTTGATGTATGCATCTGCAAAGGAAATCTGCAATTTAGCAAATCTTTAAATGAAAAATAAGTAAGGTTAACAGTAACAGAGGCAGTCAACTACATCTGCAAAGCACCTGCTAAGTATAAAGAAACCATGCAGTAGTTTTCTGGATTTCTGAAAATGATGTTCATTAAAACTGTTCTAGCTCACTTAGCAGTGTTGAAGAAAGTGAGACTAAGATTAAATGAGGCTAAGACTAATTATATTTGACATTTGTATTTACTTTTGAAAAATTTTTATTATTGTATTATATTTATATTATTGCCACCCTTAACTTGCACAATTTCCATTCCTCCTACACTCCTTTTACTCCCTCTCCAATTATTGATCTCATCTTTAAGTATTGCAGTTATACAACAAACAAGGCAAATATTTGTATCTTCAAAACAGCCTTTTGAATTGATTAAGTATTGTTTAAGTATGTACGTGTTTAAGATTATTCAAAATGAAGAAAATAATTGCCTGTGTTGTGCCTAAATCCAACTAATATATATTTCTACAACAGAATCTATATACCTGAGGAATTAGCAACACTAAAAAAGAAAAGTTAGAAAGACCGAAAAAACCAGCGACCAAAATGTTTGCTGGAAGAGAATATCTTTTATATACGACTGGAAAGCTGCTTCTATGGAAACTCAAAAATACATGTGTCTAAACAAAATTTAAATAGCGATTGTTGTGGTTTTTAATTAATAATATTGGGGTCCCCAAAAGTGGGACCCAGAGTCGAGACCACATGGTCAGGGCTCCAATGGCGGTGGGTCCCCAGCTTTCATTGGAGGCCAAGGCGGCGAATGGCGGCAGGTGGCAGTGGCAGCAGGCAGCATGAGATCAGGTGGACAGTTAAAGTTATAAGCATTTATTAGATGGATTATGGAGGGGAAGAAACAGAAGAGGAGAGAGAAGGAGGAAAGGAAAGAAAGAAGGGGAGGGAGAGGGGAGGGGAAGTGGGAGAAGTCCCCCCCACCCGAGAGCTGTGGGTGACAGAGAGAATGGATCTGCAAACTACAGGCTTGCTTGCCTGCAAAGGAGGAGTGGGCATGGCTCGCCCTTAAAGGGATAGAATCCATTACAGCGATGAGACCAGTTGGCATGCCAATGTGGATGAGGGAAATCTCACAAGACTATTGGACAATGAGTTTCAAGCAATCAATGGCTAGAATGGTCAGTTGCTGTGGCAGTAGGGTGTTCTTCAGACTTGAGTGCCATTGTAGATTATCCTATTCAAGTGGGCAACACTAAGTAGATACACATATGATATTAAATAATAATTGTAATATTTACATGATGAAATACATTTTTTGATAATATGGGGATAGTTCTAAGAGCTATGACTGGAAGACAGATATTTTTGTAAGTTTGGCATGGTTAAATAGTGAATTTACTACATATGAGGAACAGAATGCCTAGAAAATTTAGGAAACAAAAAGGGATTTCAATTTTTGTAACCTTTTTAGTTTGATTGACCCTGGGAAAGGCCAACCTTTCTCTCAAAAGAAATCATTTTCCTATAGTTCTTTATCTATGAGTATGGCTCCATATAGTCCCCTGCTTCTTTGTTAACGTGTGTATTGACATTGTTATTGTTTAGGTCTTATTTAGGCAACAATTACTAGAACACCAATTGCATAGAACTTACTGGCAATATGGAAGTTAGACTGCAGGGAGAAGGCTTTTAGTCTACTTAATTCATCGATCCCCTATGTCCTTGTAAGTAGAATCTTTAGTAACAGGAATTAATTTGTAACCTCTGTGAGGCAACCAAGGGCACCAGCAATAACCTAATTTATTTGGGAGTTACTTGGACTACAGTGACCAACAACTGAAACCAAGATTTCTTTAGCTTGGCATAGGGTATTTGTTTGATAGAGTGTGACTCTCATGGGGAATATTATTAGCTCAAGTCGAATAACCTATCGTTACTTATATATGTAAGTATAAAGTAATATTTCCTTGACAGTTTATCAAAAGATTTAGTTAGTTTCCATCCTTCCTCCTTCTTCTGTATTGACTTCTTCCCTCTCAGTTAGAGTCTCCTCCCATGGCCCACTCCCTATTATCTCTCTCCTGCTATTTCCCTCAAGTCAAACTCCTTTGTTTTTCTTATACTTTTCTGGTTTCTGTTGTTACTCCTTACTGTTTATTCACCTTTGAAGAGTTAAAGCTAGGACCCACAGATGAGAGAGAATATACGGCATTTTTCTTTCTGAATACATGTTATTTGATTAATATACTACTTTCTAGTTTCACCAATTTATCTAAAAATTTTCACAATTTAGTTTTTGTTACAGGTAAAAATATTTATTGAATTATGTACATGTAATATATGATCATTATCTATTCATTTGTTGATGGATATTTAATTTATTACATATAATAGCTCTTATGAATAAGGTGGCAATGAAGTGTTGTACAAGTATATTTAGAGTAAGATGTTCAGTCTTTGGTTATATGGCAAGGAATGGTATAGCCGGATTATATGGTAGATTTATTTTTATCTTTGTGAGAGTTCCTCATGGTGATTTCTAGAGGAACTGCACAAATTTGCATTCAGAGCAACAGAAAATATTGGTTTCCCTTTCCACATACCATCACCAGCATTTATTGTCAGTTCTTTAGTTGATCTTTACAACTCTAATGAGAATGGCATGGAGATTTAAAGTTGTTTTAATTTGCATTTTTCTCATTCCTAAGGATCATGAACACTCTTTGAAAAATTTGCTATCTTTACTTCTTCTATTGGGAAAATTGGTCTAACTTCTAGCATATTTATTAATTTTGTCACTGGTTTTGAGGAGGTTTTTTTTTTTAACATTTTTAGTGCTTTGCATATTCTTGATTTTTTTTTCTGTCACTCTGTGGCTTTCTTCTTCATTTCACTGTTTTCTTAGCGATGCAGGAACATATTAGTATTTTAGAGTCCTGTTTGTCAATTGTCAGCCTTAATTCCTGTGGTGGAGTCCTTCTCAGATTTTCCTTTCCTATCCTTGCATTTATTAGGATACTGCCTATTTTTTTCTAACAGTTTTAGTATTTCAGGTTTCAAATTGACATCTGTGATCTCCTTAGAGATAATGCTTGTGTGGTATAAACAACATGGGTCTACAAACATTCTTATGGATGTAAAATCTAGTTCTCTGCAACATTTTTTAAAAATGTTGTCTTTTCTCCAGTTCCTTTCTTCTTTGGGGTCAGTTATATCTATGGGATAAAGTTATGTCTCACGTCTGGGGCTTTTATTTTATTTCAAAAAGTCTTTGACAAAAATACAACACATTTTAGACAAAAATCCAACATATTTTCATGGTCAAAGTACTAGAGATTGTAGGATTAGAAGTAAAACATCTTAACATAATACAATCTATATGTAATAAACTTACAAACGACATATTACTAATGGAGGAATTCTTGAAGCAAACCCATCAAAATCATGAATGTAACAAGAGGTAGTGTGTCTCTATTCCTATTCAATAGAGTGTTGGAAGCACCTACTAGAGCAATAAAACAAGAAAAAGAAATTATCGGGAACACATAGAAAAGGAGCCAACTTATTCATATGTGTAGAGGAGATAATATGATAAATATCAAAAATACCACCATAATACTTCAATAACCAATTATCAAACCAGAAAAGTGAAAGTTCACAAAATCAACCTACAAGAATTTACCTTTCTATACACCATCAACAAACATGCTAAGAAAAAATATGTTGATATATTCTCATTTATAGTATTATCAAACACAATAAAAATACCATGGACTAAGGGAGCTGAAACATAACTAAGATGATGAAAGTACTCTACAATAAAAATGTCAAGTCTTTGACAAATTAAAAACATGAAAGCCAACATTTTTATGAATAACTATAACTAATGTTTTAAAAATGAACATCTTTCTAAAAGCAGTTTACATACTCAATCTGACAGGATTGAAATACCCACACATGCTTCACAGAAATAGAACATAAATCAAAACTCATCAGAAGTAAGAATAAGTCTGGCTAGCCAGTTCAGTCCCAAGACAGAACAGCACTGGTGGGTCTGAGATAAGGCACTCAGAGGCCTTCAGGAAACACCAATGACCAATTTGTCTTGGAATGTCTTTAGAATTGAGAATACGTTATACTTCCTACGACAATCAAGTGTCACTTAGGTCACCAGGTAAAGTAGAGGTACTCAAAATAAAAGGATGCTGTGTTGTTTGGGGAGACCATAAGCTATGGAGACACATTGTCAGAGTAATGTCAAGTTCTCATGATT
>JAQHUG010000087.1:520826-532724 GCA_028555095.1 Dicrostonyx torquatus | reverse complement strand
CACTGAGCCATCTCTCCAGCCCCTCAATCTGAAATCTTAAATATTAATAGAAACTAAACTAACTAAAAGAAGACCCTCCTCAAGATATTGGTCACTGGCTTTGGCAACAAATTTCTGAGAATAAAAGAAAACTCCAAAGCCCAAGAATATAAAAGCAAGAACAAGAATTGCATAGAATTAGAACAGCCTGCACAGCAATTGAAATAACTGGGAGAAGGACAAGACAACCTAAACAGTGGGTGACATTTTGACAGATACTTACCTGGAAGAAGGATAATATCTTGACTATATATAAAATTAAGGAATTGCATAAATGTTAAACAAACCAATATTAGTAAAATAAATCTATATATTCCTAAGTGCTTTAAACTCCTATTCAACTAAATAAGATAATTTTATTTGATGAAATAAATCCAGAATTTTATTATGGTATTATTTTTTCTAAAAGTTTCTCATATTGGAAGCTGTAGATAAAGCAATATGATTAAAACATTGGTTTCTATTTTGTCAGACATGTCTGAAAATGGATTTCAAAATATATTCCTCATACCTCTGAGCCCTTCAAATATTTATTTCGATTCTGTATTGTTATCTACATTTTCCCTGAACAAAATAATAAATGAATAAGTAAAAATGACAATTTTCATCATTATCATCATCATCAATATTATCTCTTGAGTACTGTCTTCATCATCCTCATTTTCAAAATGAGCTATTATGGGTGTCAAGAATTCTACCAAATATTTTATGTGCTCCTAAAAGAAAGAAGTAATTATCCCTTACTTTTTTTGTGTTGTCTCAGCAAGCATGAATGGTGTCTTCAAAATTAAGCAGATGGCAAATAGTGGAACTGACATTTCTATCCTGTTTTGACTGCCTTATCACAGTGTCCTCACAACCTTGTATTCATCTGCTTTCTCACTTACAGACCTGCTCCAAATGCAAAAATATCTATAATGTACTTTGCTCTAGCCATATTTTCTCTATTATCTTATCCAAAAGAAGCCATTTATTTTCTTATGCTATATACACATTTTCTCAGAGAAGTTACTATATTAATGTAAACTATTTTTTACACTCCTCCTCCTCCCATTTACTGTATCCACTGAGTCAGGCAAACATTTCATTTCTTTGCCTTCTCATTATGTGTCTCATTTGTGGTGTCCTTCTTAGCTCCCAGGGAAGGAAAGATGCTTGACTATTATCATCCCCCAGGCATTTGTCATTCAGTCAATTACAAAGACACATCTTTAACAGCTTTACACAAATGTAATCATTCATTTCACAGTTTTCGAGCTACTTTCCCTGCTTTTCTCAGCATGGTATTCCTACTTACGAACTTATTGTAACTTTTGTGCATTTCAAAATATATCTCATCAATTGATGTGAATTCTTATCTTTTAAATTTTAAATTCATGGACTATTTTAAATACTCAATCAGATTTATTAAATAATTCAATGACTTCAGTTATTTCATTTCAGTAATCATAGACAAAAAAGTAAAACAATTATAAAAACTGTGATGCATTAATTTGATTTATGCATTCTGCTTTAACTATTTCTGTTATTCATGCCCTACAAAATGAATAACTATAGATTACCCAAAGGTAAAAATACAATTCTATCCAAGAGATCCTGTGTGGAAACTCTACTGTTTTTAGCTAGAGTTTTGGACTTTCAAGGACTTGAACCTAAAAATAAATATTATCTTGTTGGAAGGCGGGTGGCTGCTTGTTGGTTCCCGGCCTCCTGGCTAGCTTACACCGGAAATAATCATACAGAAACTGTATTAATTAAATCACTGTGTGGCCCATTAGCTCTAAGTTCTTATTGGCTAACTCTTCCATCTTCATTTAAACCATTTGTAGTAATCTTTGTATGGCCACGTGATGGCTGACTGGGTAAAATTCCTAGCATCTGTCTCAGGTTGCTCCATTGCTTCTCTCCGACTCTGCCTTCTTCCTCCCATGCTATAGGCCAAGCCAGTTCTTTATTCATTAACTAATAAAAGCAGCAAGTAGACAGAAGGACCTCCAATTTCTTTTCTTTTGTCAGACTCATTTTATCTATTGAAAGATTATCCCTCATTCTGACTTAATCCTTAAGATTACACTAATGTAACACAGGATTAATATAATGAGAATAACATTTTAAACTTATAACATGTATAGTAATTCAAACAGAGACTTGGTTGCATTGCTCATACACACATAAACATAAAATTGTTGATGAAAGAAATACCTAGATCCTTAACAGCACTCGGGATTAAGATGGGATCAGGGTTTCAGGGAGATAAGGATGAAGGGTGCATATTTTCTGCAAAATTGAGCATGCAACATGCTCTGCCTAGATTTAGTGGGAGGCCCTTGGTCCTTCCTTGAAGAATGTGCTAGACATTGTTGACTCCCCATGGGAAGTCTTACCCTCTCTAAAGAGTGGATGGGGGTAAGGTGGGTGGAAGATGGAGGAAGCAGGAGGAGGGGAAGGAGTGAAAACTGGGATTGGTAGGTAAAATGAGAAAAGATTGTTTTTTTTTAAAAAATTAATTAATTAAAAAATAGACAACTGTTAAGACTATAAGCCAGTGAGTAACAGATGAATCTACATCTGTTTGTTTACCAAGTGAAAGACTGACAGCACAATGCTGTTTAAAAAGTTCTTTTACTTGCCTGCTTTCAGTATAATGTTTGTTATAAATGCCGACTCCAACACATTGTTTTGCCAGACCTCTGAGTCTCCTATCATGCTTCGTCATACTTGTAACACTCAGTAGTTTGTCTGACAATATTTTGAATACTGTAACTCTATAAATTCTTTAATCTGTAAATTTCCATATGTTTATTTAAGAAACAAAGCACATAGGGGCAAAAATATGATGTCAATGTCACAAGACACAGAGCTAACATAGAGACATTTTGAAATTACATACAGGAATGTCTTGCTTGGCTCTCTGCTATTATTCCTTAAACTTTCAATGGAAATGTTAGTTGAGTTTCTCATCAGGGAAAAGATGTCACAGTTATATTTAATTTTTGTGTTCCTAATTTCAGGTTAGAAGTTTCTCCTATTTTCATATCCTTTAGAGGATGCGAACTGTTTTCCATGGGTGACAGCATTATGTAAAAGCACTATTCGTTCACACAGCATTACTGTAAGAGCACTTCCTGTGAATAAATGCTGCAATTGATGGAAATGTAAACACAGGAACCCTGATTCCCCATCTTTTGCCTTCTGAAGCCTGGCTGGTTGTTTATTCAATTTAAAAGTACCTCAGTGTTCTAGCTTTATTCCTGTTTCTGTTATAAAACACTCAGATGCCCCCCAAAAACTTAAGGGATTAACCAGTTAGCTTGGTTTGTGTTTCCAGATATAATCCATCAGGACAGCGACCTAAGGCATGAACCTGCAACTAAGAGGCATGAAGAAATATTCCTTGCTGTCTTGTTCTCCAGTTTCTTGAGACTCACAGCTTGATAATTTTCCTGATATAACTCAAGGCAAGTCACTGTCCACAATATTCTGTACTCTTCTACAATGTTTGCTACCTAAGGTGGTCTCTCACTGATTAGGCTTCAACCTGATATTGAAAATTATTCATTCTTTCCCAAGTGATTCACAGTTGTGTGAAGGTCACCAGTGATGCTAACAGCCTCAGACACACAGACATAGACACACACACACACACACACACACACACACAAACATACACACACTCCTCTCAATTAAATAGCACGCATGCTAATAATAGTAGTCATTGAGCATTAACACATGAAACTTGGAATTATGGAAATAATTTGAACTACTCATATTTATACTTAAACACAGTATGATGAGCAGAGAATGATGATTTAAAAAAAGAAAAATAAAAATACAAGGGGAGACCTATTTGTTGCTTATGTACCTCTCTTGCAATGATGAGGCTCTATATTTGAGATATATTGTTAAACAAAATAAATATACTCTAGACAATAAGCCAAAGTAATCCAATAATTATGTTGTACTAAATAAAAAAATGACAAATTGTCTTGGCTTAAAATTTAAGTGTCATTTGAATAATTGTACTAACACTATATTCCAACTGTAGTTGACAATGAAAATTAATATATTTATAGACTCTAGTTGGAAAAACCAAAATTTTGTTGTACAAATACCACTCCCTGTGGTAATGACCATAATTTTGTCCTGAGGCACAATGTTGTAATTTTCTGTTGCTGAGCATTGAGATTTGGGCATATAATATATTACTGTTAGCTGTTAAAGCCAGAAACTATGACTGTTTAAAGATGGAAAACATGCATTACATATGAAATAAGTGGGTAAAGGAGAGATTGAATCCAAGCATAGAGAAGCAGCATTAGAATTCTGGGACACTGGACTAAAATATTAGTCATAAGATCTAAAAGAACATTGATAATAAAAACACTATGAATAATATATCAATAATTCAAAAAAGTTTGCCAGACATCCAGATTTTCTTAGACAGTTAAGTAATATAGTAATTTCCCTCTATTTTGTATTAATGACTATAATCAAAGAAAAATGTTTTTAAGAAACATCAGAATTTTATCATATCTTACAGAAAATATAGCTTTGAATCATCAACCAAAATATGATTGTATCTTCTTCTACTTAAAATCTTAAGTATTTTATAGAGAATTAGTAATAAAAAGACAGTACAACTTATATTTTATAAAATTTTTGCTCACAGGGGTTGATGAGATGGCCCAAGGGACAAATTTCTTATTTTGTAAATTTGTACATCCAAGTTTAGATCTCGAGAACCCACATGACTGTCAATTCAGAAATCAGATATAGAGAATACCCCAGAGCACAGTGACTTCTCAGATATGTCATATCTATCCGTGATTATTGCATTAAACCGAGACCCTGTGTCAATATTCAGTACAGCAGTTGAAAAAAATTCTGAACTAACCCTGAGCCTCAACACAGGCTTGCACATATATCTGCCTGCACCTGTCTTCAAAAGAACCCACATACATGAAAACAAAGATGTATGCAAGGGTAACACATGCACACATATGGATGAAATAGAAAAAAGAAAAGTTCATTAAGACTTTTCGCATACGCGGTAAATTCTATATACTATTTCAGTCATATGTTATCCAATATTCAGCCGCCCATGAAATGTAATTCTAATGTTTTGCAAACTGTTACACTCATATAGTGAGTACTATTCTTATTTGTTAGCTCCCAATGAAAATGAAAGTGTTTGTGGTTTCAAGAGCCTCATTATACTGCAAATCTCCCCCTGGCCTCATTGCTTAACATGCCAGTTATTCACTTTTACTCTTCACTACATTCTGATGGTGGAAGTCTTTTAGGACTGCAATAATCAAGTAGACTAAAAGCAGCCATGTATTTTTGAGTGTTCTGGAGGCTCTATCAGCAGAGCCAAAGTCTGTTCTCTGTGATCTGCAGGTAAGAATCTTTCCCTGCCTCTTCTACGTTTTTGACTTTGCCTGCAACCCTTCACTTCTGTTAGTTTACAAACATGTGTCTTTTAGTTGGCCCTTTGCTGGCCTGCCATTCTGAGTCTTGGTTTTCATCTGATGTGTTCAATTCTTTTGAAAGATGATCATATTTCTTTATGCCATGCACTAACAATATCTAATTAAGAGGCTACTGTCTACATATATATAATAATGAACTGAAATATTATAATCTATTTTTCTGCATGTGCTAAAATTCCTAAGGGTGTTTTTAGCTTTTGTTTTATGCAAATTTGTGCCTGTGATATGCTTTCATTCATTTTTGTTCTTCTATGTATGGATTCAACTTTACAGAGACACGTTTGTGCAAGGACAGACAGAGGCTCAAGTTTTCCTCTGTTGCTTACCATGTTTATATACAGTAATATAAAACAAAATAAACAAGCTATGAAAGTGTTTCTGTTTGGATAGTAGAGCATACTAATTCTAAGCAAGCAATACATCCAGCAGAAATCTTGACATTTCCACAATATTTCTGGTGATTTAATCAGGAAGAAATAAATAACAAACAATATAAGACAAATGCACTAAGAAACTAATTAAAGAGTGCTTGGAAACAATTAAAATCATAGTTTGACTCACAATAATTGAAATAAGTAAATGATGTGGGATTCCCCTCTGTATGCTGTGAATATGTTTTATTACCACTAGATAATAAAGAAGCTGTTTTGGCCAATGACTTAATAGAGTAAATCCAGGTGGGAAATAAGAATAGAGATATAGAGTAAGCGAAATCAAAGAGATTTCATTTAGCTCCCTATGGAGAAAGACACCCAGAACCTTTACTGGTAGGCCACAATCTCATGATGAAACATAGATCAATAGAAATTGGTTAATTAAAGATGTAAGAGCTAGTTAGAAATATGCCTGAGTCTTTGGCCAAGGAGTGTTGTAATTATAGTTTCTGTGTGATTATTCGGGTATGGGTGGCCAGGAAACAAATGTGCAGTCTCCTACACAAAAAATCAGTTAAAAGCAAGGAGAACACCAGCCAACATACCAAACTGGACTAGGTAAATTCCAGGAGCTCTCAACCCTGCATGAAGGTCTACCAAGCACTGAGTAAGGCTGGACATGCGACAGGTGACCTACACATGTAGAAATACACCAATTGATTTCCCGGTGCCAAGCAGTCAACTCTGAAATCATGTGTTTGGACTCAACAGGTTGTGTTTAAGAATATATTGTGTGTGTGTGTGTGTGTGTGTGTGTGTGTGTGTATATATATATGTATATGTATATATGTATATGTATATGTGTGTGTATTGTATAATAATTGAAATAAAAATTCAGAAATTGAAGGAGAATGGGGTGGGGCTGGGCATATGGCAGGCTTAAGAAAGGACAGGGGAAACTGTATTAAATAAAAATGCTCAAAATTGACTAAGAACAACAAAATAAATTTAAACTGAATTCCAGGAAAATTCTTGCAGATTTTACAAAAGACAGTCACATAGGGATCCTTGTTTACCATGACTTTTCTTAGAAATATTGACAAATAATTTGTTCAAACTTGGGTTGGGTAATAAATCTTTCCAGGCAAGGATGCAGAACTCATGCATTAGAAGTGGTCCCCACACTAACTGTTGTAATTCAGTCACAGGGAGATAGAGACAAGATATTTTTTATTCACTCATTGGCTGTCTAGCTTACTTGAACAGACCCTGACTTTAGACAAAAATCAGGGTGAATATCTCCAGGAGAATTACATTTTATGCTGATATCTGACTTCCATGTATACACACATATAACCCTCATAAACAGGCATGTCCCCCCCATCTCTCTCTCTCTCTATCCCCCTCCCGCCCTTCCTAAGAGATAACAACCAAGCATGACAGAATAAAATGTAATCAGATGAAGCAAAAAGCATCATACTGAAGTTGGACATGGCAACTCATAAGGACGAAAAGAGTCCTAAAAGCAGAAATAAGAGCCCCACCGAAATACTAAGGTGAAAGCTGTGATATCTATCAGATGATCTGGTGTCCACCTGTGCAGTCCCTTGCTTGCTGCTTCAGTCTCTGTCACTACATATGTGCTTTGTTCTGTTGATTTGAAGGGCCTAGTTCTCCTGTGATTTGATTGTCCCTCTCCCACCCTCCCTTCCTTCCTTCCTCTCTCCCTCCATCCCTCTCTCCTTCCCTTCCTCTCTCCTTCTCTTTCTCCCATTCTTTCTTTCAAACACACACACACACACACACACACACAGACACACACACACAGTAACGACTATTTCAAAAGAAATGTCAACCAGGAGGCAGTAGCATTTATTCGTTCTGCAAATTTCTTGTGTTAAAAAGTCTGCAGTGTCTAAGTTCTCTAGAGCTTGGAGTGCCATAAGGCATCCACAGAGAAGAACAGGCCACGGCATGTTATAATCTGAGGAAAATACTGTGGCATTTGTAAGAAATCTAAATGACTTTACACAGACTTTTAGATCCAATTTTTAAGAATCAATGTTTTTAAGGGTTTTTGTTTTGTTTTCAGTGGTTTCTTTTTAGTATCCCTAGGCAATGAAAACATTATTTAAAACTTTAGGAATCTGTGGTTTTTAATTAAATTCAAGATGTGTTATTTTTATCCACACTTTAATATATATCTTATATTCTTTCTTCAGTTTATTCTTAAGAATGAACACATTTTCATTACACTGATAACAATAGTCTTCAAATCCCTAATTTATTATTTTTACCTACTTATTGAATTAAAAAACTAATGTAATAATATATTCCTGAACACCAAAAATACCTTATTTAGTGTTTATTGGATTTTGCTTTAAAACATTACAATCTTTAAAATTTTAATATCATTTTTCTTCCTCTCTCACTGTATCTCACTCTGAGTCTCACTATGCATCCCTCCGCATCCTGGAATTCTGTAGACAATGTTGCACTTGAACTCACAAAAGTCTGCTTCTCCTTTCCAAGGATGAATTTAAAGTTTTGATCACTATTCCCTATTGAAGTATTTTTAAAATTGGAACAAAACAAAGAAAAATGAAACAGAGACATGTTCTCATCACTGGTCTCATCACTGTCTCATCAGTGATGAGACAGGTTCTCATCACTGGTTTCCCAGTATATTAATTTGCCTCTTTATTGCATGACAAAAGTAAGTGTGTGTGTGTGTGTGGAGAAAGAGAGAGATAGAGAGACGGAGACTGTATATTCTGGTTAGCTTTTCTATCAACAACACAATAGCTATCGATGCCTAAGAAGAGAAAGCTCAATTGGTAAAATCCCTCTATCAGATTACCCCTAAGCAAACCCTTCATGCATTGTCTTGGTGGGTGTTTGTGGGAGAACATAGCATACTAAGGTCATGCTTCTCCTGGATAATTGGTACTGGGCTGTATAAGAAAGCAGACTGAGAAATCCACAGTGAGAAAACCAGTGAATAGTGTTCCTTCACTGTCTTTGCTTCAGAGCCTGCATCTGGGTTCTTGCCTTGTGTTCCATTTTAATTTAATAACAATGGATTGTAAACTGTGTGTCTCTCTGAGAGTGTGTCTGTACTGGATGTGTTTGTGTCAAGTGGTATGTATGTATGTATGTGTGTCCTTTATCTAAAATGTGCTCAGTAAGTTCTTGAAGACTATTGGATTGGTAGATTAATTAATAGGATTAACACATCTTTAAAATTTATTCATTTCATAGCTTTAGTTTTCTGAGTTCTTTTTATTTTTGATCTATATTCTTTTGATGTAAAAATCATTTTTCTTATGCAAAACTGCCTTTTGATTCTAGTTCCTAAGTTTGTCTTTTAGAGTAGGGTTCTTCCTCTAATTAGAAATGTGTTTACATTTCGTCAGGATCAAGTCTTTGAGTAGTAGATTTCAAGAAAATACAACTTTTGGGTTGTTCTTAAATCAAAGTAAGATCGATTGATTTTGTTATTTCTTTATATTCAATGGTATTTTAGGTGAGTGCATTTAAAAACGCATTTAAAATTTTATCCAGGATTTAAAATAACTTCATTAAAATATCTATACTTTGAATATAATTAGTTCTAAAAGTAATGTTTTTAATTGCTTGAAGGTTTCATGCTTGTATAATATGAATTCACCAAGTACACTTAAACTTTCTTCCTTCCAATTCTCTCCTTGGTTCTTCCACATTTTCCCTCCCAAATTCACGTTCTCTTGGTTTTACCCACAAAGTCTGTTTAGTGCTGCCTCTACATACATTTGGGTGATGGAACTTCTACTAGAACATGGGGAATGTCTCAGAGAGAACACATTCTTGAAGAAAACTGCCTTTTCTCCCGTAACAGTTATCAGCTGCACAGAGAATCTCAGTTCTGGCTAAGATTTCACGTGCTTCTCCTACTCACAGTGGCAGTTTTTCTGGCTTTTGCTTGCAATTCTCACATATGTGTCTGAAGCAGGAGTGAATTCATGCATGCCATTATCTTGTCATGACTGGCAAGTAGTGTTCACTGCAAATATTCTACTATCTCCAACTTTTTCATGTTAAGACCTTTGCAATAATTATTTCCGTGAGTTACCTGTAGATTTTTAATATTTCCTTATGAATTCTTCAGAGTTATTTTAAATGGGACTTGAAAGCTTATTCCTTCTTGTCAACCAATAATAATGATGTAATCATTGATGAAAATGTAGATTCAGTTAGAATTTTACCTATGATACAAAAATAGAGCTGTTCCCTCTCAAATTTATGCATATTAATTTTCAACTTACTGAGTCCACATATTCTACGTTTCAAAAAAAATAAAAATATAATGTTAATCATTCTAACACTACACAAAAGACCCACATTGAATAAAGTTACAGATTTCAAGTCATATTCCCCCTCTCAGAACTCATAGTTGGTTGAAAATAAATAGGGGTTTTACCATTATATCCAAATATGTCTCAGATATTTCATTTCCTCTCATCAGCTGTAGACTATCTATATATTAGGCTCCTAATATTTGCTATAGGATTCTGTAATAGATTTTCAGTTGAACTTCTTCACTTTTCTTAGTAAATGCCCCTAAAGTGCTCCTGAGAAAATGTGTCTGCTTGACAGCAGAAACAAATTCCAGCAGCTTCAGCGAAAGACTTAAAAACTAACAACGAAACAAGAAATGTCTGTGACTCCCTTTTATAGTCTTGACCCAACTGAATCTAATCACATTTCCAAGGTATAGTGATCAAATGAAAATCAAGATAAAGCAGTCTTTCTTCACTGTGCATGCCTATGCAAGCAACTCTGTTGCTCATGCCATTTCTCCTTTCCCTTACTTATTGATATACACTCAAATATCTTTTTGCCAGCATTTTTTTGCCTAAGATCCAGGGGATTCCTGAAGAAATAGAAATGTGTGTAGTGTGACTATGCCATACGTGCTCCACGGAGAAGCTAATAGGAAAATGACGCATGAATGTGCACACCACCTCGATTTATACTGAACAATTCTCTGCTCCAACATAATTTAACTTTCACTGTAAAATTGAGGCATAACATGTATGTTCAGAATGTACATAGGAACAATCCTTACATATGTCTTTTGCATCTCTCATGATTATCTCATTATACAGATGAGAAGATCTAGGGTGTCTCAAACTAGCCTGGGTCACACTTGCTGAGTACAGTTATGGTTTCCATATAGGAAGCGGTTTGCTCCCAAGACCATCGATGTGCTCTTGACATTAGACATAACCTGAAGTGGATTTCTGCTTCCTCCATTCTCTGAAGGGTAACCCACCAATAAACTAGGTTTACTGGTAGAGGAAGGCCAAGATCAGTGCGGCAGTGCACAACATAGTATTCATCCTGGAATTTAGATTTAACTTAGCGATTTACATGTATAAAATCATAATGATAACTTTTTACTATTTTGATTTGTGAAAAAATATGTTTTGCCTCCAGGTTCGTTCAATTAGGTATTAAAGCGACAGCAACTGGATGCTAATATTTTAATATTTTTACAAATATATTTTTGGGATTTTCATACATGTACACAACATACTCTGATCATACCTACCTGTTATTCAATCTTGAGCTCATGCCAAGACTCCTGCCACTATTTTTGTTTTCCAACTTCCTGTCTGTCTATCTTTCTTTCTTTTTATTTTTTTTAACTCAGTAAGTCCAGTCACTGTTGTTCGTATGTATAAGGGAGTGGGATCATCTACCTGGGCAAAGGAAATTTGCCAGTAGTCCTGCCCCTGCATAAAGTAACTCTCCCCAGCAACCATAAACTCAGAACAACTTCTCTAGGGAGAGGATGATCATTATTTTTTTTATATTTCTCTCAGTTTCTGTTTTTATATTCATTTAATACTCAATTTATTTTTAAATCACTTATAAAAGTATGTTAATTAACCTAAATATCAGCTATAAATTTTCAGATTTTATTAAAATATTAATCCCTTCTTTTTTTA
>JAQHUG010000087.1:444373-477135 GCA_028555095.1 Dicrostonyx torquatus | reverse complement strand
GGCCTCTGCATAAGCTGCTGTCTCCAGGATCCCTCCGTGTTTGAGTTCTTATCCTGTGATCCATCAATGATGAATTAAGATGTAGAAGTATAAGCTGAAATATACTCTTTCCTCCCCAATATGCATTCTGGTCATTGTGTTTTGTTGCAACAGTAGAAGCCCTACTTAAGGTACATATGAACTACAACAATGAGCAACACAGTGAGAGAGCCCCAGGGGTACAATAGTGGCACTTACATGTTTGTAGTAAACAACAGCTATCTAATTGGACTTAAGATCCACTTAATAGGAGGATGTATGACTGGTATTAGAAAACTAGCCAAATACCCATGGTTGGTGAGACTATGGGATCTTAAAGGTAAACATATCATGGTCACGTTCACAATCCAATACAATGAAACTTTACATTTAAAACTTAAATTTATATTTTTCTTTTATAAGTACACATTGTATTTGCATCATTTTGACCCTCTGTCCTCCCTCCAACACCTCTCATGCTTACTATGCTTCTTCTCAAATTCATGAACTCTTTTTAATTACTATTTTACATCCAATAAAATAATTTATAGTGCTGAGTCCCATTAGTGACTAACCGTCATCGCTTTTTCATTTATTTTTGTTAATTTCTTCAAGTGTGTGTGTGTGTGTGTGTGTGTGTGTGTGTGTGTGTGTGTGTGTAGTTCCATGTCTGATGTCAAAGGATGTAGATGGTTCTGGCTACTGAGCTTTGCTGCCTACAATATACAGTTCTCTTTCTGACTGGTTCTATTTTCTCTGTGCTTCTGTCTCTAGCAGATATTCCATGGTATTGATATATCCATCTTGGTTCTCCAAAACAATCCAGATTTCACTTCCAATTTCACAGAATGGCTTCTCAGGCTTAGCATATGTGTTTGACTTCTGAAATAGTTGAGGGAGATTCCAAAACTCCTTTTTTTAGATACTTTACTACTCTAATACCAGCATCATGTGGACATCATTGCCATATTTGGCCACCAGTTTCTGTCAGACGTTTGACCCCTTGATTCACATTTGGGCAGCATCTCTTTTTTGTGTCTTTCTAGGAGCAGAAAATCCCGTAAGTCTTTTACTACAATTCAGATCAGGTTTTTTGTTTTGTTTTGTTTTGTTTTTAACTCTGTTATCTCTTTCAACACAAGCCTGGGCTTCATACAGTAGATTTTTATTTCTTTCCACCCAGCTTGCTCTTTTTCATTGTACATCTGCATAAGAGTGACTATATACCCATGAAACAGAATCAGCATTAACCTATCATGAAATCTCCCCTGCCAGAGATTAGTCCATTACTTTGAAATTTAACTTAGATAAAGTTTACAGGTCCAGGTGTAGTGATAGGTTGTTTGTGCTTTAACAAATAAATCTTCTCTGAAGATCAGAATGCAGAGTTAAGTCACTAGAGACAAGGCAGTGATAGCATACACCTTTAATCCAAGTACATCTGAAACAGTAGGGTTAGGGTTATGGTTAGGGTTAGGAGACAGACAGGAGAGGAGACAGAGACAGACAGATCTCTCTTAGTTCAAGAACACTCCGATCTCCAAGAAATTGGTGAGTCTATAAGAGAAACAGAGCTCACAAAAAAGGTGATTCCAGCACTTGGGAGTCACAAGCCTTTACTCACAGCACTAGAGAGATGGAGACAGTAGTGAATAACTGGGTAGAGAGAGGAATTATAAGGCTGGGGGAGGAAATAGGAGCTCATTACAGTCTAAGGAGGCAATGTGAGCTGCAGTCTGAAGCATTCAGTCAGAGGACGCAGTCTGAGGAGGCAGTCTGATATTGGTCAATCGCTCTTCTAGAAAAAAGTTCCAAAGTCTTTCACATTCACTCAAAATCATCTACATTCATTCAGAAAAGCAACAAACAAAGAAACAAAAACAACAGCAACAACAATGAAACCCAGCAAGGGGTCAAGTTTGTCACACCAATACCCAAGGTCTGGTCACAAATTCTGTATTAATTAATTTTATACTACTGTGATAAACAACATAACTAAGGTGTTTATAGGGTAATAAAATTTTTTAGGCTAACAGATACAAAGGCATATGAACCATACTATCACTATTACTATAGGGAAGCATGTAAGTTAAGAGGAATGGTGGTTAGGACAACTGATAGCTCAAATTGAACACAGGAAGGAAACAGACATGGAATGGTGGCTGGCTTTGAAAACTCAAAGCCTATCCCAGTGGTTTATTTTCCCCAGCAAGGTCACAGCTACAAAGGATCCTCAAACAGTATCAGCAAACACAGGCAGGAACCAAGTATTCAATATTTTGAGGGCTAGGACATTTTTGTTCAAACAGTCACAATTATAGAAAGGTTCAGCTGAGAAAAATTCAGAGAGCAAGTGACTATGGATGCCCACCCATAGGAAAGACATTTGTAACTGAATCGCTACCCTGAGGAACTGGAAAACTTCATAAAGCAAGAGAAAAAAAATATGTAAAACCCAAAGAACCATAGGTGTTTTGGCAACTTACATCTTCTGTGTATGACAGGGAAGCTGATTTAGGAAACTTTAACAATGTGGTTGACTAAGCATAATCTGAATAATGACACTATCACTTTATTTGCTCACACAATATGGGAAACCTCCCAAGACCCTATTTTTTGGTTATGATCTGTAGTTAGCTAATGAATGCGTGGAGGAAGAATAAATATTCCCTGTGAATGTTCTGCCTAATTGGTTATCTAAAACCAAATGGTCAGAACTAGAAACATGTGTGTGTGTATGTATATATATATATATCTCCAACATTAAATGGATTCAGAAGATTATGATAATATAAGAAGATAGTTTTGATCATGCAGGAGAAATTATAAGAAAGAGTAAGAGGAGTAACTAATATAAATACAGTACTACACATGTATGAAGTCTGAAAATAATTTAAAAATATATTCATAGTTTTAATTGGAGAATTTACTCACAAGAATGACTAGATACATCTATTGTTAGAGTTTACTTTTGCCTTTGCTACATTCTATGCCTGATGATAACCTTATAATCAGTTTGAAAACACTGTGATGTATTCAGAAAACAAATAACAAAAGAATACACAGAAATTCTGATTACGGAAAAAAAAAACAAGGACTTCTGGGAAATCAAAATGGTTGTTATTAATTTTTTGTATTAAACATTTTATTCACATAGTCTGATGCACATTTTTCAATATATAAACTAATGGCTACTAAAAATAAAGTCACATGAAGACACAAGGGCAAATGATAAAGATAAACTATCCAATATACTGAATTTTGTGTGTCCTCTACTGGCAGTTTTCTAGATTTCAGTAAAATGCATTTTTAAAGAAGCATATGTCCTTTACTATTATTTTATTTTTCTTTTAATTTTATTATTTGAGTTTCATATTTAAGTTAGAATACATATTATTAAATTAAATCTCATTGTAGCAGTTTTGAGCAAAGTCTCCTTTTATTCTCTCCACTTATCTCCCACCCCCTTACTGTAATGAAACCCTTTATATATTCTCCCCCAAATATCCCATTTCAATGCTGTGTCCCATGTCTTTTCTTGTTCTTCTCCACCTTCTTCAGTTTCTCTTTTTAATCTCTCTTGATCTCTTTCTTAGGTTTTACTTCAGCAACATTTATAGTCCTGTATGCATACAAGTGTGCATTACAAGCTAGGATCCAGGCATTATAAATATTTTTGTCTATGTTGGGGTCAACTAGCATGAAGTACATTGCACATTCAACCTTTTCCTTGCAGTTTTCATGATTTAGTTTAAAGCCAGAAAAGTCCCTTTGTTTATTTCAGAACCTACTGAGACCACTTATTCCAATTAAGGATCTCTTTATACACATAGATGTGAGTGAGACCATCTGCTAGAGCATGGACAACTTACCATCAACAATCAGTAAGAGTGACCTGACTTTTCTATTGGCATGTTTGCAACTGTTTTCTAATAATCTGAGTCTTCGTTATTATAGGATATTAAGACATATGAACTTACCAATCAATAATTGATAAAGAAATAAATCAACATAAAGAAATTGTACTGTTACATACAGTGTAGTTGATGAGAATTATTATAACACTGATTTTTTCATTTATTTTTCTTATGTGTTAGATATAAAAGTTTTACAAAATTGTTACAAAATCCAGATATCTAGAATGATCTATTGTTGCCTAAGATAAAGGTAGTGTATAAATTAACATGACAAATTAAATAATGAGGGAAAATGAACTTATTTCAACTCAATATAAATTGGTTCAAAAGAGTAGAACTCATGTACCCAACCAAGTTTATCAGCAGCTGCTATTACTACTAAGTAGATGCAGCGAAGAAAAAATAGTTTCCACTCAGTGAGTCTAGTTATCTAAGTGAAATTAAGGCTGAAATAAATATTAATGAATCATTTAAGATAAGAAACATAGAATGAGAATAATCACATATTTTTATATCAATGATAAACATATTAGTATATTAGTATGTTTTGCTTAGTCTTTTAAGATGCTAGGCTTTATCATAACAGACACATCAAACTGTAATAAATAACAGCAACCACACTGTCAACCCAGAGTCTTACATTGGACATGGAACCAATTAAGACCTTGCAAAACTGGTTGTTTTAAGCTGTATGGTGTCCCTTAAAGAGTAAGCTTTTATGCACAATAATTTTATATGTGATCCTAATTGTAAACAATATCTATGATGATCAAAGCATGTCTGGGAAAGGTTGCCCTGGCAGGGCCTAATCCTTGATCACTAATGCCTTTAGGAGAAGAATGATGTAACATGTTATCATGAAGGAGGAAATTTACAGAAGCACGACTCGTGAACTAGGTCAGCAAAAGTGTTAGCAATATAGGTGCAGGAAGACCTTAGAGAGCATAAAATTATAGGCTTTATTCTGAAGCATTGAGTAAAAGATGCCCCTATTAACATCTTGAATTTACTATTTTAATATCAAGAATAATAGATAAACCATTAAATTTATAAACTGAGTGAATATACAGTATTCTAATTGTCTTGACTGTCTTATTTCAAGGGTCTGAAGATATTAAAAGGTTTCAATTTATAAAGTTTAAATAGACACAATTTATGAGACTCTTAATGTACTTCAAACACCTGTGTATAAAAGAAAAAGAAATGATTGCTTTTTACAGGTCATAAGGAGAGAGGAAAAGGGAATTTAGTAATTATAAAACCCACAAATAAACTTCAGGCACTTACATGAAAAATCCAGTATTCATTATTTTTTATTTTAAAGATAATCCTTGTATGAAGGCATTATTTCAATATTTTAGTATAACATTTCTTTGAAAATCCTCAATGATTAACTATTTAATGCTCTTTCATAATGCAATGTCTGAGAGAACGGCATGAAGTGCAAGACTCCCAGATCTTTTCATGATAAATCACTGCTTTTCTTATTGCTTGTTATCCCCAACCTAAGACCTCTCTAAGGAACACAGCTTTTGGGGTACTAACTTACAAGTATTACATACTAGAGTTTTTAAAGCCAGATTATGGATTAGTTGCAGAAAATGCAACTAATTTTTAAATGTTTAAAAAAGCATTTTAAATGTTGCCATAAACTTTCTGAGAAATGATCTTCAAAGTAATATTAATATAGCAAAGCTACTCAAAGCCTCAAAGCTTTTTCTGGACTTTACATATTTTTCATGTGCTAAATCTATTAGATGTCAGTAAGACTATAATCTAATTTTATCACATAGATTTTCTATCAGAAAGTCAACATCTAATATGGTCCTCCTTGGAATTTAGTTTACATATTAAAATTAGAAAAACTGATATTTCGTGAACATCATTCATTTGTGTGTTATCTCAGGCTCTCTACCTTAGACCAATCTGCCTTTGAAGAGAACCAATGAGCAGTATTATTTCTCTTCAGATACCACCCTGTGGACAGAGCAGTCCTCATTTGCAAATGTTTTTCAATGATCTAGGAAATACAGGAAGAGAGCTCTCTTTTTGAGTTAGCATTAAATATTAGCATTAAACATTAACACCATTTTCAAACTCCAGTCATCAGATAATTGCTACTGCACCATCACAAATAATGTAAGAATTTGTGTTTAAGCTGATCCTTGAGCCAGTGCACCTGGCATCTGTATATTGTTATAATGCAGTTGATTCTTAAGGACAGCATAGGTGATTATCTTTCTTTGAATTCAATTTTCTGTTTTGCTTGAAAACTCTCATTGATGAAAAGAAAACTGTATTTTGATGAGGTGTGGTGATTTGACTGAGATGTCTCTCTTAATCTTGGGCATTTGATTATTTGTTTAGATATGCTTAGGAGGCACAGCATTGTTGGAGGATATGCATACCTGGAGGAGGCTTTATGGATTAAATGGCATTTATTCTTCACTGTTCTCTTTCACTACTTTATGTTGGTGTTTCAAGGTGTGAGGCCTCAGTTCTTAGCTTCTAGTTTTTTTTTTAAAGATTTTATTTGTTTATTATGTATACAACTTTCTGCCTCCATACATGCCCGCATGCCAGAAGACAGCACTAGATCTCATTACAGATGGTTGTGAGCCACCATGTGGTTGCTGGGAATTGAACTCAGGTCCTCTGGAAGAACAGTCAATGTTCTTAACCGCTGAGCCATCTCTCCAGCCCCTTAGCTTCTAGTTTTAATGCTACTAAGATTTCCTCAAAATAACAGAGATGATTCTAGTTCCTCTGTAATCATATGTCTAAAACATACTTTTCTTTTGTATAATATCATATAACAAGTATAAAATGTATCTATTATAAATGGTGTATTTTACTTTATATTTGAGAATTAAATCACATTGACAACTAGTTTTCCTGGCAAAATACTTGCATGTTTTCTTCAACCACATAAAGGTTATTATAGCCAACCATCCTCCAACAATGATGGTTTTTGTTCATTTGGGTAGCTAGAGAAATAATGGATTAACTGGAGAGGGCAGACATCTTCCATCAAACTTTACTCCATTGCTTTAATACAACTATCAATTACCTTAAAGTAAGTTAGAGTATAGGAAGCCCAGCTAATGTTTGCTCTGTATGTTCTAAAAAAAAAATCAATTAATATATTAAGGAACTAGAAATGTCTCCTGCTTTAATGTTGATGTTCATTTGCTTGAGAATATTTTGAATAAAAAAAGTTGTTCCTGTATTTTATAGGCTGAAGCATGATCATATCTTCATTCTGTTTTACTTTGTGTATACGCACAAGTATATTTTTAATCAGTGCCATATATGGTATACCATATCTGCAATCATGGCATTTTAAAGACTAAGATATGATGTTTACAAATTTAACGTAAGCCTGAGCTATATAGACTGTTTCTAAATTAGTGGCTATATAAAAAATTGAGATGATTACTCAATTCTACATTTGTAATTATGAAGAAAAGTTAATCACAAATCTCACATAACAAGATTGCCAATTTAAACACAAGAAGCTAAAATACATAAATGATTTCATTTACTTTAACTGGGCCATATTCATCCAACAGGATGATACTGTTTCACAGAATGCACTGCTTCATTTCAGGTAGAATATATGGTAGTTGCATCAGGTTGATGTTCTAAGTTATTGTTCTAATTTTTGAATGTAGAGCATATAAGCATCATGTATGTATATGTATATATACATGTACACACAAAATAAACAGAGGTTATATACATAAGCATACATATATGTGTATGTATATGCATATATATATAAATATACAATACATACATGTATATATGCATGGATAAACATGCACACATGTGTGTAAATATACACACACAATTACTGTATGAACTCCACATGATGCCTACTACGTTCTCTGCATAATGTTCTTCATTTCAAAAGTATTTTGCTTTAAACATAATTTTAAAAATTTCTTGAAAAAAGAACTTTGCTCTTTTAAGATAAAAGATCAATAATTTTAAAAATAAAAATAAATGGCTAATTTATAGCTAGATAATTGTTTTTCTTATTAGTAGAAGATCTCATTTAATTCATTGCTCACTGTAGAAAGAAAATTACTACAACAGCATTTAAGTAGATGTAGCACCAAGTTTCTTTCTGAATATTTAAATAAAAGTAGCATCAAGTTTCTTTCTGAAGATCTATATTTGTGCCCATAGATAAATACTATTCTCAGTTTAAATCAGGGAAGCCACACTTTTAGATGAATGGCCGTGAATACATCATATCACTATTACTCATAGTGTAAATAATGAGAATAGGAGACTATTGAAAACATGAACAAAATGAGATACATACAGCACCCTCTGTATGACTTAGGAAATATTGTCTAGGACAACACAAGAAGATTTTAAGAGCCAGAAGACAGCAAAGAGGGCTCTGAATTGCCATGCCCCAAGCAAAGCAAAAACATTGCAATAAAAAGCTTGCAACTAGTTATTGCACTGGGCATACAAAACACTGGCCCTGTCAGCAGTTACTCAAGGGTAAGCAAAGAGAGTTCATAGTGCACTGTCCTTGACTAATGAGCTGGAGATTACTGATTGATTGTTAATTTAGGGAGACTCTATCTTCTGCTATATGCCCACTAATGAGACTCCCAAGATCCAAAGAATAGTTCTAAACCCATAACTACACACATAGTCCTGTATCAACTCACAAACATGAAAATAGGACTTAAAGGAAAGAGGAGTGTGGAAAAGGATGGGAGGAAGATGAAAGAAATGCAAATGAGTGTCATCAAGACAGCATATTTTTAATTAACACAATTTTTACATTAAAAGAATAAAATTAAGTAACTATTATTGGAAGCATAATAACTTAGAGTTTAATTCAATGTAATTTGTCATTAGTATCTAGCTTTTAATGAGTTATACATAGAGCTATTACACCTAAGTTAAAATAACAATTCTCATCCTTTTGGTTACAAACCTTGGCCTTTATTGGCTTAGCCCTTTCTCCTGTCCAATGACAATTCTGGAAATTTAGCTGAATAGAAAGTATTTATTTCTAATGTGATACAAGCACAAAAGTTGCAGTCCATAGAATTACCATAGTGTATATTTTAATTAAAGAAATGTATGATCAACATAGAAAAAAATTGATACATATAACCCTTTACTGTTTGGTTATATTTTATGTAACTTGGTGTTTTAAAATGAAAACGCAGTGTCCCAAGTCATTGTCTGAGTTAACCCCTCCTCAGTGAGCCCTGTGCCAACACAATTTTTCTGATCAATAGCATTCTTTTCTAGAGACTGGAACCTCCCTGAGTTCTAAAGAATGAGGAGATTCAGCACACAGCCTAAACAGAAATACTTTATTTACTCTCTTCATCCCCTGTGACCAAGTTTGTGATCCAGCTCACTGAAGCTTTTAAGAGGGGATTGTGTATTCCCTGAGCAGATACTGCAGAAGCCCGGCAATGAGAACAGAGGCAAATAAATAAAGCTCATCCACCTGCATCATATCAGAAAGTTTGAGTCTATATTGAGTTCTTTATAATTTCTTCAGTTTATGATATATGATTTAAGTTCATTTACTACTCCATTTAAATTGGTTGTATTTCTAGAATTAAAAGAAAAACAACAACAACAACTATAAAAATACAAAATAAACAAAAACATCATTGTTTTCAAGTCAAAGGAAATTTTGTATTCTTTGGACGTAAATTCTGATTTTGACCCTAAGCAAGTCAATAATTGTTTGAGGTAAACAAGTAAATTAGAGGTATAAATTTCTTTTCATAAAATTGACTAATATTACTATGGAATAGTTCTTAAAAATAAAGCAAGTATTATCATTTCTCATGCGTAGATGAGAATTAATAAATAATTGACTTAGTTGAACACAGAAATCATGATAGTAAACGATATCCTCTAAAAACATAAACAGAATAATCAGAGAATGCACATGTAGATTTAAAATCATAATGTTGTCACTTGCCACATATCAAAAGTTCTAATATTTCTTTTCTTCTTATTTTCTAAAAGGATGCAAGTCTAAATATTTTCTGTAGCTTTTAGAATCCTACATTTTTTCCTGATTAAGAATCAAATAAAAGTCAAATGATATAGACACATAAAAACCTTGTTTTCTTAAGATTATGCAAACAAATAGAGTGTTAATGACATTGTATTTTCAACTCACATAATGTGGCACAAAGACAGACAGACAGGTAAGTATGTACTCACTCATAAAAACACAGATTTGTAGACACGCAGACACAGAGACACATACACAAGGACACACATACAATGAATTATGATGTGCTCATAAAAATAATGAAATGCATTTCATAATCCGTAAATCTTTTGGAAATAGCTGATTTGAGTTTGATCGAATTTTCCTTACCATTGTAGACTAAGAAGCACTCACGTGAAACGAATCACTGTGTGACTTCTCAGGATGCCATTAAACTGCAATAAAATATTTCGTGCAGTCTCATGCCATGGAGAAAAGGAAGAACGATTGCATTGATGTAACTGACCTGACTAACATTTGTTTTCTGGGACATATCCATATGCAAGCAGTCAGAGCTTTCGCTGCAGTTTGTATGTTTGATATACAAGGCATTGCATAAGCATTAAAAAAAAGCATTTCACAAGTTCAGAAATGAAATGCATCTGAGTCCGCTGTTAGCATTCAGCAGAATTTACTGCAGATATTCTGGGATCATATTTTTTTCTGTCACTGTGGATAAGATGACATGCAACCTACATAGAAAGTAATGGCATAGATTCTTTTTCTGAAGGAATATACTTTGCAATAAAAAAAGAATGAAGTTGCCATCTGCAGTCAGGATCTCACTGAGACACTTCCTCTCAGAAAACTAAAATATTTGACTGCCATAGAAATCATTTATGAGGATTTGAGTGTGTCTCTGAGAATAAGTGTACCTCTTTAAAAACCTGGGAAAACAGGTTGATTTGTAATCAAACTTCTTCACTGAATAGGAGCATTTCTTTTTTATCTGCAGCTTAACAAATGTGACTAGCAGTACAAAATAAATCAGAAGTGAACTTTGTGTTTTGGCCTCTTTTCCCCTTGCTTCTGCTGATCAGAGCATTTGCAGCTCAGGGTACATCTAGCGTCACTCAATTCTAATTTCGTAGTATTTGAGTAAGTAAATCATGACATCTTGGTGTCAAAAATGAGACACACAAACAAAAGTTATACAAACTGTGGTAAGAAGTGGAAATTTACTGTTATGTTTTAAGAAATCATTTATTTCCATAATAATTTAATTATGATAATATTTTAATATTAAATAATAACATTAATTTAATAATAATTTAAAATTGCAATTGTACTTTATAGTTTTAATGAATGAAGCAAAAATTACAGAATTATTTGCACTAACTGTGTTTTTTAAAACATGTTTCTACGTGCACACACTGTGTAATCAAGTCAAGTATATTATCTCCACAAGTAGTTTTAATCACTTTAGGGAAAATACATAATCTATATTAAAATACAGGATAGCATCACATGCTTGTCATGATGCTGCCCACTAGCAGACTACAGCTTCATGCTTCTATCTACATTCATCTTGACACTTAGTACTCAACGTTATCTGGCCCTTGTGTTTCAATATCTTTCTCCAGTTTCAAGTACCAATCATTCTAGCTTCAATTTTCATGGAGTTAATTTTTACGTTTTAAATTCCATATCGGAGTGTATGCAACATCTATCATTTTGAAGTCCGGCACATAATCACACAACATTGTGGTCTCTATTTCAAATATACATTGCCTGAAAATCCATTCTTTTTCAGGCTTATGTCATATTTGTTTCTGCATGCACATGACATTTTCTTTATTCCTTCATGACACATACATTCACACATGCTGCACAATAAATATATATACAGCACAGAAATATAGATACTTTGGATACTGGTTAATACTCAAAGACCAATAATGTAGATTCGTTTCAGCAGATTGAAATTATGTATAATTTATTTTACATACCTACTACTTTTTCTCCTTCAACAGATGGATTACCACAGTACCCAGAGAGTAATTTCCCACTCTGAAAGATCACATGGACAAATACCAGGGTCAGGTGTTCCTCGTGGCTGGCCAGGGAGAAAGATCCTTATGTGTGGGTTATGTTGGAAAACACACAACAGAGTAAGTAGGTTAAGGAGAATAGCTACCTCTGAGATAAACATTAAAAAAAAAAATCACTCACTTCTAAATCTAAATTTTATAATTTCCAAATTATTTCATCTGCTCATTTATTGTTTGTGTTGAATTAGACAAATAGCTTTAATGTTGACAATATTTTTTGTCATGTAGCAGAATTGTTTTTATTGTCTTGTCATGATTCTTGCGTCCTTTCAAGTTTCTCAAATTTTTGTCTCTTGAGTAATGTAGGATTTTTCCCCAGAAAAAGAAATTTTCCCTACTGATATTAACTGATTTTTGGTAAACTTTTCAGCACTGCAACTATATTCCAAATGAAATGTAGAATAAATGGTATATTTATTCATATACTGCTCAGTGCATATTAACTCATTTAAAATTTAATACACTTTTCTTTTCCACTTTACAAATAGTTAATTTGGTACTGATGACTTTGCTTAATGAGGACATAGAAAGCTACTGTCCAAAGGCAAAAAGTTACAAATAAATCACAGTCAAAGCAGGAATCAAAGAAGTTTAGGTACAAAATGATGTTAGTCACTTTATGGCACATTGATTTCCATAATGTTCAAAGTCCCTGATCTGAAGTCGCTACACATTAGAAAGGCAGTTACAGTAGGCAGAAGCAGTAAGGAGATTTCCCAAGGACAGGAACAAAATAAAATAAATGTTATGCCCATGGGTCTCATGTTTCACACTTTTGAAATAAGCCTGAATTCCTAACTCATTAAATCTATTTTTACTGAAATTAAATGAGATCACAGAAGAACATATTTTTAAATCTAGCTTAGATTGTTCATATTTAAAGATGTTGTAGCACCAGTAGTATAACAGCAAGACATACTAGATAATAACATATATACTGAATTTATAGATTCTGTGTAGTCCTAACAGGTAGAAGAGGCACAAGAGAATGATGAGCTTGCTCAATAAGTGTGCTTGGAAGGCATGTAAAAGGACCTGAGGACAATTTGCCAGGACCCACAACAAAGTCAGGTGCAGCTTCACATGACACCAACCTAGTTTCTGGTTCACGGAAGGAGCATGTTACAAGGAAATAAGGCAGAGTTTGGCAAGGCATACCATTCTGCATCCTCCTCCTGTCATCATGGTGCACAATTGCACTCACCCTCCTCAACAAAACAAACAACCCTCAAAGACAGAGCAATAGAGTTAACGCTGTAATAAATTGACAAAAGTAGGTGAAAAGAGGATATGGATGGATATGTTTCTGCTTTCAATGTTTGATTATCAGATCTTTTTTATAATTATTAATCTATCCATAAGAATATATTCTCAAAATTGGGATATTGTAATCATAATGCACAATATATTTTAACTTATCACAAGAAGTGGCAAGTTTCAAAATGCCATTTTCTTTATTTTTATTGGTTTTTTGTTCAGCTCTACATTTTTTCTACTCCCCTCCCTGCCACTCCCCTCCCCTTCACTCTCTCCCAAGGTGCCCATGCTCCCAGTATTATCAGGAGATCTTGTCTATTTCTACTTCACATGTAGAATAGATTTCAGTATGTCTCTCTTAGGGTTCTCATTGTTGTCTAGGTTCTCTGTGATTGTGGGCTGCTTTTCTTTGCTTTATGTTTAAAAACCACTCATGAGTGAGTATATGTGATAATTGAATGTCATTTTCATGGATATCGAATCATGTACTTTGTTCATATCACTTGCTACTTACACACTCACTCAGAGATTTCCTTCCTCCAAGTTGTCATGTGTATGACACAAACACATATATAAAACAACTACAGTGTTGATATCTTTGTTTCATGTTTTTATTTTGCAAAGCATTAAATTCTTGTGATAAAATAGTACTCAAACATAAACTGTACCAAAAATAATTATACAAAATCAAAGAGCACAGTTCAGATATAATGTAATCTATAGGTACAAACAGGAATCTGGTAATCAAGAGGACTCACACAAAATATGAAGTGATAAAATTATGCAAGGTGTTTTGTATGTAGCTATATTCTTTAAATTGAAATTCTACATATCAGATAAAACATACTGTTTTTGATTTTCTAAGTCTAGATCATTTTTCTGACTTCTGTAATCTCCAGTTTCTATCATTTTCTTAAAAGCCACTTGTGGTCTTTTGTTGATGGATTAATCTGCGAGGCATACTACATTTTCTGAATCCATTGGTCTTTAGATGGACATCTAGATATTTCTGATTGAGTCTTTTCTAAATACAGAGAAAACATAATCCCTTCTTCCTGTACTCTGATCTATTCCTGAGGCAAGTACCAAAATGATGAGGTTGGGAGTGTGGTATTGGTACAGGACAGTCCTGTATCCAATGATATTTTATGAGTTTGTACTTGATTCTGAGATTCTATAGGAGAAATCACTGAAAAATTTAAGACATAGGGCAGCTGTGGTAAGATTATAATATTCTTAAAAATGTGGAGAGTATTAAAGCAACAAGATTGAACACAAAGAATTCAATTATGAAGATATTAAGATGACAAAGAGAGAAGGTACCTAATATGACAATGTTGGCAAGGATAAAAGAAATATAGCTTTCATAAGGACATATTTATTTTATAAGTAACCTACTGAATGTAAGGGAAATTATATTCACAAACTAGACACAGACATGAGCCTGTTCATTTTTAAATTAATTGGGAAACAATGAATTAATTAAATGATGATTTGTGGATTGGAGATATCAGTTTGAAAGCTTTAACTAATAATTGCTACTGAGGAGTCACATGGCAAGAGAACATTTTCAAAAAGGTCACTGTCAGAAAGTAAGGCAAAAAGTTCCAGACTGAAAAGAAAAGACTAAAAACTGTTAAAAATGAATGAGCAGCTGAGGAAAAATCTTGAGAGTGGTGATAGGGAGCCAAGAACAGGAAGATCATATACAGCTTAGAAAAACGTAAAGAACAAAATCATACCCAATGGGGCAATGCAAAGGGCATTCAGCATCAAGAGAAAATTACAACACCAAGTATGTGAAATAAAAATTACCCACATGGATGTACAGAAAAGCACAATCTAAACAGAGCTGGGTAAACAACAAGCATGGGATTTGCTTCATTTATTGCTTCTTGTGAGCAATCAAATGGGACATTTTCAAATGTCAGCATCAGGAAATAAAAAGGTAAGAGAATAATGTTTAGATTCCAGAAAAAGAAATAATTAAGAATAAACCAACACAACTTCCAGCTTTGAACTTCCTTCCTATTAGTCCCCAGTGCAATTTAACCTGGCTCCATTGATCTTAAATTGCCTTTGTTTTATTAATTTTTCAATGGGGAAAATTCTTAAATTTAGAATAACTCCCTTGGCCCTACTGATTTTTCCAGCCTTAATGCTTATTTTGATTTATCTCAGTGATTGGTCTCATACTCTAGCTCTTTATTGCTAGACTCTCCTTTATTCAGACATTTCCTTTAAACTCCAAATGGCTGCCATGCTGTATAACTAAGAGTTGGCATGTGACAAATTCATACAAATGGCCTTCAGCAAATGGAGGCATTTACTTTCATCTCAGATAATTTCAAGTGAATGAGATGATTTTATTTTATTATTATTATTATTCGTCAATTTTATTTCTATCAGTTTTTAGAATAGAAAATAAGATTGAAGGAGGATGAGCTGAGAAATGATAAATCTCATCTGGCATTTCACATTCTGATACTGGAAAATGGTGTTATTTTGCTTTAAAAGTTGGTTTTTAAGGAGAAAAGTTTGCAAAAAAAAGAGAAAGAAAGGAAAAGAAAAAAAGAAATAAACATCTGCCTCTAGTCAAAGCCAGAATGATTACCCATTCCCAGACTGCCTTGCTAAAATTGTAGCAGACTTATCTTCATTTATCTTTATTTTTGAAGCTTTTCTTATTATGATAGTAGATACTGAAGAGTATTCCATGGTGCTTAAATTAGCTTCCTAAGGCTGGTTTAATAAAACTAGGTGACAAAAAATAGCATTCCTCTCTCTCATTCTAAAGACAAGCCTTCCAGAATGATATTGTTAGTCCACAACACTCCATCATGACTTGGCATTTTTACTAGGAGGAGAAATCTGCCCTTTGTCGTCTTTCTGATAACTAACAGATATGTTCATTATAATGGTGGTTTGAATGGGAATGGAACGCATAAATACATATGTTTGAATTCTTCATCCCCATTTGGTAGAACTGTTTCTGAAGGACTAAGAGGCATGGCCTTGATAGGGGTGTGTAAATCGGGGTGAAATTCCAGTGGTTCACTTTGCCCCTCAGTTTTGTTTCAATATGTGAGCTCTCACCTACTACTTACCCCAGAACTGTATGGAATTGTCTGCTTCCATACTCTCCACCATGTTGATCACATAGTCTAAACCTCTGAAACTGTAAACCCTGAAATAAACACGCTCTTTTTAAACTGTCTTAGTTATGGTTTATTACACTAATGGAAAAGTCACTAAGACAGTCATTCTGTGAATCTTTGGTTTACAGAAACATTATTTCCTTCCTGCTGCAATTATCACAAACATTTTCTTGTTCTCTTTCTGTAATAGATTGTCTCTCCTCTTTTCCTGAGAAACCTTAAATTAATTGCAAGTACTCAAGTCTATATCTTTAGGTCATTTTCAATAGATTGTGTGTGTGTGTGTGTGTGTGCAAGTGTGTTTTTAGTTTGAGCTTTTGTGCTTCTAACTCAAACAAAGGTCTCACCTAGTTGTAAATCAGAGTTCTGCTCTCTCAAGGCTATTGTCAACAGGTGTGCCGAACCTTGTGTTCCTGAAATAGGGAAGTAGTTGGTTCCTACCTAAAACAAAAGTCTAAGGTTCCAACTAAGTTCTAGTTCCCTTTTTGGAAATAACTTGGGATTCCACCCAGGGAGTGTTTGGTCAAGGGCATGAGTCAAGGGCACAAGTGCTGACTGTACCCTTGACTTTCAATTTGTATGTTAATGCAGTCCTTTTGTTCAACTCCTACCTTTTGAAATCACGGGTATATTAAGCTGTTGGAAATCAAACATGGATGAATTTTCAGTACTCACTGAAATTCCTTCCTGATACCAAAAATAAAATACATTAAATTAAAAGTTTCAATGTGTCTTCTAGGAAACATAATTTGACTTATCAAATCTGTTATCAATTACACTAAATGTGTCCACAGTGATTTAGGACAAATGAGGAACAGCAGTACAGTACAAGTCAAGGAAACAAAAAGTGCTGTCTCTTAGAAGTATGCTGACGAGATGCTGCCTGTAAAGACTGATGAACTGATTTCAAAAAAAAACAAACCTGGAGTTGCTAAGGATATTTCAGAAATTTCTGCAGCATATAGACCAATGGCCATTTCTCTGGGGCTCATTTTATGCCAGTGTAAAAGTAGTCCTAGCCTGCATCTGTGTAAGACCTAATGTTCTTAAAAAAAAATAAAAACAGATAAAGATGCTTGGAATGTATTAACTTATTAAAATTCTATTCTCTAACCCTGGAGGGCTAAGAATGCTATCCAATAACATTAAGTCCATCTACTTGGGTGGAAATTACATCTGAGCTAAACCCACACCCCACAAATGAATTTTATTAATGAGTTTACTATTATACTTTCTGTGTTCTGTTATTATAGGATATCATGGAACTTCTCCCACTTTGGGACATGGATACTGAGGTAACCTAGCGCCATCTTCCCATGATAGGATCACTCATATTTGGCTCTAACCTTAATTATTTAATTATTTCCTATTTCCTTAAGAATAGACATTGCAAAGAAATGCTGCCATGTCTTAATAAAAAAAATGCATATGCTGAATAAAAAAGAAGAAAAGGGTATTATCATACAAGAAAGAATAGGATTTTCCAACACGGAAAATGAGTAATGTTTAAAAATAAAAATAGTATTATAAATGTAGGAATTTTATCATTTAAGTGTACATGAAAAAAACATCAAAATCAAATTTTCAAGAAATATTGATTATAGTAATACATACATTATGACTCCAATTGAATATCAATGAAATTTAAAATATCTAATTACATGTATTAAGGATATCATGCAATGTAATTGGCTTAGCCAGTCTTTGAATAATGAATTATCTTCTGTACATGGAGAGAATCTTAAAGAACATACAAAAACACAGGTAATATCAAAGTTTAAAATAACCATAAAAAATAAATGCAATGGTATAATTTTGGTAGGTTTATGAGATCCTTAAGTATATTCAATACATCGAACCATTTTTATGTGCTTCCTTTGCATAAAATTATCTCAAATACCTCTTAAATATTTCATGAATATATATGCCTCACTATAAGTAACTGATAAATTTATATGTCCTTCTAGGGTTAGAGCATCAGTTGAATTGGGGAAATACACATTGTTAAGTTGGGAGAGTAGCCCCCAGCCCTTCGCATCCATCCCAGTCCCCAGGCCTGAGAGTTGTACTGGTATGGACTCCAAATCCCAGCATGTCGTGACCCCTTAAGGAGGGAGGTCAGGACCACTCTCATAGGATATTTAAGTGAGCTCCCAAAAAAACGGGGTCTCTTCCCCACCTCCCCCACCTCCTTAGTCCTGTTTGCAGCCTCCCAGTTTCCCCTTGGGGCCACCTGAAAGCACAGGAATCCCATTAAAGCTGGATATCTTTTAATTTGGCTTGTTGTGATTTGGCTTGATGGGGATTTTTGCATCAGCAGAGGACTCGTGTTAGGAAAAATTCCTAACACACATGACATCTTTAATAGTTATATATGAATGCATACAATAAAATATATATACATATATATACATATATTTATATATATTCTATTATTAAGTAGTACTTCAGTACCCATTTTGTAATCTGTTTATGTAACAAAAATAGAAACTGTGGTTAAAATTTCAGCATCTTTGTAATCATCATATTGTACAAGCTTATTATCAAGTAGTTTTCCATTTCCTTGCATAACAGAATGTCTCAAAGATGAAATAACATTTCTTGTTAGTTGATGACAGAAAAGAAATACTCTGTATTAACCCAGCACTATTCACCACAAATATATGCTGTTTGTTTCGTAAGTGGATGCTCGGTTTGAACTTTTCTCACATAAAAATAGCTGATAAGTTGGCCATTAACTGATTGCTGACCTAGTACAGTGGTACATTTAATCTCAGCAGTCAAAAGAAAACACAGGCAACACTCTTTGAGTGTAAAACCATCCTTGTTTACATACTGAATTTCAAAGCCAGGGTTACATAACAAGACACTTCTCAAAAGCAAACTAGCAAACTAACAAATTGTTTATCCAAGACATAATGGTGAACATTAAAAGAGAAAAGAAAACAAAATATCAAATTATTAATTTATGAAAAATAAAGAGTATATTACTTGACTTCATTTAAAAACCAATAATAGGTTTTTAAATAGAAATTTGTCATACAATTTCATTTTTTTGTGTTCTGTGATCTCTTTAATGTCTCTCAAACTTTTATCATCATAAAATTACTGTCGCACTAATCACATTGTTTTAAAAAAAAGCAGGAAGACAAATTTTCCTTTAATATTTTTCTTGCAGTTGTAATTTACATATGTCTACCTAGATCATTCATTATATAATTTTGACTCAATTTTCTAAAAAAGCATCTTGTAGCAAAACCCTTTAAGGAAAAATATTGGCTCATCATTATGACATTAAATTTACCACTTCAGTTTTATATTTTATATGTAACTAGTTTTAATATATTAATATTGAAAATTAAATTCTATGTATGTAAGAATGCTTGTATATTTTTACTAAATAACAACTTTCTGCAATGAATTAATTTGGAAAGAATAAAATGTTTCCTATGACCATGCACTCACAGGGCATTTTAGAGTATATGAAACTCAAACTAACATTGACGTGTACCCTATATTTTTAATATAATTATCTTCAACTCTAAAGCTATATAGTTGCTAAAGTCATATGATATTCGATAGTTTATCATATTCTAAGACAGTAGACTCTTAAGACCTAGAAAGAGGCTAAAATGACAACTTAATATGATAGTGGAAATCAATAAGTACTTTTCATTGGAAAGAAGAGAATACATAACAGAAAATGAGGAGGAGAAGAAAATGATCTTAAAGAACTTTATCAGATTGCTACCAATTGAATGAAGATATTAAGGAAATGGGAGTTTTATGAAATCAACAATATCTCCAAATACACACATTCATTGAATTTTGCCTTGGGCATATTTATCTCAGGAAAATAAGAACAGAGTCAATATAAAATAACAAAGCCCTTTATAATCTCAGACTGAGACCCAAAGTGACTTTTGTGTTCTGCGTTTACCGTCATGTTTGACAAGAGAAATCAATCTGCTTACAAATTTCAATTGTTTTAATGGCACTAAATTAATAATTTCTTAATAAATATTTATAGTGTGTTGTCATGTTACTAATTAGTATATAATAATTCAATTTACATGAATGTAATAATTATCTAATTTATGATTTGTAATACATAAAATATATTACCTTTGTATAATATATTATAGAAACTTAATATAATTATACATAATTAAATATTGTGAACCTAGGATATATTTTAAAATATAACCATTGTCTTCAATTTGTTTAAGGTAAGATACAAGAATAAAATTAGTTTTCAATTACTAAAATTAGTTCACAAACCTGTTTTACTTAGTATAAATCCTGTTAATTGCCGTGTGTGTGTGTGTGTGTGTGTGTGTGTGTGTGTGTAAGATTTTGGATATTTTCATGTATCCCTCTCCATATTTTCACACTGGGACAGTTTACCATTGAAATGGAAGTTTTTCATATCACTTGGCTGCTTGACGGGAATATTTTACGGATCTTCCAGTCCTCACTCCATGTTGGGATTAGAAAAAAAATTCACTGTCTTACTTGGTATTTTTCATGGGTGCTGGGGCAAAGTCAGATCTCCATTTGGTATAGAAAGTTCTTCTTTCTATGTGTTGCTTTCATTGGTGAATAAAAAAAAAAACTGCCTTGGCCTTTTGATAGGGCAAAATCTTAGGTGGGGAGGACAGAATGGAATTCTGGGATAGAGAAGGCAGAATCAGGGAGAGCCACCCGCCATGAAGCTGACAGGTCAGCAAAGATGCTGAATCTTTCCCGTTAAGCCACGACTCGTGGTGACACACAGCTTATTAGAAATGGGTTAAACGAATATGTGAGAGTTAACCAATAAGAGGTTAGAGCTTACACGTCAGTCTGTATTTCAATGAATACAGTTTCTGCATAATTATTTTGGGTATAAGCTAGCTGAGACCAAAAGCAGGCCCGAGGCCCGGAGCGGGGAGACCGGACACAGCCCACTCCTCTCACACAACATCCATTCTTTCAGGGGAAGCACCCACTGAATCTTCTCTCCAGTCACAGAGAGTTTATTTTAGCATTTCTGCTATCTACTATGCAATAAGAGATTATAATTAGAGTCCTCAGACACAAGTGACTATTGATCTATTTAAATTTACTTTTCAGCATCTACTTCTCTCATGGCATACCTGAAATAATTTTGGGCAAGAGCTCACAAAAAAGAAATTAATATTTAAATGCATCATATGACAAAGGAATTGAATGTTACTATAAAACAGTACAGTGTTTAAATACAACATTTGTATTTCAATAAACTCAAGATGTTACTATAGTTAGTGCATGCCCTTACACATTTCTATAAATTACCATGTGTAATATTAACAATTTTTCCTCAGAGGACAGACATTTTTAAATGTGAACAAACTGATGCATAACTGGCCCTGGACATAAAAGTAAGTTATACTGTAAGGAAGAACAATAGTTTCCATCCAAATTCACTAAATCGACTCCAGACTTTGAAATTTTCAAATATTGATGGATTCAAAGTTCTTCCTAAACACATACCAAAGTCCTGGGTCTAATTTCTTTTTCACAGTCTTTCCAAGAGAAGAAGAAATTCAATTACTCAGAAAACACTTACACATTATAAGAACAGTTCTTGCACTGCAGACAGAAACATCAAAAAGATTATCTGGAGGCTCCATCAAATGTCCACTGGTTCCTACAAAAATTTATATGGGTCTCTTGCTAAAATGAGTAGTATTGAAACACTTCTTAGAACATTATTTGGTGTAAGCAAAAACAAAAACATGATTCTCAAGAAGAAATCAGAAAGTATTTGAGAAAATTAGAAAGCTCTGAGCTCTGAGATAGGTGATGTGATGTGTTACTGTCGTCCAAACATCACTGATACTCTTGGTTAAAGAAAGGTTTTATTTATGTATTTACTTATGTGTAGTTCAGAAAAATGTGTGTGTGTGTGTGTCTGTGTGGGTGTGCACATGTCCAAAGCACATGGGAGAATATGAGTATGGAGGTCACAAGAAAATCTTGCATGTCTTTCCTCAGGTACTACTGAAATGGATTAATTAAAAATGCTGCAGAATCCTCTGGGGCTGCAGTGGCAGAAACACTGCAGGTCCCCAAGTGCGGGCAGGCTGGGCCATGTGGTGGTGAGCAGGGGGAGCGGGGTCCCCGGAACAGCCAGTCCCAGGCAGGGATGGTGCATGATACCATGCTGCAGGTCTCCAAAGGCGGCTAGTACTAAGGTGTTGAGCAAAGTGACAGCAGCAGGTGACAGACAGACAGATAGGTACACCATCCAGAGTTAGGTTGGATATTTATTTAGTGGGTTATGGAGGGGGAAGGAACAAGAGAGAAGAGAAGAGAAAGAGGGAGAGAAAGAGAGAGAGAGAGGTGAGAGAGAGAGAGAAACGGGAGAGACAGAAGCTGCCTCTTCAAGAGGAAGCCAGAAATAGAAGAGAGAGACTTGGGCTGTAAGCAGGAAGGAAGATCTGCCTGCCTCAGAGGACTGAGATGCTTGGGGGATGGTGTAGAGAGTTAGGTTAGGAGGTTAAGGGGTGGGGGTGGGCATGGCTTGTTTCTTAAAGAGACAGATCATTACAACTACCAATATTTTATTTTCATGTAGTATTCCTAAGTGGTCTGGAGCTCACCAATTTAGATGGGTAGCAATATGGAGGGATACACCTATTTCTATCTCCTGACCTTTGCAATTATAAGTGTATTACCATACCCAAAATGCTTCTTTACATGATTTATGGATTTTGAACTACTATCCTATGGCTTACACAGCAAGCACTTTCCTAATTGAACTATCTCCAAAGAGAAGAGTAAATTGGAAACAAGCAAATTCACCTCAGTCAGCCAAATACTTGAAAATAACTCAGAAACAAAATCTTGGGGATTATCATCTTTGAATAGTATCTATAAAAATTCTATTTTAATAAGTAAATCTAAAGCATCTATTTTTAGTATGAGTTAGCCAGCCAGGAGATTTCATTTCCTGCAAGAAAAAAAAAAATGAATAAGCACTTGCATCTAGAAAAAAAGCTTAGATCAGTAGAAGGATGTCACTAGGCAGTGGCAAGTCCCAGTCTGTGAGGATTTTTAAACTATCACACAAAGAGATATGTCCAGATGAGTGATAATTCAATACAAGAGAAGTCAAGTATAATCTCCAGGCCTCAATAAAATTAAAATACACATGCAAGGATTATTTAATATATAAAAATGATTTTTTTCTATAGTATTCCTTTAAACAGTTCAATAAAAGAATGTTAACTTAAGTAAATGAGAGAAGTTTGAAGAAAGTTCTATGAAAAGCTAACCTCAGTGACTTCTCTCAAGGTCTAGACGAACTCCCTGACAATCCTTTTGTTGTTGTTGTTTTGTTATTCATTTAAGGAAGTGAAGTATTTTTCCTTGATAATTAAGTAATCAAACATTGTAGAAAGATATGAAACTTCAAAGACCTCATGCTCACTAACTTGATTTTAAGAGATACTAGAAAGTAATATCCAGGAGGCCTTCATGCAGCCTGACCATGAATACACACAGTGCCAGGCACTTGTCATGAGGTACAGCAAGAGCTGTAACCACTGACATGTCTTCTAAATTACTGTAAGGAATGTACAAAAGAATCAATTAATTCTTCTATAAGAAAAAGTATTCAATAATCCTACATGAAGGAATTTTAGAAATGGTGGATCATAAGGGAACGGAGGGATAGTCTTGGATACATATAAAACAGTATGTATGCCTGGCGGTGGTGGCGCACACCTTTAATCCCAGCAATCAGGGAGCAGAGGCAGACAGATCTCTGTGCATTAGAAGCCAGCCTGCTCTATAAGAACTAGTTTCAGGACAGGCTCCAAAGCTGTTACAGAAAAACCCTCCCTCGAAAAACAAAACAAACAAAACAACAACAATAACAACAAAACAGCATATATGTTAGGACATCTCTGCCTTGGAAGAACACAATATGTTGGAGAGAAGTCATAAAATAGGAATACTGGTTGAGGGAACAAAATATCAAAATCATGGATCATTTCCTAGAATTCAGCATTGCTTTGAGATGGAAAAGTTTGGTTCCTTTGAGAATCTTTGCTGTGTTTAGTTAAACAAATCATCACAGCTTCTCCGTGCAATCTGAGGAGAATATAAGACTATCCAACACACAATGTGTCATATCTAAAAGATTTCTTCTCAGCAATGTCTAGAAAAACATAACACACAGCACAAGAACTCCTGAGCATCTGACTTAACGCTTGCCCTTCTAAAACAACACTTAGGGAACATGTTTTACATAGTCAAAGCAAAAACGAATATATATTTACAATTTAAAGGGGTATGGTTAAATGTATCCTCATTTGGGCATATAGAATGCATTTCTCATTGAGATTTATCCAGATATAAAACCAACCATAATTGGTTAGTAAAACCCAATGTTTAGAAAAGGGAAATTTCATACTAAATATGAAAAAACATTGAAATTTAAAAATTTATTATGGATATTTTTTCTGCTGAAGGAATTGAAACTAATTATTTTTTAGAAGAGTCTGTGTGGACTCCCAAGTGCTCATCAAAACCGCAACTCTCTTCAGTTCTATCAGCTACATATAAAACAGGGTGGCAGTTACAGGACTGCTTAGACAATCCGATGGATTACATCTTGTTTGTGTCATATGTGTCCTTTCCCGCAAATAACGGGAAACTTGAATGTTATTTTTTCATTCTCTGTTTCAGTTATCTCCTCACATTAGCATGATAACAATATGGTTCTCTTCTAGTCAGAACTCCTTGTCCCACTGGGTCTCGGAAGACAATTTTGGAGATATGGCAGGTGGGCACGGAAATTGCTTTCAAACTCTAACTGCCGATAGAGATTAGAAATAAAATTTCATATATCCTCCAGTTGCTGAAACTTCATAAATCCTCAAGACTAAATCAGCCAATCATCAAAAGAATATGCAATCTTACAAAGCCATCTTTATTTTGAGAACAGTCTGCTCTCCCTGCCTTACATATGAAATATTCAATTAATTAGAAAAGTGTGTGTTTGAACCAAATATCTTGCCAAAATATTTTCTCCTAATTACATGAACCATCCTAAACTGCTTCCATGGTCTTCCTTGATTTAATAAACACACTTTCATCAAACAGTTAATTTAGGAAAGTGAATTTGCTTTCCCTTATAGTATGTGTGTATGCCATTGAAAAGAATTAGCATTCCCACTATATAAATAGAAACTAAAATTTAATTCTAAATTTGTACAATCAAGTGGCATTCACCCTAAAAAGGAAAACAAATAGAAATAAACCCCAAAAGAATGAAAAGAATCAGAAAATGATAGCTTTAGTAGAATTAGAAAGGTATATATTTAAGTTTTGACATTATGTTTACATCAGTGAGGCCTTCCTATCACTCCCTCAGAACTCTTCCAGGCATACCTGTTTCTTGCTGTCTTCTATAATGACTTTTTCACTAATTATTTTTATACACAAATTATTATATACTTTAGACCAATAATAAATTGATTTCAGACTTGGGCAATTTTAAAATGCTCACACTAAGTAAATATGGTGCTTATAGTGAGATAATTTTTTATGGGAGATGGTTAAAAATGGGCTTTATTATGGATTCATTAAATCCCATCTAAGATAACTGATAGATTAGACAGAAGATCTGTTATCAAAAGGGAAAGGATGAGACGCTTTTTTTGTTGCTTAAATTGTTTATTTATATATATAGGAAGATTATAAATCTCAGTATTCCTCTTCTCTTTTCTACGTTTGTTTTTGTTTTGTTTTGACTTAGGGTTTCTCTGTGTAACAGATCTGGGTGTCCTAGAACTTCCTTTCTCTGCCTCTGACTCCTAGTGCTGGAATTAAAGACATAAATCTTAGGGAATCTTTTATATGTTACAATAGAATCCATCAAATGGCTCCCAAAAGAGAATTATAATCACTTAAAGATACATTTAACTTAAAACTCACCTTGTAATATTTAGTATCTATCTAAAAGAGTAAAACTTTACATACATACACATAAGAATAGTGGCTATTACAATGAGTATCAACTGACAGATGATGGAGAAAAGGTTACTCCAGACATTAACTCCCCAGACAGAACATCTATAATACAACCTCTGCACACAATGTCAGCTGACAATCCAGAGGAGGAAGGGGAATGGTTTTAGAGTCATAGGAACAGGCTAACCGGTGTAATACATTGTCTTCCTCTCAACTGTATGGCTGCTTGAAGAAGATCATACCACACTATTGCCAACATGATTTGGAGAGATTACTTTTTGGTCCCACACCAAGGTGAGAGCTATAGGCAGTCAACAGTCACAACAGGGACAGAAAAGCAATTTTCTTCAGCGATATATTTCCTAATAAGTTTCCTATGTTTATCCTGCCCAGGTTAAACCACATAAAGATGCAATGAGAGTAATGAGGTATATGTGTATGTGTGTGTTTGTATGTGTCTATATGTGTGTGTGTGTGTGTGTGTGTGTGTATAAAGAGAGAGAGAAAGAGAAAGAGAAATACTTCTCAAATTTGTGATTTGAGCTGTGGGTTGATATCAGAGGAGTAGAAGGAGAGAAAAGAGATGATTTAAAGGCAGTTTATTTAGAAAATTCGCAAAAAAATTCAAAAAATATGAATTGTCCTCCCAGGAGTCCTTTAGGTATATACTTTATTCCCAAACTTAAAGCAAAATTGGTGTGTAACTATATGAAATGTTGAACATTAAAGTTGGAAGGAAAATGTGCACAATAGGCTAATATGTTTGAACTTGATCTCCAGTAGATACTATTTTGGAAATCTGTCGAATATTTATGGTAGAAGTGTAGTTGCAGAAGTGGGTGTCATGGGGAAGGCCTTGACGGGAGCACCTGCCTAGGGTTCTTGCTTGTTCCTAAGCTCAGATTTCATGGTCTTAAAAAAAATAACCTTTACCTAACTAGCTATGGATGGCACTGTGCATATAAGGTGAACTCTTCTATTAAATTAGCAGATGTGAAAATGGCCTATGTACATGCCCACAGACTAGACCGATTAGAGGAATTTTTCAGCTGATGTCCCACTTCCTACGTGTGTCAGGGTTGGCAATCATTTTACTGACCATCCCATTTCTTCAGTGCTTGTTGCTTTTCTCAAAAAGAAGATATAAGCAAGTGGAATACATTAGAAAAATAGTCAGAGAATACACATTGTTCAAAAGAACATAGAAATTCAAGCCCAAACATATTCATTCTTTACAAATTCATACAAATTGTGGGGAAAATAATGCAGTAAAATGCATCTATTTTAGTTGAATTAACTTAAAAAAAGGTTCTTTACTCTTAGCCATTGCATTTCTTACGTCATGGAATAAAAAGTTACGAAAAAATTATTTTACTCAATAGCCTTTCACCATAGTTGGCATAAAACTTTCATCATTCAAATGCTAATTCAACTCCATACAATAATTGCTATATACTGTGAAGAAAATGCACTATGCTTCTAGAGATTTCCAGGTAGTCCAGCAATAGATGTGAGAGGATAAAAAGTGTTGGGACATATCGACTTATATGCTACATATTACAGAAGATAATACTTCTAATGTATAATATCCATGCTTACTTCAACAGGAAATAAAGAAAGGAGTCTAGTATAGCTGGATGTTCAGAGAGGAGAATGACATGGTATCTCAGTCCTAGGAACAATGGAAACACATTGTGGACATTCTAGTAATGGAGGAACAAGAGTGGATCTTGGTTTTAAAACAACCTTTGAGGACATATGGAGAAGTATGACAGTCACTCAGTGATTAGCTTAGACAAGAAGTGATATGTACTTGGATACAGATCTTGTTTTAATGAGAGACACCAGATTACAATATTATTCTGCAGATTTTATTTTGTATCAAAGAAAATCATATTCTGAAGAGTCATAAACATTAGGGAGGCACTAGAGAAGACATTTCACACATGCTGAACGGAAGCAGCGGTTTCTTGAACATGAGAATGAACCTCCTCTATTGTGTTTCATTGGCATTCATTTCCTAGCAGAGAGAGGGAAAAAAATCTCTTGGGAAATACAAGCAAATGGCTATTACAAAATTGCTCCATGCCTCGGTATTATTCATCTCACATTAAGCACAAATATTCCAAACCACAAAAAAGAGCTATGGCAAACTCATTATTGAAAAACTTCCTAATCTTTCCCTAGTTCCCCTAAAATATCCATCACTCTGGCAGTGCTACAGCAGTGAAGTCCAGTATTACTTGATTTTTACCTTGTTTGTTTTTCTTTTTGCGTTGATTAGGTTCAGTCCCACTCTAACCTTCAACACTTATAATTTTGCATATGTGAATAGAACACAAACTCAAAATTATTTGAGAAGGAAGAACACTTATTTCCCTGCCATTTACCTAAGTTGTGCTTTTTAGATGAATATGGAACATTATAGTGAAAGGGCTGTATTTTCAAAGCTATGTGCATTAAATCGTGGTCCTGTCTTGCTTATTTGTTTCTCTTAACTCATGCTGTGATTGTTGGCTATTTGAAAAACTGTATTTCACAGAACATAGTTAATGGAGCTCAACTCTTTTAAGTTGGTATGATTAAGCTGTGAGATAAACACTCCCTTTCTGTTTGTGAAGCATTTTTGATCGTGGAACTAAAAACAAGGAGAGGAGGAGTTCACATGGAATGTTAAAAAAAAATGACAATTATTCTTAAAGTAAGAAACTGCTGAAAAGCAACAAAAGAACTTGTCAAAATTGAACTCTTGTCAAAATTAAACTCTAATAATTTATTTTTGAAAACATAAAGGATGGGACTGGACAGATGGCTCAGAGCTTAAGAATACTACCTGCTCTTTCAAAGGGCCTGAGTTCAATTCCCAACAAGCACAGGGTGGCTCACAACCATCTGGAATGAGATTTTTGCCTTTTTCTGACCTGCAGGCATACACTTTATGCACAATAAATAAGTAAGTAATAAAGTAAACATATAAATAAATAATATAAAGGGCTACAAAATGTATACAGCAATCTGACTCATTCTGCTGTGAACACTGTGAACAGCTGTGATTTTGATCACGGTGTTTTATGGGCGAATGTTTTCAGAAATAGGACTTCTGTGTCTAGTGTTCTGTTGTGCATGAAGCACAATGATCTACTTGTTCGTAGATGCTCATTTACTCACAATAGATCTTGATTTTTTTATATAGGATAATTAAGATGAGCCCATTCCCTATGGTGGGATATGTTGCCAAAGCCTGATACAGGGCAGAGGTGCTTAGTTCTGTCTCAACTTGGTTTGTCAAACTTTGTTGATTTCCCAAGAAAGGTCTTGCCCCTCTGAGGAGTGAGTGTGGGTCAGTAAATGGGGCAAGTACGGGTAGGGGAGGAAAGGGAAACTGGTGTTGGTATGTAAAATGAAAACGAATCAATAAAAAAAGATAAAAGATGAGATTGAATATTGCTTAAATTTATCAAGAGTGAACACAGGAACTGAACTCTAGAAAAACAAAAATAATGACACGTGCACATTCTACCCTCATTCCCATACACATGTGCACATACACATGTAGTTGTTCAGTTATTAAAGATTTCTTCACATAGTAATATCCTGGGTATTATACTCTTAATTAATTTATAATGATTATTTCTTTCTCACGTATTGTTAGAGAAAAAAATAAAAGGAACATATAAGATTTTGTGTTGGTAAAGTATAGGTCCTGTCTTTTTACCACATCCTCCTTGTTAAACATACGAATTTCCTAAATAAACAAGAAATGTCTTTGTCAATGTTACCTGGGGTGCTTTTACCATAATAAAATTTATTTCATTCTATCCTTTTATTTTATTATCCTTCCTTCCCTCCCTCCCTCATTTCCTGCCTCCCTCCTTCCTTCTTTCCTTCCTTGTTGTTGACACAGGGTCTTTTTATGTAGCTGTGATTGTCCAGTAGCTCACTTTTACACAAAGCTAGGTTCAAAGTCACAGAGATCCTCCTGCCTCTTCCACCAAATACTGAGATTAAAGGAGTGTGCCACCACACCCAGGCAAAATAACATATCTAAGGAATGTAAAATTTGAATCTATTCTTATACTAAAATGATATAAAGCACACATTATTTTAAAAAGAGAAAAACATTTAAACTCAAATTCATGATTAATGTGATACTTCCGATGAAGACACTACAACAGGCCTTCTTTAATATAAATTAACAGACGTCATAATATTGATAGCAACCTCATGAAAGAAATTGCAAGCAATTTTTCTCCTTCCATGTGATGTATGAGAACTACAGGAATAATGAGTGAATAAATCTGAATAAGTATTTGCATGGATATCACTCAAGTACCATAGAGGCTTTCTTAGTAATTTGGAAAATACATAGATAAATAAGTATTTTTGAAAGGTGCCAGTGTTATTTAAGAATTATTACTGTTAATTTATTCTTTTCCCATTCACCTATTGCCTTTCAGCTTAACACAAACTCTATATTCTCTAACACTTTCATTTCAGTTTCAAAATAAAAAAGATCCCAAAATATATTTTTAATTTCTTTGAGTAATTCTTCACTTTTGATCTGGAATATACATCTACGGTATCTAGGTTATACACCTACTAAGATTATCTTTGTGTGCGCACACATAGATAATAAAGCCATGTCAAAATGTCAGAAGTGAGAACACCCACCTCTTTATTTACCTATTCAATATATAATGATGTTCACTAACTACTTGAACACTTTCTCATGCTGTCCTTTGAAATGACATAATAAAATATATAAACGTCTTTAGCCTATTGAATCTACAGTATATTCTTCTGTGATACTGTCATTTATCCTGTTCACTGAGGACAGACTACCCCTTTGCAATGGCTTTAATAAAGAAATACATGTGAGCACATAATGAAATAAATACTCATATTCTATGAGACTCACCTTCGTTTTCTTTCTAATTCTGTTTAGCTCTCATGTAGTTTAAAAATAAATGGGGTCAAACCTGTGATCCCTGACTTACTGTTGCTTATAGTGAGTAGTCAAAAACTTTTGTGTTGTTTTGTCTTTAGACTCCTCAAGCACATATTCTATACTTGCTGTTTTCATGCCCCATTTACCATTATTATTAGGATTCAATCCACATTTTATTCCTCTGCTTTATTTGACAAAACAAAATGCTGAGCAACTCACATAATAATACAAAGTCATTTTCAGAGCAGATTCACCACCAGAATGTCAAGTGCTGCCTTCAGCCCAGAAATGTACTGATTACATTAATTTGGGCCTTTTGCCTCAATCATTGCTTGAAATTGTAATAAAAGATATTGAATATGTACACACATACACATGCATGCAATGTATGCACATGCTTCACACTTGGTCTGAGTTATAGAAAATTTTATTGCATTGTAAATATAATAACACGAATTTCTATAACATTGACTACATAATCTTCTTTCAATTCCAGTATTTGGTTCAATTTGTCATTTAATATACATTTCATATTTAAGGTACATTTAAATGTTCATTTAATTCCTTTCCACTCAGATTTATTTAGTGGATACATTTTATTCCAATATAAATAGCTAATAATTTATTCTTACACTTCTGTAAGGATATCAATGTTTGAACAAATTCGCAAGAAAAATGTTTATTTTATAAATTATCTTAAGGTTATCAAATTTCCAAATACTTTATTTTGGGATACCATACAGAACACCAAAGTTCTGTATTAGTGATATTATTCAAAATTATCCCTCCTCCTTTGTTGTGGCAGAGTGCTTACTAGGTTCTTTATGTACGAGCTCACAATTTAGTTGACCTTGTTTTTAAAAAACAACTAGAAAGTCCTCCTCCTGTCACATTTATTTCAAGGACTATTACAGATACTCATTGTTTTAAACTACAGGCCAGATTTGGTCCCTCTTTGCTAACTACCAACTGTAGATCAGGGAACGTCCTAAAATATTTATTATTAGAATAATATGTTGCCTGCAACAGATAACCTTAAAAATAATGATTAAAGGAAAGATGCATATTATTCTTTAAATTACTTCCAAAGTTATGTATTGTTATGTATTCTTGCTAAATACCAAAGGTAAATAGTTTTGCACTATTTAACAATTTTCAATGCAGAGGACAAAAGTTTGGGATAGCAGGATGGAACTGTTATTTAGATATGAGATTTCTGATTAAGAATGTATTTGATTTGTTTTGCAAACTATTACTACCTCAATCAGCAAGTACTGCTTCACTAAATAAAAGGATATCTTCGTTTTATTATTTTTTATTGAAAGTAGACTTTTTAAATAGATTATGTCT
>JAQHUG010000087.1:414168-432028 GCA_028555095.1 Dicrostonyx torquatus | reverse complement strand
GAAAGTTTGACTTCTTCCTTTCCAATTCGAATCCCCTTGATCTCCTTGTGTTGTCTTATAGCTATTGCTAGACTCATTTGAAACTGTTTCAAGGATTTTTTTCCCCTGACATATATCACTTTGCTCATTTTTCTCCAGTGTTTTCAGTAAATTGGTTATTACTTTGACTCTTCTTTGAGTATAAAAATTATGTAAACTCTTCTACAACTGAATATTTCATTAAATAACCCTGAATTTATGTTCCCAGGTTATGGCTTCTTTTATTTTGTTTGATGTAAGTAGTGTTGAAATCCTTTCAAAGAAAGAGATATTTTATATGTTTTAATGAATAAAGACTTAAATACTTTCTTTTTCTTCCTGGGGGGCCCACCTCCAGCACCACAGGGCTCAGAGGGAATCCATGTAGTGGAGTACTATGACATATTATCTGAAGGGGTAAAATGAAAGAAACTTACACACTCTCTTGATGTTTTCCTTCTAACTCTCTTTATTCTTCCTTGTATTCTCATTCTTGATGTTTTCCTTATAACACTATCTTTTTTCTTCATTTTTTTGTCTACTTTTTCTGTGTAGATTATATTCCCCCAACTTACTATTTCAAGCAATATGTAAATTACAATGTAGTAACATTATATTTTTCAAAAGAATGATTACAAAGGATACAGGTTTTTAAAAAGCATATCACTCATAACTCTTACATGATTAAACATTTACATATTATAAGCGAAAAACAAATCATCTCCAAGAAACCACAAATATCCATACCCAAACAACTTGTTATAGATTAACAGATTATAGGCATGCAAGATGTTTTTCTCAGACACTTCTTTTACTGTCTGGCTGTGTTTTATGGTTACAATAGGACAATTCACTTTATTATTTATCTTGAAAGGTAATCTTATAACAAATCTTAAAGAAATTGCAAACCTAAGCTTCTATACATGAAAAACAATCAAAACTATCAGATATCTGTACTTTAAAATTTTAAATTAAAATTTAAAATTTTAATATATATATATATATTGAGAGCAGTAATGGGTACAAGAAATTAATCATTGCTGTTGGCCACCAATCAATCCTAGCAAGAAAGGTAGGTTAGCTAATAATAATTGATCTGCTTTTTTTGTTCTCTGACCACAATGAGTTCCTCAGTCAACTATGTACCATTATAAAACTTTAGATTTTTTCTTGGGTTTTTCACTTCAAATCTATTTGACAAAAAAAACTTTATATAACATTATTTTCAAAGTTATTTTTTCCAGCATTGATGAACTCTAAAACCTGTGAACATATCTCCCAACTTTAAGATTAAAGGAATTTATTCTAACTGGGATACTCAGACTCAACTGTTTTCCTTATTTGTTAACCTAAAACACAAACTATATGGTTCCTCAATAGAAACTCATGTGGTCTACCTGTAAAACACTTGTTGGTTTTACCCTTTACAGTCTCTGCGAAGGCCGCATTTTAGCCTAAATTTACCTATGTTAATTTTTCCTCTAAAATCACCTTTTTCATAATCCCTTACAATAGTATATATTTTAAAAAAACCTCAATCATCAAAGTCCTATTTACTCTAACCTACCAACACTATTATTGTATAGAATTTTTATTTCAGTTAAACAGTACAGCTTCATAATAATCCAAGTTAAAAATGTCCAGAACAGGGTATTTCCATGAGATAATCACACAACATTACAGGCAGTGGGTTTCTCCCTCACACCCATTCACACCATGCCAGATGCCAGAGAAAGATATCTTGCAGAGGCAAACATGTGAAGGCACAGCAGATATAAAAGACATCATGGAGTCTGTGCCTATCAGAGATTCACCCATCAGCAATTTTCGACCCTGTGGGCTGACACTTCAAACTTCAATTGCCACCTGACGCTCCTTGTAATGTCCACTGACAACTTTGTTTTATATATTTTTTCTTTTTAAATTTTTATTTTAGTTTTATTTTCATAGAATATATTCCTATTGTCTTCCTTACCCCAACTCTCCTAGATCTTCTACATTTCCGTTCCAAACCAACTTTGTGTGCTCAATGATCTCTCTAAAAATAAGACAAAAAGTAAATAAACAAACATACAAAACACAGAAGACAAAAATCAAAAATTCAAAAAATTAGTATAATAAAACTAATATTTCTTTATATTATGAAGTGTGTCCTTAAAAATGATTAGTTTTCTTCCTCTTATAGAGAAAAAGTTTAAATGCAGTGTTTATATACTTTATTAGAGAAACAGGGTTTCTAGATAAGATTGCATGTGTGTGTGTTCATGTTCATGTATTGTATATGCATACATATATACATATATGTATATAAAAATATACATGTGTGAATAATATTATCTTAGTGAATAAATTTACACATTATCTACTTGGAAATTAATAAGAAAATTACTCGTAAGTGACAAAAAGGCCCCTTTACACAGTTGGTTTGATCTTTTAATAAATGTGTCTTGCAAACAAATTACAAGAAATCTTTATTCTGCATCTAACTTTCCTTTCAAGCATGTTTGGATATGAATTGGGATCACTAACCAGGGAACAAGAAACTCATTAACAGTAAAAGACATCTACTAATTGCTTAATTACAACACTCAACAGTGAATGTGCAGGCAAATCTTTGCCTTGGTGACAATTACAACATATAAGAGAATCTTATTGAAAATGTGAGTGAGCAGGAGGACATCCAGATAAGAGTCAAACAGATGAATGAGATAGCACTCATGAGATCTTAGAGGCCTTTGGAAGTGAAGTGGTGCATTGCTTTTTATTTTTTGTTTGTTTGTTTAATGTTTACAAGTATTGGTCGTGATGAAACTTCCCAGAATATGTGGTGTGCTGATTTGTAATAGTGATACGTTAAGGACCATTGAACAATTTAGTCCATTGAAGCAGAAACTAAAGAAGGTGATGGTTGTCATAGAAAAAGAATATGGGGACATTTGCATCAACTAAGAAACTATATAAAAGAAAAAAACACACATGAAAATGAATTAGAATTTGATTTCACATTGGATATTAAAATGCAAAGTGGGAAGAATCACCAAATGAAAAGCAACTGTGATATGGCCAATATCATAAATATCATATAGTGTTAAATCTCCTATGTTTTATAAGTACCCTTTTCTGCAGAATTTGAGGATAGTACTACTGGATAGAAACTATCCCCCCTAACCCTTCATCTTCGAAGAATAAAGCAAATTAAGAACACACTAAATGTTCATACTCTATCATCTGTGTGTTCCTTAGCTACACAGAGTTAAATGAAAATGCAAAGTTTTTAAAAGTAGTGCTCTCTTGACCTACAATGTCATTTAATTTTGTTTTGAAGAAATGAAGGTAAACGATTAGTTGTGTCATTAAATAGCAAATATTACATGTGAAAGCCATTTAGATCAAAAGTCTGGATGTCTATAACATACTGATAGTGCTTTAGAGACAAAGTGTAATTTTTAATTTAAATATAACTTTGCCTCTATCACCAAAAATGAACAGATTTCTTTTAATTGTGGTTCATGTTGATACAGATTATACACCCTTAATAAATATCCCAAACTCAGTGAATACTCTGTTTTCTACTCACCTTTAGGACTCTAATCTTCAGAATAAACTGGTTTATTTTTAAAATGAGAATAACACATGGGAACTCTTTTCATCTACTGGTAAAAGAAAGTGTTTGATCCAGCAAGCTTAGAGTTCAAATACACAGATAAAAGATGAAATAGTGGATTATTGAAGAGAAGCTCTGGGGTTATGCATTCATTGCAAGTGAATAAATAAAAAATGATTTTATTTTTAGTGCATAATGAATTGTAAATACACAAAGATAATGAGATATAATGTTTTAGCTTCTTATTTATAAATCTGATAAATATAACACAGCCATACAAATCACTGTGTTGTATGTCCAATTTTCCAAAAGTAAGTTGCATGTGATGTTTAAAAGCTTTAAAGAAATAAATACCCTGTTAATTAAGAAAAATGGAAGACATGCCATAAATTTAATTCTTGATGCTTTATAAAGAAATTTGTAAGAGCACATAAAGTAAGAACATTGTTTATGGTACAGAAAGTCTCACATTTCGATATAAAGGCTCACTGAGTGGCTTCAAAGATGTAGTGAAATTGATCCATGTCAAGGACGCAGATCTGACAAAAGCTTCCCAAAGTTTACCTAACCTGGAAGCCCAAACAGTAACATTTCAAAGAAAACAAGGGCTATTGCCTACAATTTTTATGTAATTAGACAAGGAATTTTCAAACTACAAACAACAAACAGCGAATAATGTGCTTACTTCCTTTCTACTTATCTTAATTATCTTAAGAGATAGCTTTTTCTATTATATAACATGTTTGCCAAGCTAAGGCTTAGAAAGGTGGCTGTGAAGTCCTCCAGAAGTGTCTTCTATGTAGAAATTTCCACAGGATTAGTGCATATGAAAAAGTGTTCTGGGGCTAATAAAACCATATAGAGATCATATTACCCATTTTAGCACATTAATAAGAATATTGAAGAGTATAATAATAATAAATGTATATTAATATATCACACTTCTCCCAATCCAGACAGCATTAAAGATTGTTAGAAGGGAGGGAAAAAGAGAAAAGGAGAGAAACAGAAATTTATATGTGTGCATCTTAATAAATTTTCTTTACAGTGAATAAAGGCCTAACTAAAAGAAATTTACAGGAGAAAAGACGTGTTTTAGTTCAGGATTCACTAGGGACGACATGACAGTAAGGAGTAAGCACATAGGTGGGAGCAGATGCTTAACTTGTTACACTGCATCTAAGTTGTTCAGACAGTGGTAAATAAGAAATGGGGACTAGCTACAAAGCCACAAGGCCAGCCACAGTGACACATTTCTTTGCAATGTACTAAAGCAATTGATGAGTTAAAATGTCATCTCAATAAGCAAAGGAAACTCCCACACAATACAATGTTGTTAGAAATGTAAATAGATTCAGGCAGTAGAACAAAACAGTACATAGGCTGAAAGGGAGAAAAGGACATCAGTACTTGTACTCAGAGCTGGAACTGACATGTCATAATAGCCATAAATAATCATGCCACTATTGTGGCTTTGGAGTCTTAGCAGTAGTGGTATGATTATGGAAGCAGCCAACTATTCTATTGCTTGGGTCTGAGGATTTCTTCACAGGAGAGAATAATTTTATGTTCTTCTACATGTGGTCAAAACCCATCTAGTGAAACAATATATAGGAGAGAATCTATCCCTATTGTTTCTTTATGTTGCTGGGTCGTGAAACAATTTTCTAAGTATTTGTGAACCCATCCATCACAAGGTCAATAGAGGCCCGAGTCTCAGTAGTTTACTCGAAGGCAATACCTGATTCCAAGAAAGACCACAAATTCAGATAACATAGGTACCACCCAGGAACAGACCAATCAAAGGAAATTCCTGATGTTTCAACCATTGTTATAGGATCACCTTCCAGGAAACACCCATTGCTTTTCACCAGGACACCTATAGACAAATGTCAGCCAATCAGGGTTCGTGAAATTTAGAAATCCCTCACCCCAAACTCTAATATTATAAAAAACCTCACCCAAACTGAGCTCGGGGCTCTCAGGCCATACCAATACGCTGGACGCATGGAGAGTCTAAGTTTGTACTTGAATAAGAATAAAGGCTCTTTGTTTTTACATTTAGGACTCAGTCTCCTAGTTGGTTTTTGAAGGACTCCGTGATCTGAACATAACAGTTTGCATACATAAAAGTGTGCTGCTCCAACCTTGGTCAGAAATATTCTTATTGCAATAGATAATGGTTAATACATAGGCCAATTATTTTTCAATTTGTAGAGAAAAAGCAAGTGTGAGGTTTGGATATTATTGGCCCCCATGAGCTCAAATGGAGTAGTGTTATTGGGAAGTGTAACTTTGCTGAAAGAAGTGTGCCACTGTGGGGCAATACTCAAGTCACACCCAATGACTCAGTTTTCTTCTGTTGCCTAAGGGTCAAGATATAAGAACTCTCAGCTACTTGTCCAGCACCATGTCTGTCTACAAGCTGGCTTTTTCCCTGACATGACAATAATGGACTAAAGCTCGGAACTGTAAGCAAGCCAAACCAATTAAATGTTGTACCTCTGCAAGAGTTGCAATGCTCATGGTGTTTCATAACAACAATAGAAACCCTAAGAAATGAATGTTCAGCCACAGGATGAAATCTATATCCGTTGTGCCCTCCCAAATCCCAGGAGCACCATAGAGTAAAAAGAGTTGAATCCTATCCACTGCTGCACCCCAAGACTCAGGAACACCATGGACAAGGTATTAGAAGTAATTGAATAGCTAGTGGATTGAAGAGCTACAAGCAGAGTGATGTGAAATACTGTCCTCTGGACAAGACATGGTTAATACATACATGAAGCTCGAGCAGCTATGGTTACCTCCTCTAGTCCTGAATAAGAGAAAGGCAATAAAATCTCCCAGTATGGAGTATGGAGTAGTTACTGGGGCCCTATAAATAACCTAGGAGTCATCAGCAATTGATGACAGCTGAGAGTGAGAAAATCCCTTCTATTTCTGAATGATGCAGCTGAAGGCTTCACCATATCCCAGTGGATACCCCACATCCATATCATTGTGGGAATTCAGTGCCTTAAAAATTATAAATAAATAGCCATCAACAAAGGACATTAAGCTTATAGCTCACAAGCCTGCAGAAGCCAAATAGCAAGGTGAACCCAAAGAAAAACATATATAGACTTTCCTGGAAGTTAGAAGTAAATAAGATCATCAGACAAAAGTTGGAAGCATGGGTGTGGGTACGGGGGTGGAGGTAGGAACTGGGGGAGGGGGTAGGTGAAAGGGAGGGGTAGAAGGGAGAAAGGAAGAACCGGGGAGAGCCTGGGGTTGTGGGAGGGTGGAGATGGAGAAAGGGTGGATATTGGAGAAGGAAATAAGATACCTACATTAACGGGAGTCATTTTAAGATTTGCAAGAGACTTGTCTCTAGAGGGGATCCCAGGTATTCACAGGAAAGTCCCAGCTAGGTACTTGGACAGCAGAGGAATGGGTGCCTGAACTGAACTTGTCCCATAGTTACTTTGTTGAATATCTTAATCGTCACCATAGAAATTTTGCATGATGGATGGGATAGAGCCAGAGACCCACATTCACACCAGAGCAAGGGATCGTGCTGCCAAGGTCCAGTGCAAGAGCAGAAGGAGGGAGAAGATGAGCAAGGATGTCAAGACCGTGAGGGACTGGCCGACCAACAGAGACAGTGTGCTCGATCTATTGGGAGCTCATCACATCCAGCTGGACCAAGACTGAATTAGCATATGACTTAACTGGACCCTATGAATGTGACTGCCAGTGGGGAGTGACTGAGAAGCCAATGATAATGGCACTGGGACCTATCTCTTCTGCATGTATTGGCTTTTTGGGAACTTATTCTATATGGATGCACATCTTCTTAGACCGAGACGGAGGGGGGAGGGCCTTGGGCTTCCCATAGGGCAGGGTATCCTGCCCCATCTTAAGGAAGCAGGGGGAGGGCGGTGGGGTAGTGGGGGAGCAGGAGGGACGGGATCAAGGGGAATAAATGTAATTTTTTTTTTTAAAAATAAAAAAAAAAAAAAAAAAAATTATAAATAAATAATTTTAAAAGAAAGACATCAGGTTGGGAGAGAAATATAATGGAACATCTTGAGTAATGTTGGAAGAGGTGAGTAAAAGATGAATATCATCAAAACAAAATGTGTTCATGTATGAAATTTTCAAATAATATCTAAAATTTAAAGTTAAAAACAAACAAAAGTAATGAAATTCTTTAAAAGTTCAAACACCAAGAAAAAGTAGCCCACTTTGAATTTTTGGTCAGATTTCTTCAACAAACTCTGAAAACATTAAATGTTATTGTTATTGTTTTATCACAGGAGCCAGAAAGTAGGATCCTATACTTTCTCTGCAGGGGCCAGAGGACAATGAGCTTAATGTAACTGAACCCTCCCAGAAGATTAGCTTTCATGGCAAAGAAGGTGACTTGCAAGCTCCAGAGGGAGGAAGCAACCAACAGTCCTAACCAACTCTGATGCTCCTGAAATACAGTAACACACAGCATGGTACACTAACCTATGTAGCGCCTTGCATAGCTGTGCATTCTACTTGGCTTTAAGACTCATTCAACATGAGGGAAAACATTCCTGGTACTGGAAACCTACCCAGAGCTAGTGAAGTCATGGTTCTTGGAGAAACCAAGCCAGCACAGTTTCTAACTGCACTGTAAATATTTATCTTTTACACCCAGATAAATACTGTCCTCATCACACATCGAGAATCTTCTCTTTACCACTCACAATAACTATGATAATTTTTATATATGTTTGACTTTGTATATGTATCCATGTGAAATTAAGTGAAAACCTGTTATGTGACCATATTTATTGCAGCTTTATTTACATTAGTGAAGATATATAATAAGTGTCCATCAACAAGTGACTGGGTAAAGGACATGTTTCATACAATACAGAATGGAATGCCACATTGTAGACATGAAGAGATACCACACATACACATGTAAAACATTAATCAAAAGCAAATAAAAAGGAGCAATGTTTAATACAATGTGTTGTATATTTCATTTTCATTTTCTAAGGAAAGAAATATTTCAGATATTTTTATTACCAACGATCCCATTGCTATTATGTAATTGAAAAAAAGACAATTATATTTCACAAGTGTAAAATGTACACCACTCTTGGGATTCAGTAAAACAAAATGACTCCCCATAAAAATTACCTCACAAAGGTATTCACTTTTCATTTTAAACTCCACCATCTGCTGATGGAAGAATAAAATGACAATTGTGAAGAAGATTTTGTGCAGTGTTTGTGTTCAGGTATGTCCCCTGCATTGTGAGTCAGTTAGGTCAGGTAGCACTTCCTCCTTGGCTATGCTTTTGCCTGGTTATTCTTTCTCTGCGTCTCTGCCACAGATCTATGTGGTGATTCAGTTCTTCCTCTGGAGGCAGATATTTCAGAAAAGGGACAGAGAATGGGATATGAGGTGACCTAGAATTTAGACATAAAAGGAACAGGAATGAGACTTATCAAACTTAGTTTGCACCTGAGTCGGTTAAAATATTATTGATCCTTGAGGTCTCTATTCATAAGAAGTTTAACTTTTTTAATTTTTCATTTTATTTTTTACTTTTTTGGTTTTTCGAGACAGGGTTTCTCTGTGGCTTTGGAGCCTGTCTTGGAACTAGCTCTTGTAGACCAGGCTGGTCTCGAACTCACAAAGATCCGCCTGCCTCTGCCTCCCATATGCTGGGATTAAAGGTGTGCGCCACAACTGCCCAGCACTTTTTTTTGTAATGAAAGTGGATGTGTGAGCAGGAAGAAATGATCTGATGCAGAATCACAAAGATTTCAACATGCCTATATTTTCAATAAGTTTGAAATGATTTTGTTTTAAATTTCATCAAAACTAGCCTCTTGTATCTCTTTTACAGTGTTTTGCTATGACCTTTCCATTTTACATTGCAACCCATCTCATACCCTGTCTTAGTCACCCTGCTATCTTCTGTATTTTCTAAATGTATTATTAAAATTTCTTATGTGCTTGTATATGTCTCATATTTATTATTTAATGTGTTCTGTTTCCCTCTATTAGAGTATGGAATCTATAAAAGAAGATAATTTTATTCTATTTACTAATATTTCAAATCATCAAATATTTATTCTCACAAAAATTATTTTCTGAATAAATTCATAAATATATGTCTATGCTTTCTTAAATAAATATATATCGGTATGAAAATATCAATGGGAACAGTATGAAAATATCAATGGGAACAGTATGAAAATATCAGTGGGAACTTACCAATATTAAAGTCAAAAAGTGACATGAGAAATATCCAATTACATTTCTGAGCTTCTCTTGAACTATGTGAATAATTTATATAATATCTTGTCTTCCTGGAATGAACTTAATTGCTTGCGTTAACTGAAAATGTGAGAACAGATGCTCAATTATGGAGATTTATGGGTTTTGTTTCACCACAACTCAATATATACTCTTCTGTAAAGAATTTCCTAGTGTTCATTTTATTAATTTTGGTTCAACTCACACTTTCCTCTCTTTTTTGTCCAAAGAATGTACATCCAGGGAGATGATTCTGTGGGCTAAGTCCCTGCTGCCCAAGCTAGTTTCCTGAGCTCTATCACTGGAACTTGAACTCCATAGAGGAAGGAGAGAATTGACCCTTGAAAGATGTCCTCTAACTTCTAACATTTTTCAGTAGCCTGTGTATGTCCCCATACATAGTTTAGTTTGATGTGATCCCTTTTCTTTCTTTTTACTTCAACAATTCTACCACTTTAAATACTATATTTGCTTTTTGTTTAGCTATTCTCCATCTGTCTGAATCATTGACGCAAAGTCAGGTGTACAATAATTTGACCTCTACTGCCTTTTTAGGATTCTACTAGGATATATTCACCTACTTATTTTCTATGAATTAACCGTAACAGTCAATGAACTGCTTATTTGATTGACAGTATTGCCTTTGTCTTGTTCCTTTCCCACTTGCATTTTCCTTTTAAATTTTCAAGCATGCTTAGTTTGTAAGTGAATACATGCTTATTAGTAATACAAAAATTTCCACAGGTTCTCCAAGGAAGTCTCAATGGAGACACAAACCATTTTTAAGTGTAGGTTCTATGCCTAGTAGTAGATAGCCAAAACAAAGTGAACTTACCAGTCTTTTGCATATATGTTACTACTGTTGCATTTGTGTTTTTATGGGATTGCTATGTTTCTCTGCATCTAAATGTGTTTTATCTTTTTCTTTGACTCATTTTCTTCTGTATGTATTTTAGTCCTTTTCCAACTTGTTTTTCTTTAGTTTATAGTAGATTATTATTATTTATTTATTATTATTATTACTATTATTATTATTATTATTATTATTATTATTATTAGATACCTGTTTGTTTTCTAATGATAGAAAGGGTTTGGTTTGGATGGAAGTGCAGGTAAGGAGGAATTTGGGATGCTGGAAAGGAGAAACAATAATCATAATATATTATATGAAAAAGTCTATATCCATTCAAAGATAAAACCCAAAAATATGAAGATGAAAATTTTCACAATATTCCTTAGTAGGGTAGGTATGGGACCTCCTAATATGTTATTAGTAGAGTGCTTCTTATTAAAATTATCATCCATAATTGAGAGAACTCAGAATGAGGGAGTTAAAAAGACTGTAATCTTCTTGCAAACACGGTCAACAACAGTATATGATCAGTGTACTAAGTTAAATACCATTTAATTTATCATACAGAAACACCCTAGTGCTGTGCATTAGCTCTCATATGAATGTTCTCCTCTGACTCACAGAGTTCAGACTGTTAGTCATGGCTTCCCGAGGATTTGTCCTCAACCTTCAAGCTGCTGCCAGAAGTCTCCCTGGAACTGCTTATCTTAAGCCATCACATTGTCACCTGAACAAGGGTGATTCATTTTGTGACTATTTCCCAAATCTTTAAGGCTGTAATTTGTCTTCTTGTGCACTCTGAGTCAGCTAAGTCCCAAGAGCTCCCACATCCTTTCATCCTTTTTCTCCCAGAGCTGAAGATTAACAGAAAGAAGGCAAATGTCCTCAAATAGAAAGACTTTACAAACGATATGTTAAATCATTTCAAAGAGTAACACACATGGAGAGTGTCACTATTCTATCCGACTATTTAAAGAGCCTTCGGCTTTAAATTTCACATTTACTGATGTGATAGAGGGCATTCTGCCTAGAGAAGGAAAACACACTTATGTTCACTTCATCCAAACTGTTTTAATTTATTCACAATGAGAAGTTTCTTAATAAAATATCACAAATTTCATCTCGCACTTGAATCCCAAGTTTTTGATATATCCATTATAGGAAAAATACCCAGAGAAGTTTTTTTTTCTTTTTTTTTCTTTCTTTTTTATTGAGAGGATTTAATGTCTGCAATTGCAATGACAGATGTAATGAGTGAGTAACCATGAGTAACCGTGAAAATATCATATCTCTTTTGACAAGAACATCATTGACAAGATTTCTTAGGGTCTGTCCTAAGGAGTCCTTCATTCAGTCTATTGGAATTAGACTTCCCGCAGTTGTTTCCAGGAAATGACAGAGCAAGACAACTTACTAAACTAAATAAGTTGTAGCTAATATTCCTCTTAAAAACAGCAACTCCTCAAGTACTTTTCCTGTTGTCGTTCTAGAGCGTTCTTAGAACCAGATGTCACTGTCTTCTCTTCTTTTGGGGAGAGAACATGACATCCTTACATTCTAAACATTTGTTCAGATCTCTTTAGCACCTTCTACAGCTTTCCCAATTAAGCTCCCCTTTAATAAATGTCCTGTACATTTAATTTTGAAATGTGTTATCAACTAAATAAACTGCATTAAAGAGAAGATCTTATCATCCAACTTCCCAACAGCACAGCACTGGAAACTCCAAGGTGTCATGCTGGTGAAAGTGGTTCTCACCTTACTTACTTCCATTCAGTTCTCTGGACCTTCCAGCAACCATGAATGTTGCCCACATGAATTCATCAGACTCTGTAGAGCAATGAAACTATTTCCCCCTAACATTATACTAGGCATGCATTCAGTGGCTAGATGTCATGCTTGTTTGAGTCTATTGTAGTGTTTAAAGGAATTTTAAGACTGAGATTGGTATAACTGTAAGAAGGTGGATACTATCCAGTAGTTGTAATTAAAACTACTGGAACTGTGTAAAGAAAAGTGTCTGTCTGTGTGTGTGTGTGTGTGTGTGTGTATGTGTGTGTGTGTGTTTTCAAAAAATAACTCAAGGTAAAGTAAAGTTACATTTAGATAGCTGAGGCTACTTTTGCAATTGGAAATGTATCTATATTTAAGTGATTATTTTGTAAAGCTTATTCCAATTCTGGTTAAATTATATATTCTTTAACTATTTTCAGAGACTATATATGAAAAGACTAAATGCAAATATGGCTCTCAGTATTTTATAGTCCAAACAAAACTAAGAAAAGAAACTTAGGTAATAGCAAAATGCCTCAATAGTTCTGAGTTATAACCTATAAAGTAAGCTTTCACTTCTAAGTGCATGATATGCAATATTTGTAAACTATATGCAATTTTAATCTAAAATAGGAATATCAGTACACTCGTTTTCTTTTTTTCCCTTCTTTGGTTAAGTTTGCTTTATTTATTTATGTTTTATATATGAGTGCTCTGCATATATGCCTCCATGCCAGAAGAGGGCACCAGATCTCATAACAGATGGTTGTGAGCCACCATGTGGTTGCTGGGAATTGAACTCAGGACCTCTGGAAGAGCAGCCAGTGCTCTTAAGCGCTGATCCACCTCTCCAGCCCTACACTCATTTTCTAACAAAAACATAACTCTTTTCCAAAAAATACTAAGATCTCATGAAGATTATCCCACAAAAGCTTTAATTACACATGGAAGCATGATGAAGCTCTAACAAGTTAAGATTTTTCTTAGAGAAAAAACAAACACTTTATTTGAACAGATGTTTATTGGACATCTTTAATAACTTTCACAAAATGTAGATAACTTTAGGATGGAGAAGGCTTTCCTTCATGAGGCATATAAAGGCAGGGTTAATAGAGTCCCTACTTCATGAAAATTAGAGAAAAGTTTCAGAGACCGGGAGAGACAACACATTGAGACACTTGGCATATATAATAGATGGGAAAAAGCCAAAGATTAAGCCAAAGTTAAAAATCCCAAAGTGGAAGGATAAAAGCATTAGTATTATAATTTCTAAGATGAAAGGCTTTGTGATGTCAGGCACCAAACTCTTAATACTCTGCCTTTCGTTCTGAATGCTCTTAAACCAAGTGTGTGATAATATAGCAATCAGCCGATGATATTGAGCATGAAACTCAGAGTTTGTTCATATTAGTAAACACTGTTCCAGCTGAGCTATATCCTCACACTCACTATAACAATAGTCAGTTTAAAGTAAAATGGAGGAATTTAAAAATAATGTTAAAAATAAATTTCAAATAACACAAATGGGAAGGAAAGATTCTTTTTTAAAATCAGAAAGAAGTCATTAACATATAATTCTGTTGTATTTAGCAGGGAGACGTGTGCGTGTTGTTTGTTCCCTGCACCCAGCTTCCAAGCCCCCAGCCGCTGGCCCGCTCAGCGGCTGGCTGCACCCGAAATAACCACATGACAAACTGGATTCATTTAAACTCTGCCTGGATTATTATCATTAGCCTTTTCCCGGCTAGCTCTCATAATTAAACTAACCCATTATAAAAGTCTGTAAGTCACCACGTGGTGACATACCGGAAGGGTCTAACCTGCATCCATCTGCAGCGGCAGCTCATGGCTTCTGCTCCTTCTTTTTCTCCTCCCAGAACTTCCCTTCTGTCTACTCCGCCCACCTAAGGGTTGGCCTAACTATAAGCCAGGCAGCCCTTTATTTAACCAATCAAAACACAGAAATACAGGTGGACCCTCCCACATAATTCTGCATTCAAAATCAAACTATCGTCATAAAGCTACACATATGAGTTGGACACTAGAAAAGAAAAATAAAAGGAAGATAAAATTATTAAACATGGAAATTTATCAAAATATTAAAGATAATTTCTCATTAAAATATTCTAGGTTTAGCTTATGAAGAAGAAGTGAGGGGAGAGAGAGAGTAGCATAAAACAGTGTATCTTGTCTTTTACCTGTGTATCTTAAAATTAAATGAAATTCACATTTGGTTAATAAAATGGATGTCCCTAAAATTCATAATTTATAAAACACAGAAAAATTTACTGAAGGTATATTGCTATTTCCCTATATAACTAGTGAATACATTTCTGGTCATAGCTTATAATTGGGGAAAGACAGGAGGAATGCTGACCTCCACTGTCTGGAAATCCATCTAGAATATATTTGTAAATGCTAAAAATCTACCAAGCAAACAAACAAAACCACTCAAACTTGACCTAAATGATGTTGTGTGTATTATCAGAAGCTACAAGTCTTCCAGACATAGTTCAATCTATTTTTAATATGGTATCTTATGCAGATTTCCTGGAAGTGTATACGATGTGGGTATCCATCATGTATGTGTACATAAGATTTCTGTAGGAATATGGACATCCACACACCGGAGTGTGCCACTGAAATCCAGATGACATCCTCGTGTGTTTTCCTTACATTTCACCTTCTTTTGTTTGTTTTTTTGAGGGAGGCTAGTTCTCATAGTAGCTAATTTCAGATGAGCAGGCATGATTTCCAAGGGTGTCCTTTTTTCTGTCCCTTATCTGTCTGCAGGAATTGCTGGTTTACAACCATTTATTCTATGCTTTGGTTTTTATGTGAGTTCTGGGAAAGATTTTTCAACTTTGCTCCTCTAGCTTGTGCAGTAATTCCTTTTACCCACTAAGCCATCTCCCAAACATCCTGCCTTTGTGCATGTGTGCTTGTTTTTATGTTCCAAAATTCCAAATCTAAAAAATACTGATTATTCGAAAGAAGTACAGTTGGTAACTGGTGCTTGAAAGTAGATAATTTATATCAAGTAGAAAATACAGATTTCACTGATAGGTTTTTCATGTAAACTTATGTTAATACGTGTGCAGTTATTTTAAAATATACACAGAGACTGAGCTTTGATTTGGAGGGTCTTGTATACTTCTTTATTTTTCTCAAAATATTATTGTAAATATGTTTTTCATAGAATATATTCTTATTATCACTTCCCCTTGACCAACTCTTGAACTTTGTTAATCAGTATAATTACTATTTTTGTTTTTTTAACAATATATAAATATAATTATAGGAAGCGATGCCAATATTATGGGAAAACTTGCCCTATCCAGATAGGATTGTCATACGGCCTTCATATAAAATAGAATGCACTTGGGAATTTATTTTTATGGTGCCCTTGCCCTTTAAGAACTCACATTATGCCGTGGGGGTGGTGGTGCACACCTTTAATCCCAGTACTCAGGAGGCAGAGGCAGGAGGATCTCTGGAAGTTCAAGGCCAGCCTGGCCTACCAGCCCGGTCTACAAGATCTAGTTATGGAAAAGGTAGCAAAGCTATAAAACAAAACAAAAACAAAAACAAAAGAAAAGAAAAGAACTCACATTACCTTAAAAAGAAAACAGCAGAGTTACCAGCCTGTTCACAGACATGTTCTTCAGGAGCCATGCCTTTAAGTACTTAGTGTTCTTCCAACATTGGTACTTTTGCCATTAGATAAATTAATGTAGAACCCCGATAGGGAAGATTTTAACTGTATTTGTGGTGCATTTTCCACCTGAGAAGGCTTTGTTTTGTACACTAAACTCAAAGAAATGCTCATTACTCCATTTTTATAAACCCAGTTATTTCACAAGTGGGATTTCTGACCCACTTCCAACCCCTCCCTGTACATATTTCCAACCAACTTCTAAGAATAAAATAATGAGACTTGAAATATTTCAAGTTGAGTTTCCATAATTTTCATCATGTAAGTTTCAGACACAATATTCCAAGAAAACATTAATCTTAATATTGAGTAAAGATGTAAAAATAAAAATGTAAATTATTATCCATAGCATTGTTCTTGTGTGAATAATATAGAGGCATTGAGAGCTCTTTCATAATATCCTTTAAACTTCCATCCAATGTGTTATCTGCTATTCATTATAAACATCCTTAATACAGCATTCTATAAAAATGTGTTCATATAACCAATATAAAATAATTATATGCACTACAGAATATACATAAGTTATTGAAGTCTTCAATCGCACCTCCTTTTTCTTCCTTCAGTTTAAAATAACACCTGACTGTGGCTAAGCTGCATCTCTAAATATAAATTTAAGGTTAATTCTCATTCAAATGCTTTAAAGAAGGGGCAACATCTTCATGCTGGCATAGTTTTTCTGAACATGTTTGAAGATTTATTACTGGGAATCCTGCCCTAGGTAAACACATTTGATATGTGAACAAGGCCTCTTGGCTTTGTCATGCTCAGCTCATCTGTTACATTGGCATTGTTCCTACTTAAAAATTTGTTGGAAGTGTGCCCCAAGGTTTAAGTGTCAAAATGCAAATTTTAAAATAAGACACTGCATATACCTTTTTTTTCTGTAATGAGTAAGAAAACCCATATTAGTAAATATGAGTAACAGCATAAAATCAGACTGCAGGCTTCAACACAGACGTTGGGCATGTGTTCAAGATGATGAAATTAGCTGATTAAATTTTGTCTGGTGATAGATTTTGTCCTTAGTGAAGAAAACAACTTTGAAAGTCACTTTATCACAAATATATTTGCATCTTATTTTATGGTTCATATAAGTGTAGTTTCTATATTGATATGCATATGACTTTTTATTTTCAAACAGGTTTATAGAATAAAAATGACAAATATTATATAAATAACCCCAAATATACCAACAGTAATTTAAAATATAAGATATTCAAAGTCAGATTATTTTATATATTGCAGTTGAGTAAAAACGTACCTATTTTTATATTAGTGTACAACTAAATAAATACCGAGACATTTAATGTGCATAATATATACAGATAGTTTATTGGAGAAAATAAAATCAGTTCTAACAGAAGGAAGAAAACATCAATAATTTTAATTCAGAAATTGACTTGTTCACTTGAAATTTTAGAAATCATTTTTTGATGTTCCACAAATTAATGACTATATCATTGTTGGTGCAAATGGAAGGAAAGAACATATTAAGAAATGAAGAGTCTAAATAAAGTGTCTATCTGTAAACAAAAAAATAGAAGACATTGATTTGTGTACCAAACTTATCACTTAAAATCACCCACAGTAATTAATTAATTAA
>JAQHUG010000087.1:398095-412493 GCA_028555095.1 Dicrostonyx torquatus | reverse complement strand
AAATCTTGTCCCTATGCCACAAAGCAGTCTTAAATGCTTTGGACAGGGTTCAAGAGCTATGAAAATTAAATGAATCATATACCAGGGTTAAACAGGGCCAGAGAGAACGTTTTAGTGACTTTTTACCAAGATTAACTAAGGCAGTACAAATAGGAGTAACAGACCTGTATGCCAGACAAGTTTTTATTGAATCTCTGGCTTTTGAAAATGCTAATTTAGAATACAAAAGATACTTGGGCCTTTAAAGGTTAGATTAGCACCAATGGATGAATTTTTTTTTGTCAATAAAAATTTAGTGAATTTATTGGATGTGGTGTGCAGGAAAACCTTTCCATTAAACATGAACAAGACAAGCATGGGCTGATGGCACAAACCCATCTATGTCTGCCTGTAGCTCATTCAATATGACATCCTTATAGTGCCATGTTTTAAATGGAATTGTCTCAATGCAACGCAGTTGTACTATTTAATATCTTCAAATATATTTAGCTTGCATCTCTATCCTGATTAGAGATATCATGGCTTCATTAGCAACAACAACAAAAATGATAAACTCTCCTCGAGTCTTGATTTTTCTTGTATTATCCCACCTTCTCCTTTGATCCACCTAATCTTTACTTTCACTCCTACATACAGTTGGTGAAAGACCACAGGGTAGATTCAAAGCATTGTTTACATTGTTTACATTGTTGACCCATTGAACAACTCCTTTGTCCTACTCTTAAACATAGTTTTCTTCTTTAATCTCTGAAGCAGTAATAAATATATAGATACTTTCTGTATAATTGTTCAGTTGCTATATTAATAATGTTGGATAGCAAACAAAATTGAATAATTGCTTTTTCATAGTTACCTTTCTAACATGTAAATTTTAATTATTTTTATCTTTAGGAATTACCATTTCAGAAGGCATTCAATGAAAAGTGGACATTGGAAAATGACACATTAGAATAGCAGCATTACATTGAGAATATCTACTCCTACAAAGATAAACATCCATGCTCTCACTTAAATGTGGACCTTAGCATAGAGTCTCTACTGATGTGTTTAACCTGAACTTCCTACATATTCAATATAGCAGAAAGGTGCCATTAGTCCGGACTGGGATAATGAATTTTAGGGAGAGGGATAGTAAAACACATAAAAATATGAGAAGAGGGAACTAATAGAAAAAAATTGTTTTGTGGGAAAAGGATGGGAGAGTAAGACAGAAAATAAGGATGGATAATAAACACTAAAGAAATTTTTAATAAATATTTGGAAATAAACTATTTTGTATGCTTCCTAAATGAGCACAGTTTTTTTTTTTTCATATAAAAGAACTTAACTTGAATTACCCTGTCAAGACAATGGTCCATGCGAAACTCATTGACAATCTTAACCAATTATAAATGCAGTGCTTTAGAAAAATGCTAAGCTTAGAAAGAGATTCCATGGTATAGGAGTGGCACATTTGTTGTGGGTTTAAAACCACTTTCTGTTTGTACTGAAGTTTACCCCAAAAGTGGAAACTCACATCTGCCATGTGAAATCTGGTCAAGAACCAATGGTTTGGGATGTCATGGACACCATTAAAGAAGTTTCTGTGTGAGATGGATGTTAATGACAAAAAAAAAAAAACTCATCTGGTCAAAATACAAACAATAAGTGTGAAAGCTTCAGCCACAATAGTGAGATCTATAACAGCCACCTGTACCTGAATCACAGTTCAGAGAACACTGCCAAATCACAGTCAAGGAATACCAGATGAAAAGGCAACAATGAAATCAATGCTTTATTCCTAAGGTTGATTTAAATTTTCAGGTTAATTACAAGTGAAAGAAAATGAATATATGTACTCTAAATGGACATATTGTTTATTAACATTGAGAATTTTTTCCAATAATAAGTGTGGTTTTGTGTAGGAATTACAAACTTTTTATAATTAATGTATAAAGAAGAGTTCATACATTATAACATATGTTTTCATCCTATTCATTCTGTTAATTTTAAGTACTAAATATAGTCACTTTATACTTGATCTTAGCCAAAATGCCAAGAAAGGATAAATGTTATCACACATAATTTTCTAGTTGTTTTTGAAAACATCAAGATTCATTTGTCTTGGTTTTATTCCAAAATTGGTTACTTTCCTCTTAATATATACTGACTGTGTCATTATTCAATGAGAAATTCATACTAGGATTAAAATGTGATTATATAAATAGGTTAGTACATAAAAAGACATAGTAGAGAAAATCTGAAATTTTTGTATTTGACAGGAATAAATCACTATCTCTTTAATAAGTCATAAATGTAGTATAAGAATGCACTATTCAAATATTTATGTATCTCTCTAAAATGTAATAGGATTTATAAAATTTATTCAGAATTATCTGTTATAATTTGATTATCTGGTGGCTAAGATAATTTAATAGTGTCTCTCCTACTTCTTTAAGGTCTCATTGTTATATTCCATAGATTAGGTGGAGTAAGCAATGAAAAATTAAAAAGTTAATAATATGGACATGGACTGTTGAGTGCTGGTTTATGCTTCCGAGTTGTAGACACCTAATATGTAGGAGAAGGGAAAAAACATGACAAATCCAGACTAGAAATGACAGAGATAGAAGCAGAAAAAATGACAGCCCTGCCTTATGAGTAGATGTGATAGGATCAACTCACATCATGAAATTATGACCAATGATTTGATCTGATAATAGTTACATCTCAAACATTTCATCATTAAATATCATATACTGCGTTAAAAACTTTAGCACAATTCAGGGAAAATGGGGGACATTTTATGCTTTGCAATTCCTGCTTTCCCACAAGGCAGAACCACATAATCCATCATTACTGGTGTAATATAACATATTTTAGAAAATTAACTAATATTTTGATTCTAATCTAACCAATCAAAAGTATAAGATCATATATGCCACCAGAATCTATGTTTAGCTGCCAAAATGTTTATTATTTTATTTGCATTCATGTTCAGTTATTAGTACTAATTAATAAAATAAATTAAACTTATTACTAGTAGTAATTAGGTAAAAATTATATTCCACAGCCTATAAATTTCAAAATGAACTCAATTGCTGCCACCACAGTCAGACTATAAAGAATGTAGGCATATTTTCAGTTTTCACCAATGTCCACCAAAAACTTCACAATGATCAAACTGTTTTGCTTTACCTCATTCTTATTTATATCTTGCTGAATGCATATTTTGCCTCATTTCCATCTCATTTACACCTAATAATTCTAGAATTCTTACCCTACCTTCTGATGCACTTAGTTCTAATAGAATACCAAATTCTAACTTCTAAGCAATGTAACTTTTATGCTCAATGAAGGGGAACATAAATCCAATGAAACGTTGTGTTCAGTGATGAGAAATGTAAATAAAAGATGCAAGGAAATCTAGAAAGCTGCCACATTCAAGTTCAAATTTATCATCCCCCAAATTCAGTGATCTTCAAGAAACACATTTCCTTTATCTTTCATTCTCCTTATCTCATTTCACAAGACGGAAAGCCTGTAGTATTGATTGATAGCACTTGCTTGCTCGCTTCTCATAACCTCTCAATCAAGTACTGCTTTCAATCAGATGCATCTTTTAAAATTTGTCTACTTTCTCTTAATTCAAATTCACATATATATATGCATGTATGTATCCCAAATATTTAATTCACTTGTCTTCAAAATTTTTGAGTGAAGTGAAACTGTCTGTATACTCAGGCTTTGTGATCTTCATACTAGTCTGTGTTGCATTGCTATAATATAACTGATGGGTTGAGCTTTATTTTATCATTCAAAAAAGAAAATAATAACACTCTCATGATAATCAAGAGTGATAAATAAGCTGATACATGAAAATGAATGAAGAGTATCTGAAGACATATTGGCTAACATTGCTATTTGGAATGCATTTGTTTAGTCTAATACCTACTGCACAATATACATGGATAGGCCCTAGAACTGAGGAACATGTGGAAAACTGGTATTCAGTACTCCACGTGATTGAGTTTTTTTGTGTGTTTCAGGGTATTAGGAATGAGCAATAATTCTAGATTTGAATTGAAGGCTACTGGCTTTTAATACAAATTAAAATTTTCATCAACAGGAAGTTCATGTCATGTGAATCTTCATGGTGATGGCATCTTCAGGGTTTCATGCAATACTGATAGACTGATACCATCATGAGATTAGCAGTATACAGTGACAGCATGGAATGGAGGTTAGCTAAGGAACAATAGCACGGCAGAGAGGAGGTCACTGTCACTTCATTCTACCATATTATATTTTAGGAATTCAAAGAAATGGCTAGAAAAGTTTTAAGGTTCATTGTCCTCTAGGTACCAGAAAACAAATTCTACCTTAACATCATATTGCCAAGATATTCTAGTAGGCTAGACCCAAACACTGCCTTGATAGTTTACATGGATGCAAACTTAGGCTAGCACACCACATTCTTCTTTGAGCCACCAAGGGAATGCATAAGATAAATATAAAGGTATCTAAGTGATAACATTTACATGTTTCCAATGATAGGACAACAATCTTGTCTCTAATAGCTACAGAGCTCATGTTGCAGATAGGCAAAACTGGGTCCTCATTATACCATTAGGTGAGTCATGAGGCAAAGTTAGTACCTGACAATTAAAGTAAGGAAAGAAGCTGAAAAAAATGAGATCTTGTGATTTAGGATGGCAATAGGGAAGGACTGAGGGTGTTGAGTCCTCAGATTCCAATAGACTCATTCTGCCTGAAAAAAAAATTACCTACCCATTCTTAGAGGGAATACATCACACCCCTACCTGTACTCCCTACAGTCTCCCCATCAGTCCTTCCCATGGACATTAGTCTTGCCTACCTTGTAGAGCAGGTTATTTTCCCTAAACTTGTGAGAAGAAACAAGGCGGGACTCTCTTAAGAAGTACAGAACACTGACTTCTGACCTATAAAGAGACTCAAAGCTAACTAGGTGTCTGAAGATGTACTACAAAGTTGTTTTACATTACGGCAGAAATTTCAATTTGTCAATTTATTCAGGTAGAAATATTGGAATATGGATCAAATTGAATTTTGAGAATTTGTGATAGTCATGGAAGGAACTTACAATTTGGCAGGATGAAATTATGGAGAAAAGTTCACAAAGTGAGATTTTAGGTATAATATGGAATCTCACACAGTTAAAAAAGGTTCCAAGAATTTATTCACTTTGCTTGTCTAGTGTTTATGAAAACGAATGTCCAGCTGAGGAAGAACTAGAGATATCTGATATCCCTTAGCTTGTTTTTGATGAAGGAATTATAAACCTCGGAGAAATGAGAATGCTTCGATGGATTTGTTGTTTCTGTCAAAGGAAAAGCCCTCACTACCCTTCAGTGGTACTATACAACTATAAGATCCTTGACTAATATAATTTTATATTAATAAAAATACTGATAATTACAAGGGATATACATACACACATATATAAATAGCCTTTCTAAGTAGTAATTTCTAATCACTAATTGCTTATATTTTGGTAAACAATTAATATATCTTTGCACATTTACAAAGAATTTTCCCTGATACAGAAGACACAACCCTGGATAAAAGTTAGAATCAGCAGGTGTTGTTTGAGAAAACATAGACATCCAAGTCTAACTCTTAGAGATTCTGACTTAATTGGTATAAGGTAGGTACTTTCTTTGTTCTTGCTGTGATAATTACACTGTGTAATGAGAAAAATTTTGAATTGCTAACTTGGACATAAGGCTCAACGAAAGCAATGTGAAAAATCCTAAGACTCCGTTACTATGCTAAATAATAGAAGTTTCTAAGGCCAGATGTTTACAGCATCAGTGTTGTATACAGATACAAACAGAAGGTGTTTTAAAATGGTGATATCACGTTTAAAAAAGAAATTGCATGCATTTAAGATGGGCTTTTCAGTGAGTTTCACTATGCAATTTTTAACTAGCTGTTGATTATTGATTATTAAGTAAAACCTAAATTTATTTTAAAGAATTACTATTCAGCTGGGCGGTGGTGGTGCACGCCTTTAATCCCAGCACTTGGGAGGCAGAGGCAGGCGGATCTCTGTGAGTTCGAGACCAGCCTGGTCTACAAGAGCTAGTTCCAGGACAGGCTCCAAAGCCATAGAGAAACCCTGTCTCGAAAAACAAAAAAAAAACAAACAAACAAAAAAAAAGAATTACTATTCATGTTAAAGCTATTTAAAACATCAATGAAGTTAAGTATATGACAAACAGAAGATGAATCTATATAAATATAAATAAGAAAAAAAACTTACATTGGGCAATATTAGCCAATTTGTGCTGGAAAATATAGAAAGATAAAGGGTTTTTAAAAGGTTTTTATAATAACATTGAAATAATAACGTTTTATATCTGAATATTTTTGTGAAAAATGAATCTATTTTATGTGGGAGCTTTTCTTTTTCTGAGTCAATGTAAAATGTTTCTTTTTTTTAAAAAAAAGATCGTTTGGCTTTGAAGAGGCACTGCTAACATTTGATAAATTTGAACTGTCAATTTTGAGCACAATATTGGCATCAAAAAGCAGAGTGATAACCTGCAGTACCAGTACTGGAGCAAAATGAGCCCAGTTCAGATGCCAACAGCAAGAGCTGATTCCCAACCCTGCCCTTGAAGCTGGCTGGTGGTTTCATTCATCTTTAGCCCTCCATCTGTCTATTGTCCATCAGCTCCCCAGTCAAGCATTAGGTTCAGATTCAGTGACACAGATGATGCCCTGCATTCTCACATAAGCTATTACTCTTTGAGTTTTGGGAACAAAGACCATATTCAGTTCAAGCCTATACAGCAGTTTTATTTCTTTTGAGTTTCCCTTTATTTTTATTATGCTTGACTTTTTATCTTGGGATTCAGCTTTTGCTTAGACTTTGAAATAAATCTTTCCCCTGCTCCTTTTCCACTTGCCCTTGACTGCTATAGAAACCAAACATAGCTATAGAAAAATGGAGAAGTGATTTTATTCCCTTGGTTGGAGCATTGGGAAATTATTCAAGATCTTTTAAATCTGATGTAGACTTAAATGGCTAACATAATGAAAAGGGAAACAAAAACCAGACCTGCAAGCACTGTTAAAATGAACCCAAATTGTCTCAGCTGTCACACACCAGGCAACAAGAATAAGGGAGGCCGATCACATTTATCTCCCAACTGTCAATATAATTATCTCACACTAATTTTACCAGAAATGAGAAATATAAAATTTAGAAAGACACAGGATGTTATCTCAATTAGAGAAGATTAATTTACTTGAAAGCATTCTAAGGTACAGGGCAATTTTCTACATTTATTTTTTATGGAAATCATATTTTATGTTAGTTTTTGAAGTCAGTTCTTTTTTTTTTTTGCTTATTATGAAATTTTACCAAATAATCATGCCTGATGGTTACAATTACCACACTTAATCCCTGATTGTTGTCTGGAAAATGATCAGCATAAAACGATTATAAGGAATGATGGATGAAACCAGGCAGCTTCTGCTGTGAAAATTTGACACGCCTGTCACTTCCCCAACTTCTCCTACCTGCTTCAGTGATAGATCTTACCTGCAGCATTTCTTCTTCAGCAGTTAGTAAACAAGGAGGCTATTATTATTAATTTAATAATCATGAGAAGCCAAAATCGGAGGTAACATTTTGTGAAATGTGAACTTTTAATGATGGGTTCAAAAATATCCAATGAGAGATCTCACAGTAGCTATTCTGATGTGTAGAAGCTCATGAAACTTCGAAGTCTTGGGGTCTGGTGAACTGCAGTGTGGATTTTATTCTCACATAATATACTGTGATTATGCCTTCCCCTGCTTCTACTCTTCCTAGTTCTCTCCAAATTCCCCTCCAAACCATACCACCCCTTTGCATCCTCTAACTAGAAAATAAACAGGTAACAAAAGTGACTGCAAAAAAAGGAAGAAGAAAAAAATTTCAGTGTGGTATGATCCCTAATGATATTCTGCTATACTCATCGTTTGTGCCTGCCTTAATTGTCATCACAGAGGCTTCCTCCAGCAACTGATGTGGGTAGATCAGAGATCCACAGCCAAATATTAGGCAGAGCTCTTGGAAGCTCACAGAAGAGGGGAAGGAAGGGTTGTTGAAGCCATAAGTGTTGAGGACACAAGAACATGGTTCACTGAAACAAGTAAGCAATTTCTATTGGGGTTCGCAGAGGCCGCTGAAACTAGTAAGCAGGTCCTATAGGGGTTCACAGAGACTACAGCGACAATCATGAAGCCAAGCCTGTTTATGTCTGAGCTCGGTCCTCTTCATACATGTTAGGATTGGGTAGCTTGGTCTTCTTGTGGGACTTCTAACACTGGGAGTGGGGCTGTCTCTGATTCTTTTTCTCATGCCGGTTGCGATATCGAGCCTGAATGTGAAGGTATGTACTGGTTGCAATATAACTTGTTATGCCATATTAGGTTGATATCCCTGGGAGGCCTGCTCTGTTTTGAAGCGAAACAGAGAAAGAATGGATCAGGACGACAGAGGTTGGGGGTTTAGAGGGTGGGTGTGGGAAGAGTGGAGGGAGGGAAAACTATGGTCAAAAGATAATATGTGAGAAGAGAATAAATACTAAAATTATAAATGAAAAGATAAAAGAAAACAATCAGGCTTCTAAGGTATAGTTGGACAGGGCAAATAATGAAATCTACTTTGCAATGTTTTATTATGATATTTTTAGAAAGCATATTCTTCTTAGCTTTATTGACAGAGTTATATAGACTTGTAAGATTTTTTCAGTCAATAATAATGGTAAACCTCATGAAAAAAAACAAAGAAGTTTTAAGATAAATTATTGTCCTTCAAGTTTTATTTTAACAAACCATTATCATCCTCACCATCTTTAATATTAGCACCTTATGTCAGAAATTATTGATTTCATGTATCTTAGCAATTCATTATTTTCATTGTCACCTCTGCATTGCAGTGACCATTGCCATTTAAGATATGAAATACCTGGAGATAAGAGAAATTAATAACCTGTGTTTACTGACATAGTTATTTTAATACCCAGATAATCTACCTGCAAAACATATTTGGAAAGTATTCACAAATTTTCTCAATGTTTTCTGCTTCTTTATATTTTATTTTGTATCTGTAGAATGCGTGCTGCATACATGTACACACATGTTCATATATGTGAGGTTGGACCGAGGCATACAAGGAACAGATGTTGAGATCGCAGGACAAACTAACATGTTGGTTCTTCCAGCTGGTTTTAGACAGTCCATTTGTGTTGTGCATGACTGTGTTCACCTTATTAGTTTAACTTCCACAATTGTTTTGTCTCTGCTTTCCACCTTGCTTAGAAACACTGAGATTACTGATAAGAACTACTGTAGGCAACAATATGTGTGTTCTGGGAGACTCAATCTCATGGTCTCATGCTTGTAAATAAGCCCTCTCCCACTAGTCATCTTCTTTTCCCTTGTTTACTGAAGAGAATACAGTGTGTTGTATCCAGTATAAATGCCTAGTATACAGTGTTAGCAGGTCATAGGAAATACATATGCAGTAAGCCATTGCTATGGTAGAAGGAATAGACATGCATCAAACTCATTTCTAATCTGATTTCTTTCAAACTTCTGCTTCTACAATTGAGGATATACTATAAGCCCTAGGTTCCTCTCATTGTACCAGAGATCAAATCCATCTCTATAGTTCTACTTGCCTACTCTTACATTCTCCAGTGAAATGTCATTTGTGCAGAAACCATTCTTTTACCTCAGAGGGAAATTATTTTTCTTTTGGTTTAAAGAACTTGTTTACCTCATTATATTTTAATTTTGTGTAATTTTCACTTCCGTAATCGAACTTGTAGTTTTGAATTTTGGTTCAATTTCATCATCTCCTAGAAAAGAAAATTCTCATGACGCTACATACTCTTTGGCAGATTTTGTTTTATACATGTTAAGTGCGCAGTAAATTTGTTGTAAATGAATATATGCTATACAGCACCAGGATACTCCAACCTGGGATGAATAGGTCCATGGCATTGTGACTGATGATCTCTATTAAATTTCAAAGTGTTATGTGGCTATTTCCTACTAAAGTCCTCTTGGATGAAGGGCTGAAGGGCTTCAGACCCTGGGAATAAACAAAACATACAAGGATCAGAAATTTTTTGAACCTCCCCCTCTACAGTACAATAAAAACAAAAAATAATTGTTTGAGAGAGGAGAATCTCTAGGTGGCTTGTGGAAAATTGTGTGGTAAACTTGGGGTATGAAGGTTTTATGGATTATAAACCATGCTGGCAAAGGCTTTCCCTGATAAAATTGTCTTAGAGCATCTTTTGTTCCTGTAAATAACCTCTCAGTCATACCCTTGTAAGTAACCCCAATAATCTCCCGTTTCACTACACTAAACTTTGGTTTGTCTAGATGCACTTTCTGGAATGAATATATGACCATTCATACTTTCTCAGGAAAGTTACACAGTAAAATATATTTAAATAGTCTTCAGAAAAAGTCTCAAAGTGGTAATTTAGGGTGTCTAAGAAACACCTTGACAAACTCTACTCAAATAGGACAAGATACATGTAACTAAATAAATACTTAATTTGGAGACTTTTTAAAATTAAGTTTATTAGAGAACACAGTATGTATCCAGACAACAAAAGTAGATAGCCCATTGGTGATATGAGAGTAACACTAAAATACTCTTGGGCTTGCTCTGGTCCATGGAATGTCCTAAGAGCTACAGACACTCAAGGTGTAAATAAGGTTACTTTGAATCAGTTTTTTTTTCTCTTTGCAGACAACTACACACAACAATTTAAGCTTTGTGCAGCCAACATTCATAAGAGTTCATAAGCAGAGTTCATGCTGAATTATATTTCTCAGAATTTACTCAGAATGTAGGAATGAGTTTTGAAGGGAGAGAGATGTGTATTGATGAACAGCTACAAGACAGCTGAGACAAGATTTTTGTCTCCATTTTTTTACATTTACATGAGGAATCATGGTTCATTTACAGACGAAGCATAGTTAATCCTTAAGTTGGTAGCTCTAAATAATGATATGGATAACCAGTGATTGCCGCCTTATGTAAAGAAGACCAGGGTAACTGAAACGACTCTCTTCTTTTCTTTGAGAATCACAACCATCTTTGATTTTTAGTTTTTTCTTGCATTGTTTAGGTCATCTCAATGTAAACTGAACTTTCCACTAACAGGCATAATCAGTCAGATATATTTTAATACACAAATGGACCTCTACAAAAGACAGAAGTTGAGAAGAATTAAGATTCAAATATTATTCCACAAATAATCCAAAATGCTTGCTAAAGACCTATCAAGACCAGAACCGATAAAACATATAAGCCATTTTAACAAACTTATCTAATTACTCACAGAAATTTTTGTTCCATTAAATGCCTAAAAATGTACTAAATTTCATGAGTAGAATTAATTCTGGAGGAACCCTTTTAGACTAAGACCATAGGTTCACTTTTTTAGTATTATCATGAGGCGTCCGTAACTTGGTTACTTATATTTATTTGAATCTGTCTATATTATGTTTTGGGGCCACATTTGAGGGAAGAGTACTTCTCTGTGATACTATTATTTGCATAGATACTTACAGTTGATAAATTACAAACTATTTAATTTGACTAAAGAATGACAAAAGGGAGCTTCCTGTCACTAGCTCTTCTGAAACATCTACCTCTCAATTATTCTGTCCTTAGAACTCTGTGAATTTTATTTTATTTTTTTCATGTCTGCTATTTTAAACTCTCTATTATAGTTCTAAAACTTGGCCGCTAGGTAAGAACTACTTGGTTGCAGAGACAGCATTCATTTACCTCATTGGATAACACATGAGGATTAATCACATACTGTGTGGAAAGCAGAATTGCAGTGAGCCTGGCAATAAAACTCAAGACTGAGAGCAGCAAGCAAAAGTAAGTTCCCATGTATTCATCAGCCTCCTCAAGGAGCACCACTTAAGTCATGAAAAATATCATTTCTGACATAATAAAGACAACTACAACAAGAAACAACAGCTCATAGAATTTTCCAGGATGTATTGTTCTCTGAACATAAATTTTCATTGTAAATAGAATCATTTTGGCTTTCACTGGAGACCATAGACTTCCTCTAACATTCCTCAGGTGTGACTATAACCATATTATTTGCAAAAATTTGTTTCTTACGTTTTGATTTATTTGGGTTATTGAGAATATTTTTTTCTCTTTTGGACATAGTTTTATCTAATTATTTTTTCATTTTCCTAACTATCTAAATATTTTAAGACAACAAAGGAAGCAGAACAACAAAGAAGTTTTCAGCAATGTAAGATGTTCTCTCTCCTGCATCGGGGAGGAAAACCTTTCTGTATTTACTATAGTGAAACTTGCAAGTGAACATCCACTTCTTGACTCAAGTGCATAAGAATTTACAAGATGTGAGTATTTGATTTTTTTTTTTCTTTTGGGGTAAATGCAGCCTCAGTATCCACTGGGACTCAGAAGTGATAAATTCCTGATATTAAGTGGTAAACAAAACAAGGATTTCTTATCTATGCACTTACCAAGTTATCTAAGAGATAAAAAAGTTTCCATTGAAAATATTGCTGGGGTTATCTATTATTGTTCTCCCTTTATTACGTCATCTGCCATTCTCTTTGCCCAATGTCACATCTTGACCTTTCCTTACTTCCTCTCTACTGTTCTACTGTTTTTTAATTTCAGTATTTTTTAATACTTTTTGTTAGTTTTGAAATCATAATACAATTACATCAATTTATATCTCTCATCTCCTCCCTCCAAACTCTTCTATATAATACTCCTACACTCTTTCAAATTTATGGGCTCTTTTTTATTAACTGTGATATGTGTGGTTATTCATTTCTGTGTGTGTCTGTGTTTTGTGTGTGTGTGTGTGTCTGTCTGTGTGTGTGTGTGTGTTTGTCTTCCTTAGGGAAGCCTGCTTCTCTTCCCCTTCCCAATTTTCTTTAGTTGTTTTTATTTTATTTTTCACTTTTACTTTTTTTCTTTGTGTGTGTGTATGTCTGTGTGCATGCATATGTGTGTGTGTATGTCTGTGTGTGTATGCATGTGTGTGAGTGTGTGGTGTCTAGGGTTATAGTCATGCAGGATTTTCTGCATAAACTTTTTTATGCTTATTATGTTTGACCTTGCTCGATTTATGTTTAGGCAGTCACGTTGGTGATAATTTATGGTTGTAGCATCTGGTATTACCAGGAGACATAGTCTGATAACAAACTCTCTGATTCCTTGGCTCTTGCAAACTTTCTTTCCATTCCTCTGCAATGTTCATGGACCTTAGGTGCAAGAATCGTTTTGTAGATGTATCCATTGGTTTCAGCGGGGAAGCAGTGTGGGAAAACTGGCACACTTGATCTCGGGGAGAACTATTTGACTGTATCTAATACCTGCTGGTATTTTCAGTTGTATTTTAAATAATTTTATAAAATATCAACTAAGGAGATGGCAAATATATTTGGTAATATGTCATTAATTAGTCCAAAATTCATAAATTGATTTGTCATTTTATTTATAATGGTGTAGAAGAGTATAATCAAATATATGAGAAAACAAAAGGAACAGTATAACATGGATAAAATTAACATTACAAAACACATTAGCAAAATTACATCACATAGTTGAATTATTGTGAAGTTAGCTAAACATGTTGATTTAGAACTTTTTTACACAGGAAACATGTTACATTAATGAGAAACTAGCAGCTTTAAAGATATAGTTTTTGAAAGCTAAATTGCGTTTGCTTTCAATAAAATAAATGATGTTTGGCCTATAACATTTATGCTTTTATTTGAGGAGGTGATTAATTAACTTCTTTGGTTTGTTAAAGTGAAGGCCAAAAATAGCTTGAGACAATTTTCCAAAATAAGATGAAAAAGAGATGTTTTGAGTTTTAGTGTTTTAATTCTTTATAATGGTTAATAAAAAAACAACCAAAATGTACAATGATTGATGAATTAAAGAAAAGAGGAAATGCATACAACGGAACAACATTTGACATAAAAAGCATTAAATGTTCTAGGTGTAACATATAAAATTCCTCTACTGAAACTATATTTTATAGTTGACAGTATATTGGTGGTAAATAACGTCTTGAGAAACATTAGTGGTACTTCTATATTAAAGAAAGATGCAGACTGAGGAGCCATTGGAACTGACACCAGGATTTATCCCTAATACTTACTTGTACTGGCTTTTGGGAAACTATTCTTTTTGAATGGATGCCTTGCTTAGCCTAGAAATAGTAGGGAGGACCTTGGGCCTTCACCAAAGCAATGTGTCTTATCCTCTCTGAGGAGTGGATGGAGGGATATGTGGAAGGGATGGGAGGAGGAGGAGAGGTAGTGGGAACTTGTATGG
>JAQHUG010000087.1:380354-396135 GCA_028555095.1 Dicrostonyx torquatus | reverse complement strand
CACTGTTAGGATCTTCTGATAACGCAATTCAAACACTTACTAGTAATGAAGTTCCAGTATTTAGCATCAAATATTTATATGGTAGATGACCACTAACCTTCCCTATAATTTTGTTTACTTGGTGCCTTTCTTTGTAATAAACTATAGATCATAAATCTAATTTCACAAGCATCAAATAATAATGTATAAGTATATATAATGTATATATATAATATACACCATATATATTATATATTTATCTACTAATGACTGTATGTATCTTATATATGATATATACAGTAATATGATGCATATACAGTCGTTATTAGTTAAATCTTATCACAGGTTCGGTTTTCCAAACATAAAATACTTAGTTTTCAGTGCCTCGATGTCTCTTTAATATAGGGTTGTCCTTTCTTATATAGAAAACAACAACCACTATAAATAATAAATAATAAACTGCTTTTCAATATGTATAGACTCTTATGAATATATTGCACATTAATTTTCCTATCATTTCTAGAATGATTGAATTAATTAGAATTTTATGGGTAAAATTATAAGAAAAATATCTTAGTGTCAATAGTGGTTCAAGTGGGAAGTATTTCATGTTTTCTAGTTACCTGTATATCTAGTTCTGAGTTAAGTAATGTACCCTGCCCAGAGATTTGGTTTGAAAAATAAGGTGTATGAGGCTGTGTTGAAAAGAATCATAGAATATTTGTTTTCTTTGAAGTGTAAGAAATTATGATAACTGCCTTCTGTGACAAGGCAATTCATCTCTTAATTTTTTACAGTTTTTACATACATTTAACATAAATATTATTATTTAATAATTTAAATAATATATTCAAATTAAATAATAATTAATATATGATATAAAATGTATTGCAAGTCCATATTTAGTCTACATTGTAAGGAATCCTTTCTAACAGTGAAAGATGTCAACTTCAGATTCTGTTGAATAGCTTTCATATTATCAATGTGAAAATTTCTTGATTGTAATCATAGACAAAAGCTTGAAGAGCATCCTCCTATTCAGGCAATCTCATATAGCTGGGCAGCAAAGTAACTGAGTGAAAACAAGAGAGCATATATTCTGTTTATCTTTAATCAGTAGCGCAAAATTGGTGAATAATGTAATGAAAATATGCTTGATGAGATGAATAAATGTTACCTAAAACCAGTTATGTGCCTGGACATATGAATTTTGTTTTAAGATCTGATTCATTATATAGCCAAAAAGATTAGGCCACAGAGACATTTCACTTGGATTGGGAATAGAGTCCGTTCAAGAGAAATGTAGGGAAATAAGAACTGTGTTATTTCTGATCACTGAAAAATCAATATGAGAAAGGAGAAAAATGAAGCAATCCAGAAAGCTGTAGGTTTGTGACCCCAATCACAAAAGCTAAATTGATCTCCTAGATGGATATTGAAAATCAGACCAAGGTATCTGACAGTGCAGGCGCAAAATGCTTCAATATCTGAATTCCATAAAGTATCTCAAGTGGTTTTTTTATTGTTTTCTTTCAGCCAAATATGGACTGTGGTTTCTAATGATTGATGGCTAAAGGCAGAAGTGGCTATCTTTGCAAAATGACAGAAAAGATAGCACAAAGGAAATAGTAATATATAAACTATAGAATCTCTTAAAATATGTTTGTCAATTTAACAGCATTTTGGTTGATGGATTGAAGTTATTTTAGAGTCAATATTTGATCTCATTTTGACTTACAGATAAATACAAAGATGCTAAAGGAAGACAAATCTAGATTTCAATTCATTGTCAGGATGGTAAAGTTATATAACTTTAGGGAGGTATTAAAGCATGCTGATTATTTCCTTATTTGTAAGTTCAATTACTAGTAAATCGCGTAATGAGGTACTTGATAAATACTTAAATATTTAAAAAGGAGTGATTATGTGGATTAAATTTTATTATTTGAACTTACCCCTTAGATTCTCATGACATTTCAATAAGTATCAAGTTGTAATTTTACAACTAGATTGTAAAAATATTTGTTGTATTCTACAGTATTTAGCATTTTATTTAATATATTGTAGCAATACAATCACCAAAAAATCATGTAAAAATATTTGTTGTATTCTACAGTATTTAGCATTTTATTTAATATATTGTAGCAATACAATCACCAAAAAATCAAAATTGTTTTCAAGAGAGCAGCTATGATATATTAGTTGTAGGCATTATAAATTAGACATTAGTTAAGAATTTAAAATATCATTTGAAATAATGTCTTTTACTCTAAAGAACCCTTTTTATTACCATATTAAATTTCTAATATATAATAAAATTCATCCATTTTAAACATACCATAATCATTTTAACAAAATTAGAGAGAAAAATAAATAATGTAGTATATGAAAAAGCAAAGGTGACAGGCTAATTCTTTGGAAAAATTAAGTATAGAAAACTATTCTGACAGTGAAGGTGACTATACTCATTCTAATGGAATACTCAATGACACAAGTTATGTATCTTTAATGTATATGGAAATCTTTTGGTGCCTATACCTCAGAGTGTCCTACAAAAAAATTATAGAAACAATTAGGCTAAAATATGGGTTTCTAAAAATTGGCAGTTTAAATGAAGTTCACAATATTTACAGTTGCACTGTATGGGACCCAATTATAGAAATGCCCTGGAATTCAAGCAGAATGCTCGGTACATATATCTACTCAGAGTAATTTAGGAGAACAGGCAGCCATCACCCAGGTGGTGATACCAGCATTCTTATTCCTAAATTCTAGTCTTCACACAGTGAGAAAATAAACCTAAATTTCTTATGCTGTTGTATGTGTATTGCTTGTTATATCTGTCCCTGCAGAATATTATTGATCATATCCATTTGGTCACCATAGTTTAGATTCAGAAGAGACCTGCCAGGTGGAATCACCATCAATCTAAAGTGGAAAGTGTTGATGTAGAGGAGGCTGAAGCAGAAGAATAACACAATGAATAAATTAGAGTAATTCTCTTGGTTAAATTCATTATATGCAGGAAAGAAGATCCTACTTTCTTTTCAATAAACTTTCTACAATTCTGATCAATATCCATCATATTTGTTAATTTATTACATGAATATTAACATTTTTCCATCTTTTTTATCTCTTTGGCCATTGTAACAAGGAGACTTATCTTTTTATCTTTTTAAATTTCTTTATAGTGACATTTTCTTTGGTCTAGACATTGTCTCACTCTTAACACAATCTCAAAAAAACATGTTGAGAGGGAGGAAATAAAGCTATCCAAAAAGAATATACATCTTGTCTACATGTTCATGAAATTAAAAAACTGACTGATGGATAGGTTGGAGGAAATTCTATCCATTGAGAAAAAGAGAAGCCAATATGAACTATAGAGGAAAATTCCTCATCTCTTAACTCAAACTTCTATTTTCAAATGGTTTTTACAGTTTAACAATATGGACAGCATTTTACTTTCCTTTATCTCGTTTAAAAGAATTATAATAGAAATTGCACTTGATGTCAGTGTGGCAATTTCTCAGAAAATTAGGAAATAACCTTCCCCAAGACCCAGTAATACCACTTTAGGTATAGATCCAAAGGATGCTCAATTGTGCCACAAGGACATGTGCTCAACTATGTTCATAGCAGCATTGTTTGTCATAGCCAGAACCTGAGGTCATTCTATCTTGACTAAAGATCACAGAGTTGGAACTTACTTTTGTTCTTTCAAGGTTATTATCAACAGTTCAAGTAACAGATCAGAGAGTTCTGCTCTCTCAAGGTTATTGTGAACAGATGTGACTAATATCCAGGTCTGGTATTCCAAGTATTAAGAAGTAGATCTATTTCCATCTCAAGCAGAAGTCTAAGGATCCAAATAGGTTCCTACATCCTAAGGGTGATAACTATGGATTTCACCATGGAGAGGTTTGCCTTCAGATTGTTTTAGTCTAGGGTATGATTGTTACTTGTTGTGTTCTGGCAACAGTGTTCAACTAAGAAAACACCCCATAATCCTTCAACTGACATGTTCATTGCTTGTGTTATGCAAATGACGGTTTTTGTCTACCTTTTGTGGTTGATGTATTTAAGCAAATGGAAACCAAACTGGGGTTGGGGGAGATTTCTTTTGGTATTTACTAGCTGTCTCTTCTGATACTATCCAATGTTTCTGTTTCTTATTTCTCTTTTGTCATCTTTCTTTATTTTAATAATTCTAATCATCATGCTCCTACCTTAAAATGGCAAACCCACTACTACGACTAGGAGACTGGCAGAAGACACCCCAAAAAGGTGATATATGACAGGGTGTTCTCTGTGACATTAGGTTTTGATGCTTCTCTGTTCTATTTGCTATGATACTCTTCCTTACAGAACCCTGTTGGTTACACAGACATGAGGGTAAACATTTGTCCTATGCATTGTAATATATTACCTCAATACTTGAACAAAAAATGTTTTCCATATAAAACTTAAAAATAAATTTAAATAATTAAAAGTTAACTGTTAATTAAATCTGTATTAATTAAATTCAATAAGCTAATAACATTAAATAATGAAAATATGATTGTGATTATTTTTTAATTTATAATATTTTGAAATGATGTTAGGTTTTTGCAATTATAACCTTCAGATAAATCATGGTAAGTGTATTCACCACATTTTTATTATCTTTTTTCATCTAGTGGTAGAGATTTAGGTCTCAATCCTGTAACTATCGTGAACAATGTTGAGAAAATATGACAATGTAGGCATGCTCGTGAGGTTCAGATTTTAATTAATTTCTAGGTAAAACCCTAGAAATTAATTGCAAGGACATATGATATTTCTTTCTTGGTGGTTTGATGTGACATTTTAAAGCTTTTTCCTGGTGGCTTCATGCTTCACAGCTTTTTTAAAGAATGACGACACTAAGATCTGTCAGAAGGTACAGGCATCTGTGTACTATTGATTGATATTAGCTCTTAATTTAAAAATTCTATAATATTAGTAATCATTTCAATATTTCTCCTCTTAGTGCATTTGTTAGATTGTATTTACCTCAAGATATGCAGACCTGGACCACAGACTTCTGAGAAGAGCTTGAGAATGCCTGCACATCCATGTAATCAGGATGAAAGCAGCATAAGTACAAATACTAAAGCCTTTGACACAAATCTAGAAACCGTCCCTTGCTGCACTGAGTCGTCTTGATCTCAGTATTCTGACCCCAAAAGCAAGTCACTGTCTCTGAACAGAATGAAGTGGAGTGAGAGTATAAACTTCCTTGACAAGCCCCACATCCACATGAGAGGCAGAGGATTTCCTTAGGCTAAACTGGCAGGCTTCGGAGAATCCTGATGCTGACTGGGATCCTGGGACTTGCAGATTAAGCAACTAAACAGTTATGTTTCAGGCTTTATTGCTTATACAGATGGGAAAATATCACAGTTCCCAGGGTATTGCAAACTTTGACTTGCTGACAATCACTTGATAAAACTAGTGAAGTGTGAAAGATCAAGAATGAAATGAGATACTTAGCCATGGGGACCTTACAGTGCTTTCAGTCTCTGTGTGTGGGGGGAGTGATGATGGTGGTGGCAGTTCCTACAGGAAAGTGTAAAGAAGTGACTATTGCAAATATCCTATGTAGTTACTGCCCTGCCTCAGAATATGTACCTACGAGTGGTCATGATATACCCCACAGGTTCAGAACCATCTGTCCAAAGTGTAAATTAATGTACTTAGAACACTAAGAAATATATATATATGAGAAAATAAAAAATTCATATAATCATCAAGCTGTCATTTTTAATACATAATTTTGAAAGCATTTTACATATCTATATATGTCTATGGATTTTAATACAACATGAGAAAAAAGAGGTCCATTTATAGACTCCCATTGCATTCATTATAGATTCTCATTTATTTACCTTGAGGAAGAATATATAATTTGATCTCATGGATCCAGAAGTGGGGGCTTCGCTGTACCTTAGACTTATCCACTGTAGCCAGCAGTTATGCTAAGAAGACATTCTTTTACTCTTAACAGTTGTGCTGTTGGGTTAGGGGTAAATGGCCTGTTCTCAGTGATTTACTGCTGAAGTCTCTCCAAATCCCAAACCTAATGACAGCAAGTCTTCCTGACTACAGATATTCACCATTGAATGCAATGTCAACTTTCACAATAATGAAACTATTTCTGGTTCACTTGTATACATACTGCAAATGGTTTGCAAATCTAGAAGGAATACATTTCAGATCATAAGAGCTATGCTCTTATGATGAAATCACAAATTACAAATACATTCTATGGTCTCCCTTTATAGATTGCAAAACCAAAAGAAACAAGAGTTTCAGCACTGTGTCTGAAGATTTGCAGGTGATTAGTATGAATATCTGAATTGCCCCTTTAACAATATAACTTACTTCACATTATTAGTAATATTATATTATTTATATAAATAGTTATATATAGAAGTATTCCTGGGTAATTTGACATAAACAAAATCAACAGGCAACCACTATTCAAGTCTTCTTTTACACCTTTTAAACATTGCTCAATTCTATTTTGCTATATTAAAGTTTTGTCCAACCTAGACAAAACATCCTAAGTTTTTAGTGTGTCAATATACATGCAATAAATTATATATGGATACATACATATATACACATATATACCTGGTGTGGGACAATTGTATTCTGTGAACAATATTTTAAATAAATGCTGATTGGTCAGTAGCTAGGCAGGAAGTACAGATGGGAAAACCAGACAGGAAGTAGAGGTGTGGCAAGGAGAACAGAAGAATTCTAGGAAGGAGGAAGCCCATTCCTCCCCAGTCCTGTCCAGACACCGAAGAAGCAGGATGTGACCTGCTACACTGAAAAAGGTACTCAGCCATGTGGTTAACATAGGCAAGAATAATGGGTTAATATAAATAATAATAGCTAATAGGAAGCCTGAGCTAATGGACCAATGAGTTTATAACTTATATAGACCTCTGTGTGATTTTCTTTGGGACTAAACAGTTGTATGACCTGGCAGACAAGACAGAAATCAGGCAGGACAGAAACCTCAGACAACAAAAGACACTCACGTGGAAAACTGCATCCACATAAAACCTGAGAGAGCTTAGAAAGTAATTCTTGACAGAAAAAAAAAAAAGAAAAGAAAAGAATGCATGGCTTCTTGGTAGCAGCAATTTCTCTGCTAGAGGCAAGAGCTCTCATTTAAGAGAGATTTCCTGACTCAGCTTTAGCTGCAAAACCCTGCAACTCTTTAAGAGTCCCTATCATGAAACACTTTAATGGTGTTGATAAAAGCTGACTGCATGCTTGTTGGTTTTCAGCGATAGAAGTAAAAAAGCTGTGCTCTTTTTAAATGCTGGCTTTCTTGGCCATCTTGCCAGTGCAAACTCTGACTCTTTGAGGCAGGAGATCCAGCTACAGAGAGAACATTTGAGTGTGGTTTGTGAGCACACTGCTGCAGCTTGCTTGCTGGCAGGGACCTTGAAATGTCATAGAGTTGTGGCAATAAATGTGGCTACAGCCGGTACCTCTGCATAGGACTGGAAACTTAGAAAGCTAATAATAGGCTAGGTCCAGCCGTCAAAGCCACGGCTTTAATCCTACCCTTATTGCTTAGCAAGTTAAAGACTCATGTGGTCAGAAAAAGAGAGGTATATACAGTAAAGAAAAATTCAAAGATGAAGAAAACCTCTACATGATTTACAGTGTGTTAAAAACATATGCAGGCTAAAGGTTAAAGTCTTCAAAATAAAAAAGGAAGAAAGAGAATAGTTGGGTGTGGTGGTACACACCTTTAATCCCAACACTAGAGGGACAGAAGCAGACAGACCTCTTTGAGTTCAAAGCTTGGTGGCACATGCCTTTAATCCCAACACTAGGGAGACAGAGGCAGACAGACCTCTGTGAGTTCAAGGCGGGGTGGCACAGGCCTTTAATCCCAATGCTTGGGAGGCAGAGAGACCTCTGTGAATTCAAGGTGTGGTGGCGTATACCTTTAATCCCAGCAATTGGGAGGCAGAGACAGGCAGATCTCTGTGTGTTCAATGACAGCCTTGTCTACAGAGTGAGTTCCAGGACAAATATACACAGAAATCCTGTTTCAAAAAGTCAAAAAGTAAAGATATAAGAAATAGAGGTTAAAATAAAGCCGTGTTAAAATGACAAATACACAGAGAATCTTGATGCTGTATGTTATTATGTTCTCATTGAATTGTTTGAATGCTGAGGAAGGAGCAACAGCTGCTAAAATACATTTGTTTATAAATGCTGCTGAACTAATCCAATATAGGTGTTTTAAAAATACCTTGACTTCAAAATTGAAGTCAAAAGGTATGTTACTTTAGAGAAGAGATTTTGCTTTTGTTTCCACAGGAAATAAGAGGCTGTGGATTCATTCTGAGTTAAGGAAAATCAGGTTTGATCAAGGAAGACCACCTGAGAATTCTCCAGTAGGAACAGAAGGCCTAGATGTCTGAGTTCTACATCCAGAACAGATCAGATTCAAGATGATGCCTGATTTGATCAAGCCTCACTGGATACTGCAGTCAGGACTTGATCATAATTCTAAATTTTCTTTAGGTCCCCATGAGATTATCAGCGCCCCCAAACAGTAGAAAATAGCCTGGAATACTACGTCCACATTCCCAAAAAATAGACTATGAAAATTTTCCTTTGTTTAAAAAAAGAGGGGGAAGTGGTGTGGGACAATTGTATTCTGTCAATTATATTTTAAATAAATGCTGATTGGTCAGTAGCCAGGCATGAAGTATAGGAAGGACCACCAGACAGAAAGTAGAGGTAGGTTAATGAAAACAGGAGTGTTCTGGGAAGAAGGAAGCTTTTTTTGCAGTCTTGTCCAGACACTGAAGAAGCAGGATGTGACTTGCTACACTGAAAAATGTACTGACTCATGTAGCTAACATAGACAAGAATAATGGGTTAATATAAGTTATAAGAGCTAATACGAAGCCTGAGCTAATGAGACAACCAGTTATATCTAAAGTAGATTCTCTATGTGATTTTCTCTGGGACCAAATGGCTGAGGGAACTGGGCAGGACAGAAACCTCAACAAGCAGGCCCTCATGTTATGTATACCAATCATACTCATGTGCTACATATTTTGTTATCTAGCTTTTTCTATATTTCTTTCACCTAAGATAAACATGTAGCTTTTCCCACCTTGAAACTGAATATACAACTCAGCAATCTTTCCGTAAATGGCACAAAGAATATGTTTCTGCCCAAAGCAATATTGTCTCATTCACAAATATTTAAACTCCTGCTATTTCAGGTTTCCAAAAACACAACTTCGTACATACAATAGGACCTGAATTTGCTATCTCACACTTCCATCTACTTACTTATAATCAGTCTATCCTCACTTATAATGTAAACATATATAAGAGTTCAAATGAAGAGAGTGGGAAACGTATCCAGTCAAATAATTTTCGACATACAGTCTGTCTTGCCTAAGGATTATGCTGGGATGAGGGTGATCTAGAGATTGAGTGAGTGGCCAACCAAACACTAGCCTAGCCTAAAACCTATGCCAAGAGAGTAAGTTTACCCTGACACTGCCTGGAGCACCAGGACCCACAGTCTAGATGACCCAGAGACCTGGGATAGAACCAAACACAACTGTAGGGAAAAAAAGTGTTAATGTAGTAATGCCTAACAATTTTTGCTATCCACATAGATTGGTGCCTAACCCAGTTGTCATCAGAAAGGCTTCATCCAACAACTGATAGAAACAGGTGCATAGACCCACAGTCAAACATTAGGCAGAGCTCAGCGAATCGCACAGAAGATGGGATAAATGAGTTTAGGAGTCAGGCATGTCAAGGATACCACACGAGAATCACAGTATCAACTAACCTGGGCTCATAGAGGTACACAATGACTAAATTCACAACCAGAGAGCCTACATAGGGCCCTAGACTTGTGATATATGTCTCAGTTGCATAGCTTAGTCCCTCCATGGGACTCCTAAAAGTGGCAACATGGACTGTTCCTGAATCTTTTACTGGTTTTGGGGACCCTACTCCTCATAATAGACCACCATGGTCTTGCACAGCCTTAAAGGGTAAGTGCTTAGTTTTATCAAAACTTGATATGACATTGTATTGTATTGTATTATCCATGGTAGACCTGTCCTTTTCTTACAAAAAGAGGAGTAGTAGATTGGGGTTGAAAGAGAGGGGAAGAAGGAACTAAAAGAAGAAGAACTGGGGAAGCTGTAACCAGGATGTAAGGGTAAAAAAAAAGTAATAATAATAAAATTCCCCTTCAAACAAACAAAACACAAATTATTGGCTACATTGAAAATTATGCTACTGTGGTTAGAAAGTCTGATTTAGTTTCTTTTCTTTATACAAAACTTAGAAGGAATAGCAGCATTCAAATAATAAAATTGTGATGAAGACAAAAAATCATATATATATTAATATGCAACATTTATAATCTTAATGCATACAATTATAACATAAAATTGTAAGTATCTCTGAATATCAATGCATAATAAGCAATAATTTAGATATGATGCCAGATAATTGAATTTGAAACATGGCACTCAGTTTTGCCTCATATACTCCAAAAGTAAAACGTTAAATGGCACAATAGTTTTACACAATTTCTATCATATCATATTTAACAAAACATGCTTGTTCTATTTTCTTTAAATATTTTATTATTTGGGAACTCTGTGTATTACATTTTGAGCATATAGATTTTCCCCCAACTCTTCTCAAACACCCACCCATTTTATATCCACTAACCTTCATATTCTTTTTCAAAAACCTATGTAGTTGCATTATTGCTTGCAATATTCACTTGGTTGTGTGCCCAGATACTAGACCTAACAAGGACCATATCTAAATCAGCTTTTCCCCGGATATCCATTACCAATAACTCCTCAGCCAGGAGTCTGACTTTCTGACTTCTTCCCCTCTCCTTGGTGGGTGATGATGACTTGAGACATTCTAGGTATTGTGCATGCTGTCCCAGCAAGATTAGTTCCCATGTCACATGTGGAATTGCTATCAAGTAACACTCATATTTGATATGATATTTTCAAAATAACAGTAAAAACCATATATGCATGCATGTATGTATGTGTGTGTATAACTTGAAACCATTCACACACACATATATATGTGTGTACATACATACATACATACATACATACATACATATATACAGACTACAGATGGGGGACTCAATTCCGTTCCTTTATGTTTTAATTTTATTTAGAGTTAGCATTGAATTATTGACTTGCAAAGCATTCAACTGATGCACAATATCCAATTGCTGGCTGCATAATGTAGGATTAATTATATACTTTTTCACTATATGGTGCTGATTGAGTCATGGCAGAAGATAGAACATTTAGTATTTTTCCAGAACTCCTTTTTGTCTATTACATAAGTGATGCTTAACCTCCCTAAAGCTGTGACACCTTAATACTATTCTTCATGTTATGGTGACCCCAAACCATAAAGTTATTCCGATGCTACTTAATAACTGTCATTTGATAACTGTTAAGAATTGTAATATAAATATCTAATATTCCAGATTTCTAATATTTGACCCACAAAGGAGTCACAGCTTCTAAGGGTTAGAAAACCACTGATTTACATTCACAAAACATTAAAATTCTGCATTCTGCTGCTGAATTTTATTTTTCTTAAATGCCTCAATGATAACAAGCAATAAAACTACTGCATGTAAAACAAACATTTCTGGAGAATATAATGATATTGTAGGTGGTGCCACATCATTGAATGTAGGCAGCAGGTTGAGAACACTTACCTGACAAATATGAATGCTTTAAGTTCAGTTCACAGGAAAGAGATAAAAATTTGGCAGGAAATTTAGTAGAATTAGTAAGAAATTCTGTTATTTATTGTATTAAAAATGATAAAATCTATAATGGCTTTGCATTGTTCTCAAAAAACAGAGAGATACATTTTTTTTTCAAAACAGAAAATTACAGTTTAATCTAAACTCATCATGCAATATAAAATCTAAATATTACTTTTGCATTGAATTTCCATCAATATTATATTTTCAGATTACAGAAAATTTCAGTAAAGTTGTATTTTGAAATTCTTAGAAGCCTAGTTTCTAACATGTTACTGATGTTCAAATACAACTAATCTTATTTATTAATAAAAATAATTCTTGACTTTTCTGAGTTAAGGTGTTTTATATCATTGGCATTATTGTACATCCAAAATTGAAGAAATGGCAATACTGAGGTATCTCTCACTATTGCTCATTAAGCTTCCATTAATATTGAGATATTAAAAACAATAAAACCTACTGAGTTTATGTGAGAAGAAAACCATTTCTAGATATATACTATTTAAACTTTTATTAGAGAATCTTAAATTTTAAGCTATATATGCATCTTGTACTTTGGAATTATTCAGAATATAACATGAATTATTATTTCATATTAATGTGAGTCCTAAAATACAGCTGATGCATATTTTGGGGTACTTTAGTACATCAGTCTTGCCAGATAGAAAGACAATGAGAGATATATTACAAATACAAGTTTCTAGGAGTAAGATAATAAATTGTTTATGCTAGTATATTTTAGAAATTGTGGACAAAATACTCAAACTTCTTTTAATACAAATACATCTAAAACAGTGTTTCTCAATCAATGGGTCCCAATCCATTTGGGCTTAAAGAAATCCCATACAGGGGTCACATATCAGATAAACTGCATATTTATTTTATGATTCATAACAGTAGCAAAATTAGTGTTATGAAGTAGTAACACAATAATTTCATGGTAGGGATTCTCCACGACAATAGGAACTACATTAAAGGGTAAGAGCACTAAGAAGTTTGAGAACCACTGCTCTAAATATGACTCGGTGTTTAAGAGCAAAACTTCTTCTCTGTCTGGAAGGACACTGAGATCAATTACATTCACGCATACAGACTGCCTACAACTACCTGGAAGTCCAGGTCCAAGCACTCAATGTTTCTGGCTCCCAAAGTTGCATGTACTCAATTGCAAATACATCCCAATTACATACATTTAAAATAAAATTAAAAATTCAACGCATACACTCAATATACTAAAGGCATAACACACTTTCCATTTTTCATGTGAAGCCTTGAAACTTCATGCACATTTTTCAGTAAGGTTCATTGTTGTCTGAACAGTGAAGTTGGAAATATTTAACATCAAATCTGAACAGAGAGTTTTTCTTGATAAAGCAAATGTCACATTACTTCAGCTTATAAATTAAAACTAAAGTTTTAAACTGAACAGTTAGGTCCTCAGCTCTACTTAATATGTCTCTTGGGCACAATAAAATGTGTCAACTGGCTCCTGAAATATGAGAGAATTTCTGAAAATATGCCATTTTAAATAAATTACACAGAAATAGAATATTGCTCATTTTTTCTACTGAGTCTTTAAGAACTATGTTATTCAAGATTGTATTCAAAATGCATTAATATTCAATTTAAAGTGTAGCAATAATCATATGATAACAGGGTATCTGTTCAGTTTATCCAAAATGTAATCAAATACATAATTGCCAATTTATGTGAAACTATCTGTGAATAAGTTTAACTCAAATTCCGTTAATACATTATTCAGAGACTCAGCCTATAAAATGGTCACGTTTGATGACCACCAAAGCACAATTTCAATGCTATTCTGTTATTTAAAAAAAAAGGAAGGTTTATTGTATATGCCAGCATTTTTAGCAGATTCTCAGAAAGGAGAAAGATGCAGAGCCAGATGAAGAAAAAAGCAATTAGACAAACAAAGGGAACAAAACAAAAACATCCTGCTCCCTTATGCACCACATCAATCTGATAAGATCATTGTTCTTGAATGAGGAGGTAAAGCAAATACCAATCAGACAAAAGACCAAGAATTAAACAAGAGAATATTACCGACTTTATGCCTACACAAATTTAATATCTCATCAATTGATTTCCTGGGTTCAGTACAACTTCTTATCAGCGGATTTAAAGTGTATGACAAAATGCAAATAGAATTTAGTTTTATATATCAAATAAATAAAAGGTGCTGAGAAGTTGGAAAGTTCAGTGGCAGAGGAAGAACTGGTTTCTGAGGAAGTAGTAGGAATGGATGATTCTTCATAAAGCATGAATATACAAATTCGCCTTAACCACCACAAGTAGTTAAATGACACAGAGAAAATAATAAAGTGGTGAAATAAATATTTAATTTTAATAACAGAATAACTGATGAAAAGCTACTCCAACTCATTTGTCCAGAATTCCTTAACTTAAAGAGTTAATTAGGCACAGTAAGATAGGTCAAGGGAAAGGTTCTTGCTTCCAAGTGTAAAGCATGATTAAAGGAGACAATTAGCTTCTGCAAGTCTACCCACTAACAAATGAAGAAATAAAAATGTCTAATATATTTTTAGAGTTTTAACTTAGAGGTTGATCTCCTTGAAATATAAGATTATATAATGTCTAACATTGACAGACATATAATACTCATCACAGCTCATCTTTTTATTCATGGCTAAAATTATCTCCCAATTCTTACCAGAGACTCTTCCTTTTGTGGTAGACGATAAGTAACATGGAACAACTAGCCATGATTCTGAGCTTTCCAAGATGTAGATTTCAACCGTAAAGCTGACATAAATACCTGTAGAGGAATCCCATTCTAAAGACTCAAGGATCATCACTGCAGACTGGGCAAAAGAGTGTAAAGGCCAGAGGTGATGAATGAAGACAAAGAAGCAGTGTCTTCATGAGACAGTGGGACAGTTGCCCAAAAGGACACACAGAGATCATGGCAGAAGGCAGAATATGTTTGCAAGTTCAAACTAGATAATATCCCTGTATAGAGACCAGAATTGGGCAAAAGATCTTCCCCCCATCTAGGATCTGTTTGTAATAGTAAGTTGCTGGGGAAAGAAGGTCCAGCAAACCTAGTCTCTCATGCTGCAGGGGAAATTGACATATCCAAGAATAATTAGCCCCCACAAATTGACCTTGATGAAAGAAAAAACTGCACACATTGAGAGAAGGTAAATCACTTTAATGTGGGAAAATTGAGGAAAGGACTATAAAAATAGTGCAAACTCATTGTAACAAATTCTAAACTAAGTAATAATCATAATAATAATTAAAAAGACAAAACATATAGTATCCATTTTACACTGTGGTGATATAGTGTAATAGCAACAATGAGTACATAAATTTGGTTATTGAAAAAAATATCTTTTCTTTGTAAGCTTAGAAGCTCATGAGTTTTAAATCACTCTCCTCTACTGAACCATAAAAAAGTTATTTCAAAAATAATTAAGTATTATACACTTTGGGAAAGAAATGTGCAGTGCAGCAGAGGTTCAAAGTCATGAAACCAGGAAACCCAACCCTGAAACCTCGATGCTGCATTAGCTTAGTCATAACTCATGCTCACACATCAATAGGACATTCTGGGGTTCTATTTAATAACTGAGTATAATTGTATACTTAGCCATTTAAAAGGGCTGGGTATTTTACCACCTGTGCTGCTGTCACAGGTTGTGATACCCCCTGTTCCACATATTCAGGAAGAACTGTGTAGGCATCATGAATATGATGTAGGATTACTGCAGAAAAGCTGATATCTATCAAATATGCAAATATTAAATATATCAAATATATGCTGTGAGCCACAAGACTAACTCACAATCAGGGTGCACTGTATCTCTTTACTGGCAGAAAGCAGATTTCTTATCATTTTCTCTTTCTGTCAAAACTACGCAAATTGATTCATTCGGGCGCAGGGCCCTGCCC
>JAQHUG010000087.1:336567-353249 GCA_028555095.1 Dicrostonyx torquatus | reverse complement strand
AAACTTGCAAGTAAATTGATTGAGTTGGGAACTCGTCTGTTGCAGAAGATAAATCCTAGAAGGACAATTGCAGATGCTGCATTTGTGAACTGTACCTCAGAATCTTTAGATTTGAGCATGTCCCTGTGGTAACTACAAAGAACAGCAAAGTGGACAAGGACCTTGTGTGAAGGGGTTGAAAAAGGAGCTCTAAATGTGGGAAGTGTAGAACAGAAGCACAAAGAATGGGGAGAGGGGAAATAAGAAGTGTGACTTTAACTGTGAATGAGGAAAGATGGTACTACAGTAGAATAAGGCAAAGGTGGTATCAAGAAAATGTGTATAACCAGGCTGACTTTTCTCCTTTGTTCGGGTATTGAGCTGGTAAATGTTGTTTGTTTCACTTGTTGAACAGAGTCTCAGGAATTCTGTTCTGCTTTTTAGACCTTTTTTAAAAAATTATTTATTTATTTATTATGTATACAATATTCTGTCAGTGTGTATGTCTGCAGGCTAGAAGAGGGCACCAGACCTCATTTCAGATGGTTGTGAGCCACCATGTGGTTGCCGGGAATTGAACTCAGAACCTTTGGAAGAGCAAGCAATGCTCTTAACCACTGAGTCATCTCTCCAGCCCTTTTTAGACCTTTTAAGCTTAAATTGTTTAAGGTTTTTCTTTAAGATCTATGAAACTAATTTAGTAAAAAGCATCGCGTATATTTGTAAATTTATTATAAACAACCGAGTACTGTTCTTATTTTATATTCATAACACTACAAAGTTATCTCTTCTCCCACATGAACCTTGATTCCTTGTTTTTTATATTTGTTTTGCTTTTGCAATGCAAGTACATTATTTGAAAATTTAAATACAGTTTGAATAAATGTTTGATCATGAATTATAGGAGACACTTTAAAACTAGACAAAGTCAGTGAAAAATTATCTGTGATAACATAATGTCATGAAATGCATTCTTTTTCCATTGCACATCCAAGGTTGCCTGGGTGATTTCTGCAACATGTGAAAAAGCAACAGATGGGGAGGCGGCAAGGTCTTTTGTTAAGTCGTGAGCAAGCACAAGAGCAGCTCGTGCCTGCAAAGCTACTATTGGTTTGTAAGTATTAAAAAACTTATTCAGACTGAATTTCAATTTGACATTCAGATAAAGAAATAATATTCTGTAAAAAAGAGGCAAATGCAAATCCTTAGAGATGAACTAAAGACGGGGACCGGAAATCCAGTGGTTACAGAAGAAATTTAATTTAAATTGAACAGTTGTAGTTATAGTAAGCTTTGTAGAACTCATGAAGACTGCCTTTGTCTAATTTAGTTTTGATCCCCATAACATATACCAGAGCATAATTTATTTAAAAACAGAGATGCATTTTCTCAGAACTCAGGAATGTTGGTTTTACTCTGAAATTGCAATCTTTGATTTGAAGAATGATATCATCTCTCCTTACCTTTTCATATATAATTCCTACCTCTATATGTCCATGACTGCTTTTCACATGGAATATTTAGTTATTAGATTATAGCTCAACTTAATGATTCCATTTTTCTAATATTCTCATACTCTAAAATATGGAGTTGCTTTTGGTTATTTTTCACTGCTCTAACAATTTTTGTGAGACAGATATATTAAAAAGGAAAGAGAATTATTAGCTTATAGTTTTGGAAAATCAAAGTCCAAGTACTGATGGTATGTAGTGTCTGCTGGTTCTGCCACACTGTAGCATCATGACAGGAGCATATTTAAGATGTTACATGGTTAGTCAGGATGCCACAGGGGTTTAGTGATGAATACAGCTCTTCAAAGTACAACAATTGATGAAAAATGAGATCATGAATTTGAAAAAGACCAAAGAGGGTCATATGGGAGGGTTTGGAGGGAGAAACGCCAAGGAGAAAATGCTGTAATTATAATCTAAAAATATAAAAGAAGTAATAAAAAAGAAAATTGTAGTGCTGCAGTAGTATTTGCATACAGTCAGATGAATTAGCTTTGGCCTACTTATTCTCTCCTGAGATTTTCCAGGCAATAGAAGTCCTTCAAATATTATTTTGGCTTAAGTTAAAATAGATCAGCTCTATCGCATACAAAATTGTTATTCCAATGTGAAAAGAAAATTCATGAATAATATTCTGGTGAGTCCCTCACACATAAAAGCTATACTCATGATGACAGCAATTCAAACATAGCTTGTGCCTTTCAAACATCATTAAAATCGCTGAATTTGATGGTAACTGTAGACATGACACTGCCCACTTTATTCAACTGCTTTCAACCAAACAAAATAATCTTATCATTCTTTGAGCCAGTGCTGTGTAATGAGGTATAGTTAGTATTATATCAATTAGAAAGTAAGCTACTATGCCAGATGATGGATATAGTAATAAATTTAAAAGAGTCTTTTAGAGACATTTATACAGTGCTTCATAATAAAATTACTATCAGTTATAATCCAACGATCAGGCCTATAAGCAAACAACTCAGGTTGTTAGTTCCCTTACCTTTGACACAAGTCAAAACCACTTCTAAGTATAAACTTCACCATGTTTTCAATCTATTGGGAGAAACACTATTTTCTGCAGTATTCTTTGAGAGTTATATGAGCACACAAGCCTAGCCAGCCTACATGTGCCCAAATAATAAAAACTACATGTCAAGAGTAAAAGTTCAAGCAAGAAAATTGGTAGACATTTTCTGAAGTACTTAAGTTTAAATTGCCTATGAAAAGTTTATATATATGTATATATGAAGTGGAGCTGAGCTCCGGAAGTCCAATGGAAGAGAGGGTGGAGCAAGGAGGAATCAAGAGCATGACAGGGAAAGCCACAGAAAGCTGACCTGAACTACTGAAACTCACAGAATCTAGACTGACAGCTGGGGAGTCTTCATGGGGTTGAATAGGCCCTCTGCATGCAGGTGACAGCTGTGTGGACTGATCGTTTTGAAGGGTCCCTGACAGTGGGAATAGGATCTATCCCCGGTGCATGAGCTGGCTTTTGGGAGAGCATTGCTTGGTCTTGATGCATGGGGGAGGGCCTTGGTCTTGCCTCAACTTTATGTGCCAGGCTTTGATGACTGCCCATGGAAGGCCTTACCCTTTGAGAGGAATGGATGGGGGTAGGGCAAGGGAGGAAGGGAGGAGGGGGGAGGGGGAACTGTGGTTGGCATGTAAAATGAATTGAAAAATTTAAATTAAATAAAAAAGAAATATTTCTAATCAGAACTAAATAGCATTTATCTTTGAAAATCGATCAAATTTTGAACTGCTTTTATCATGGTCATTATTTTCTCCGTTATTGACTAATATCTCCTTTTACTTTCCTTTAACATAAGCTCCACTTATTCTGCAAAGATTTAAAGGAATTATACATGGAAACATCTGAACTATACATGTAAAATGTGTAACTAAGATCTATGATTGATTGACTGATCGATTTATTGATAACTGTTAAAACACTTTTAAATATCATTGTTTGTAGTAATATACTTTTTAAAGTATAAATAAATGCAATGGAAAGACTGTAAAAGAGAAATTACTATATCTATGTTGCATTACATCAACAACGAAGAAAATTTAAATTTTAAGATGAATGTATTACCTCCATTGATATTCCACATTGTTATGAAAATCTAGCCCACCTTCCAATCCTTGTTAAACTCTTAAGTGAGGAATTATTTAATTCAAGAACTCTGGAAATGAAACTAAAAGCAAATCTCTTCCTTTTGTTCTTTTGAGTACACACTAGTTTATCTCACCGTAGCTACTATTTTGCTTATTTTCACTGTCAAACTCAAATAAAGGTGGAATTTATCTTTAAATATCATATGTGAAACAGGACTTGGAAATATTTAAGCTATTCCATTTGTTTTGAAAAACGATATCAGTAGCAAAAAAAACTGATATGAAATCATTATTAACTAAAAATATATGTATACCTACATTTGTTACAGTGTGCTCTAGTTTATATGATAAAAGACTAAAATTAAAAAATAAATACATTTAGAAAATCATGTTTTCATAAGATATAGAATCTTCCTTTATTACAATATTGTTGAATTTGTAAATGAGCAATGAAAGTGATTCATTTAAATGTGATGTAAATCAAGAGAGTTTAAGTCATTTAGGAAAATAAGTCACACAAGGGCAAAGATGACTTTGACAGTCCAAGGGCTTGAGTTCAAATCTCACTTTGGAATAAGGGAATTAATTTCTAATATGATTTTCTGACCTCTACATGAATTAGACAAACCCACATCACACACACACAAACACACACACACACAATGTGTATGCATGCACACACCTGCACACACAGAGGACCTGGCACTTGTAAATGCATACAAACACATACTCTCACATACACAAACATCCTCATACAAACCACATGAGTACACAGGAACACACATACATGACAATAATAAACTGTAAAAGTGATGCAAGATTAAATAGTTGCCTAATTGGATTAATTTATTATTAATATATGAATTTATGTTTTAATAAGCTCCCATTTGTGTTTAACCTAAGAGGTACTAGTTTTACATCATTATATGTGGCATGATACTTTTGTTAAAAATGAATTACATACTTTGGAACAATATTAATAATATATTTTATTTTGTACTACATTAAAATTGTTTTTCTCTAAGAGAGAAAGTTGTAACTGGCTTAATAATTTAAACCAGGAATAAGCAATGTTCTTTCTTGCTGGTAGGGTGACTTTGTACTGCAGATTAGAAAAAGGAATTGCTTCGTAGTATTTTATATGCAACCTGACACTGGCAGGTTCAGATTGAACTCATTTTAAATGCAATTATTTGATGCCAATGACCTGTATGTAAATAAGTTTATATACATAAATTAAGTGCTAAATATTTTCAGATGGATCAAGCGACACAAGTTATTGTCACATATCCTTGGTTGGGAATATATGACTTGATTATTCTGTTTGTGGGACAATGTTTTCTCATACAGAAGAATTGTTTCACAAAGGTTTGAAGACAATAACTCACCAAGTGCTCATATACACATGGGAAGTTTCTTTAGCGATTGCTACCTCATCTCTGAGCCTGCAAAATTAAGGTCAGTATCTATCAGTTTGGCAGCATTCCCTCTTACCTATTCTTCAGCTTAAACCTGAATTAGTCGTGGGCACGAAAATAGTACATACAATCATAACCTGTGATTATGCTACAAGTAAATAAGAAGCTAGAGCTCATAAATGGGTATAGAGTATAACTTAAAACAATTTTGAATCTTTAAATGATCACTAAAATTAGTGATTAATATGGATCACTTCTCATATGATAGTGATTACTCTGAAACTAATGAATTTGGATAGTAACCTCTTCTCTGGGTGACAGGATATTATAGGTAATATTATTTTGTTCTGTGCTTTTGACTCAGTCATCTAGCTGCTTCTCTTTTTCTTATACCAGACCCTGTATGTATTCATGTATTACATGAATAATGAATCTCCTGGGAACGTGTATAGCAATAACCAAAATCTACTTGATTTTTTTTTATTTTAATGATATGTTGGAGAATTCTGTCTAGAAGAGTTACAGCAGTTCCCTCTGAGAGAGAACTGGTTGAGTCTCTCATAGAGATATTCTACCACTGTCTGAACTTCTATAGGAATTACTAAACAGTCGTGAACTCAGCGTTGTGTTAGTAGAGACATTTTGAGAAAACAAAATGCAAATCAAGTGGCACGGTGATTTTCATGAATTGTATGACTTCAATTCTTTATCATGTTTTCTTCAGTATTATTCAAGTTGTCCAAGTAGCTACTGCTAACAAAACACAGAAGTCTTGACTGAACGAACTTTTATCTGGCTTGTAGAGTAAATGCAACATAAGATGACATCAATTTCATAGTATATGTTATTTTCAGCATTAATGTGTGCAAATTAGGCCAAAGTGAAGGTTAAAATGGGATTAGATTGGTAGATTCATAACTTCTCACTTTTATTTCACATAAAAAATTCATATAAACAAATTTCGTATTCCTATTACATGAATAATGAATCTCCTGGGAACGTGTATAGCAATAACCAAAATCTACTTGATTTTTTTTTTATTTTAATGATATGTTGGAGAATTCTGTCTAGAAGAGTTACAGCAGTTCCCTCTGAGAGAGAACTGGGTGAATTTCTGAAATTCTGTCTGAATCACATGTGATAAAAAGGAAGGTAACCACTATTTTATTTAATATTATGAGCACAGCTATTGGTCTCCTGCTTTGAAATCCTGGACAACTGCACAATGTAAATCAACAACAAGCAAGGGAGCACTTACTAAACTCACAGATCTGAGGAATATATTCATGCTACTAATACTCTGGAAATTTTCGATTTATTAATCTCTATAATTTGTTAAAAGCAATACTATGGTTGGTGAAATTTTCATATTTACTTCTGATATTCTCATGAGGTATTATTTAGGAAATATTTACAGAAAAAAGTTAGAAATATTAAATATTTTCAATGAGTATATAGACAAAATAAATTTCCAGGTCACAGAGTTTGAAAACCATCCAGAAGCACATAAAAATAAATTTGGGATAGGAGAAATATGATCTCAAGAGAATTCAGATCCTCAAACATACATATGTGTTTGCTCCAGAAGAAGTCGGTCAATCTGAGGCTTCTGTGTTTTATTATGCATGAAATAAACAGAGAACCAGCCTGGAAATTGAAGCAGGGTTATCTGAGAATTTTACACATCTAAGTCTGAATAACAGCATTCTGCAATACTGGAATTTCCTGTAGTAAATTGTTTCTCTTTGTAAGTACATAAATTAAAACATGCCTTTGTTTCAATTTACAAATTTAAATAAAAAGCTTCCTGACAATAAAAGCAGTTATTTGATCACAATAACTTAAGATGACAATGAAACTGGAAACAACTACGCATACCTTATTTCACGATAAATTCTGTCTTGATAGTCAAAATTAAATATTCAAACCAGAATTCCACAAGTTTGCATTAAGATGCAGTGTACTTTTCTGATTGTGTACAATTATATATATGTATGTATGTGTGCATATATATAATGAATTGGGGACTGTGTCATAAGATATAATTGTTCCATTCCATTAAAAAGATATACATTTCATCTACAAATAGCCTGTTATGGTTGTTTTTCATCTCAAACACAATCTTGTGAATTACAATCTACTTCTGAGTTTGATTTCTTACCTTTCCAAAGCTAATTTTCTCCCATTTCTGTTGATTAATTTTTCTCCATTAAGAAATATCAAAGGATGCTTTTAATTTCTTAGTTTTGATTTTCAGAAACTATGTGTTGAGGATGGAAAAACTGAAAATTAAACAAATTAAGTAATCAACTTAGAACTGCAAGAATCTAGAAAACTAGCTGGTATTAATTAGTAGTACCTTTCATTCATTGCATATTAGTTTGTCTGATTACTATATACATAAGTTCAATAACAATTATAGTAAAATTCTTTCCTCTTAATAAGTTTGTTGTCACAAACTGAAATGGAGAAGGTCAACACAACATCTCAGCAGAGTTCAATTGATTATCTGTGACAGCAGGTATTTTTGTCATCTTACTGTTTTGCTAATAACAATCTGTCTTAATTGTGTGGCATGTTCACTCCTCTGTGAACCAAAGTTAACACATACAACAGAGGTTTTGCTACATGGATCCCTGATAGATATGAATTTTTATTGAGTCCGTTACTTATTGCAACATTGGTTTAACACATAATAAAACACTTCTATGACATTTGAGTCAATGCCATAGATATATAGAAGAAATCTAAAGTTGCCTGCTTTTTGTCATCAAAAATATGTGCTAGATCATTGAAACTTTCCAATAGTAAAAGAAGGTATAGATAGTAACACATTCTACTACTCAGTAAAATTCAAGATGCACAGAAATACTTATTTCTTGTATGCAAGATATTTGAAAACAACATCTCTATGCAAAATTATTTAGAAAGAGTAGGCAACTATGTATTCAATGCCAGCTAATATCATACTATAAAGGAATATGATTCTGGGATTGGAAGTTCAATTGTGTGTAAGACAATATATTCTAAAAATCAACAGCAGTAACCTGCTCAAACAGTACTTTTTTCCAAATCATCCTGACTATAAGTTAAAAAAAAAGATAGATAAAATTAAAGCATGGAAAGCTTCTTGCTGCCTACCAAGATTTAATTGACTGAACAACAGTTTGGAATTGCCATAAATGAGTCCCACAGGGAAATCTCGATGCATTTCTGACAATACAAGTAAATCGAAGATAATGACTTTGCCAAAGAGAAGTGTGAGTGTGAGCAGCTGATCTATAGACAGATACTGTTGCAATTTTTAAAGTTGTAAATCCAGGATATTGAAACTATTGAAGAAAATAGAAACAAAACAATAACAAAAAGATACTGGGTCTGTTTCACAAGCTGCTTTCACAGTGGCTGAAAAGTTACTACAAAATGAGAATATATTCAAAACACTAATTTTAATATTTTATTGGTGGATATTCATGTTTTGATTAATAAATAGAATTTATGTCATGGTCACATGTATTTTAAATATATTCACTCTCCATATCCTGTTCTTTCTCCCTAGTCTCATTTTTTCATCTCCCTATTCTCTTATTCCATCTTTGCTATCCTGTTCTATTGATATACCTGGGAGGCCATTGTCTCTCTTAGGCCCCACATTTGTGTGCATGTGTGTGTATATGTGTGATCTTATGAGTGAATAAATAGCCTAGGATCCACATTTCAGAGAAAATATGTGTTTTTTTATTTCTCAGATCTTTAGTAAGTATAAATATGACAGTGGGTTAGTAGGAGGAACATAAACTTCAGAAAACTAAAGACCCAAAAGCAAATAATCAGAAAATTAACAAGTAAAAACTTTAAAAAGTTATTAATATATGATATGTGATAATCAATTTATTTAATAGTATAAAATCAATTATCATAAGAATTAGTGATCATTACTTACTATATTTCATGTTAATACATTACATGGATTTTCTACCTCATCTCATTGTTAAAGGAAGCATATTTATGACAAAATAGTATATATTTAGTTTATTCTAAGACTGTTGGTTTCAATATCCATATCAGCGTAAAGAAGGATGTTTGTAGCTTTGAGAAGACATCAATTCATAGATATATACACAATTTTTACTGCTTCTCTTATTCACTTTATGCTTTCATAGTACTTCTTCAGACTTTGGTGACAAAAGTCAAGCCAAGATTTCTACCAATAGTCTTAATTTATTAATTAGTTATCAGCAGAGTCTAGAAACTTAACTTTTCTTCTTTCTTCTTCAATATCTCATGCTTTCTTCCTTTATATAAATGTACGCTATTGATTTCAATTATATGACTAATGGAATAATGGTCCATGAATCATTTCTTATTAACATTTGTGTAAAGAAATATTATATATATTTGAGGAATGTATGAATCCAATTGCTACCTTAATTCTTTATTTAAACTCTAGATACCAATTTTACAATATTTAAATAAACTTTTAAAAAAGTGGATAATATATTATGTAAAATTTTTTCCAAATGAAAAGCTCATGATTCTCCATTTATTTCCAGGCCTTAAAATTTTAAGTTCATTATGTCCATTTGATACAAAATTTCTTCAGTTTTACATTTGATCATAGTTGTTGGTGAGTTAATAATAAAATTGATATAGGTATATTGGAAAAAAAGCCTTCTGCTATTATTACAAGGATTTTCAGAATCTGTGTGCACACATTGAATAACTATTTGCTTAGGGATAATAATTAAAGCTGCATAATCCTTCAACTGGAAATGAAGTGCGGTGATGGGCATGGTTTTTCATATTTGGTCCATTCAACATACAGCCATACTAATATAGAACACTTAAAAGAAAGATTATAAAAGCTAGTGGGGATGGAGGATACCAGGAGAATAAATCCCTTTGAATAACTCGGCATGTGGACAAAAACAGTGATCAAATTATCTACATAGGTCAGTATCACATCCTCTGCATATACATTATAGTTACTAGATTAGTGTCCTTATAGAACTTCTAACCTTGATACCCAGTGGGTCTTTGACTCTTATGCCTACTCTTGGAATTCTTCACCTTTTGTTTGCTTGTCTTTTCCAAGTTCAATATTTCAGTTTTTGCTTCATCTCATTAATTTCAATTGGTCACATTTGGTTAAGAATGGATGTGTCTCTGTCATTTTTGCTTTTTCCTCAGACACTTTTCATCTACAGGATAGTCTCATACACCATTGATATGAGGGTTTGTGCCTAGTCTTATTCCATCTTTGATATCCTGTTCTATTGATATACCTAGGAGGCCATTCTTTTCTGAAGGGAAATAGAGAGGCAGTGGATTTGGGGGAGAAGGGAGGAAGTGGGAGTAAAAGAAGGGGAGGGAAAGGAGATTGTGGTCATAAAGCATTGTATGAGGCAAGATTATATAAAATGAAAACAATGAGTTCAATAAAGTTAAGTAACTTATCTCAGGGAAAATACCCCTCATATGCTAGATTTGAAAAATTAATGCCACACAATTTAGAAAACAGGATGCACATATGCACATCTTTATTCATCTGTTCAAAAACTAGGACTGAGATACCATGCTTCTCAGAGGAATTCCTAGATCCAGCTAAGGTAAAAAATTTAGTGAAACCTACACTTGGGATAAATTAGATGACTCACTTCTCTGCAACAGAATTGTCAATTTAAAGTTTGTAAGACTACACTCTTTAGAAGAAAAGAAGATAGACTTTAACCCATAAAAAATGTTCAAAAGAGATCAATTGCCTATTTTAAGCAATTAACTACACTGAAATGAGTAGATATGAAAATCGGTCCATCGAACAAAGTCTCTAGTGTCTACTGGTGCATTAGTGGCATCACTGCTATGGATCATCTGTTTTATTACTGGATTTCAAGTTTGCTCCAGAGAAGGGAATTTCATGCCTGCCCTATAACCCTCCGAAAAGCCTGTGGCTGAGACTAAAAGGCTGAGGGATCATTTCTATTAACCTGCTATCACCAAGGCTCCATGAACATCATATGGTTGTAAGCAGAAATTTTGTAAGCACTGGAAAATCAGAAGGCTTCTACAAGATGTTGTCTTCTGAAATGACTATAACACATACACAACCTCACAGGCTCTTTGGATATTTCATAAAATCTCACAGCATGAAGAAAAACAAAATGCTGACAAAGTTCTGTCATGTGTGTCATAGGGGAGTTCCATGTTTTCTTATGTGGCCCCTAGTAAGTTTTCAATGAACCAGTGAACATCCCAACACTAATGCATAAAAGGACAGCACTGACTCTAATAAGTGATGAGAGAGTGAGGGAGAGGAGGAAAGAATAGAAATGCAAAGATGATGTCTCATTGTACAGAGCAAAAAATTCTCAAAAATCAAAAAACAATTTCAAAGAGGAAAGTTGTTAGTAACTTGTAAATGGACACATTTAGATCTTATTTTTGTGTTGTTGATATTCTTAAATATTGTTAACATGGGGACACCAGCTGTTGAATTAGACATAGGTTAAAGAGCACTTATCTAATTTACTTTATATGTACCTCATAATACTTTTTAAATTTTTGTGGAGTTTACATTTCCCAACTCTAAATACATGTTTGCAAAGATTGTATTTCTAAAAATAAATGATCATTTTTCTAACAAAAGACCTATTAATTATTTATTCACTAATATTAGAAATATGCTTAGTAGCAGCAACTGATAAACATTTCTTCCTAAGTTCTCACAAATCAGGGGTTATAGGAAGTGGGCTCTGCCTTATTTATTTCCATATTCCATGAAGAATTTTTCAGGCATTTGTAAATATGCATCTAAATAAAAGAACTAATGAATAAAATTTCATCCATACTGGGGAGTCTAAATGTAATTAGAATAAGAGAGATGTAATAAAATATCACTTAGTCTTATAACACTTTTTGATGAACTGTACTATACGTTGGCCAGCTCTGGATACTTTTTGGTTTTGTTTCTTTTGAGTATAGATGTTACCGGCATGGGATGTCATTCTTGTCTCCTCATTTCTTCTACACACTAAGAAAATAAATTTATGCTATCTAACAAGATCCTTTGTTATATAAGACAAATTTTCCTGAGACAAATTGTGAGGTTCAGATGTATACATGACACCTACAAAAATTTAGTTCCCACTGTTTTATTGTCCCTCACCACCAACAATTCTTAGAAGTTTCAACTTAGACTTATCTAGGTCATATATGGAATGTTAAGCCTTTTTACTAGCCTTCACTGCTCAATGAGACTTCATTGGCTAGGAACAAAAGAAATCCCAAAATAGAGAAAATGCTAGCTTAGCAGTCAGGCAGAAACATGAATTATTCCGCTTACATGCTCACAAATATTTTAGCTGAAATTCAGAAGTGGCTGAAAAAAATCTTACTCAATATATATAAAGATCATTTACAGATACAATTACAAATGTTAGGATTTGTTGACCATCTGTAGCTTTCTCTTCAAGGCAAATGAAGACTGCATAACCCTGGCACTTTTATGCACTGCTTACGGGGGTATCTTTTTATTTTTTCATTCACAGATGGCACTTTCTGCCATGTCACCCTTCTAAACATAGTCTAGAATTAACGTAATGGAGAAAATTGCTCTGGGTTACAGAGATATTTTGTTACAATGACTAAACATTAGAACATCATTTAGAGTTTATTTCGTTAATTTGCAGACAATTCTAACAACTTTGATTATCTGTTTTCTTGAACACTACAGATTAGAAAAAGAAAATTAAAAGCAGGGGGTTGGAAGGAACTTGCCAATTAACTACAGATGTGACAGAAACAAATTGACCGCACATCATGGGCATCAAACTGAATAGCTTGGGTTGTAATAACACTTTTCAGTGTAAATAAATTATTCTGAGGCAAGATAAATTGCCAGGAGAAATTTATTCAATATTGCTCCTGATGGGTCAAGACTATTGAAATTCGAGTGAAGCAGGAAGAGGAATTTTAGGGGGAAAAATTCAACTCTGTCTTAAATAGATACACGTTGAGATGTGGAATTGAAAATCTTGGAAAGAAAGAATGAAAAATTACTTAGAAGTATTTGGCTGGAATAAGATAATCATGGTTTGATTTCAGGAATGCAATGGTCTCAATATTTGATGTAAGATTCTTTAGTATTCCTGTACATAATTCAGGATGAAATGAAGTATGTAAAACTTGCAGAACAAGGCATTGGGGCTGAGGATATAACTTAGCTGGCAGAGTGCTTGTTTAGTACCTAGGAAACCTTGGATCTGAGCCCTTTTATTGTATAGTGTAGGGTCACAAAATATACACAAATACTTAAAAGTGGAGCAGGGAGATCAGCAGTTCAACCTCACTCTCATTTCTACTGAGAGTTCAAGATCAGCTTAGGAGTCATGAGCCCCTGACACCAAAACAAAAGCAGAAACACTATTGAACATCTCAGTGAGCGTGATAGGAGCGTCTTTAAAAAGAGTCAATTCTCTAGAGTGTCAGAAAATCATGAGTAGCATTTGAGAAAAAGTTTCATGTAAAAATGCTTCTTCCCACCAATTATGCCTCCTAAATATTCATTTCTCATTATCAAGAATCTCAGTGATTCAAACAGTTTATTTCCTAATGATGCTTTGCCTAATTTATTAACATATCAAATAAAAATGTCTTGAACTTTTCTCAAATTGTAAATGGCAGTTTTGTAATAACCATTATCTGTCCTGTGACTCAGAGACTTTATTACTAAGCAAAGATTTAATTGGACTAGAAGGAAATTAACAAACAGGAAGCAAGCAAATATTTGTTTAGGATGTATGATGCAGTAGCTAAACACCAACTTCAGAAACCAGGGAGCTGCTAGTGTCAGTTACCAATATGCCTCCCCCATGCTTTTCATTGCAGTACCCTTCCTAAAAGTCTTGAACATCTCCAGGATTCTTTCACTCACCCCTGCTGCACACAATAATGACTTACTTGAATTTAGGCATCTGGTTTTATTTTCTTTGGAAGTCTGTCTGAGCTCCCACATAGCTAAGAGACTCTCCTGCCTGGCATCTGACATCACTATCAGCAAAAACATTGGTCTTATCATTACTTTAGAAGAAATATGTCCCTCTATCTGCATCTCATCCCACAAACCTCTTTCCTTAGTCTGAATGTAAACCATCCATGGCCAAGATCCCTGTGCCAGAGGAACAAAAGACCAGAAGAGGAGAAAATTGAGATCAGAGAAGGCTGTGGTTTACTAGATCTTAGAGAATCTCTTCTTTGGAAAGAAGAGGGTGGACTTATTGCCTCTTCGAATAAACTGGAGGAAGTCACCAGCGAAGGTAGAATGATGTACAGACAGGGCACGGGCCATGCTTAGGACTCTTGACTTCAAATGTAAAATTGGTGTTTCCCTGATTAGAAATGGAGAATGACCAAGGTTTGAGGTTATCATAGTGTGGAGTCTGCCTGGCTTCATTAGTCAAGTTCCCTATTTGGTGGGTAGGGTCATTCTAATGAAAGACTAAATGAAATTTAAATACATTCACACAAATTGGTAATCCAGATCTTGGAGGATTCAACTCTTCTAGCTCTAACACTAAGGGTCTTGTGACTGGGATAACTAAACAAGGTCCGAGTATAGCCCAGGTTACTGATGTTCTTGTCATTCTTAATTGTTCTGCCAATGTGGAGGTAGGCAGACACCTCCTTCTCTCTTCCTCCCACCCCCACTTCCCTCCAGATGTGACCTCGCATCTTTCACCTGCCTTCTCCTCTAGCTATATTCTCTTGGCACGTTATGCCTCCCAGGCTCACACCTCAGAACCAGTAGGAAGAGAAAGGACTGGGCGTGCTCCACTATGGCATTGCAGCTGTTCCCTGCAAGGGTTGAAGCAATGATCTGTGTTCTAGCTGGTTTCACATGTGCTCAAAACAGCAGTTTACAACAGAAGAAAAATTAGGAAGATGCCAACTGACCTCAACACTTCCTGCCTGCAGAGTTACATGTAATCAATGCATTGGCTGAGCAAATCACCCAGTCACTGTTAACTAAAGTACCCACTACTCAATATCAGTGACATTAGATTTTAAATCTATCTATTGTATTTTAAATCAAATATAGCCTCTCTGAGTATTCATGAGTTTAATACTAGTCATTATTTATTGATATGACCATTTGTGCTGTTTACTACCCATAAGTGACTTATTTCCAAAATAAATAACATTTCAAGGTTTTATGAATATAAATATTATTTAATAATTCCATATGTTTATATATTATAGATAAATTTATAGATGTGATTGTCAAGGCTTCAAGACAGTCTCTTATCTTCCATTTGAGATAACATAGGGCACTAATCTTTTGGAAAAATTTAGAAAGTGATTTTAACTTTTTGAAAATTTGCTAGTTGTTTAGAAATATATATTAATATAGTGAACTATGCTTCAATTCATGATTATCTTGAAATTTATGTTTCTAATACTGTGCAAAATATTAACAAAAGTGATATTCCCATCAGGTCCATGAAGCAATCTATCAAATACCTTAAGAGTCCAGTTGATATCTCACTGTCTTCTTGATAGATAGCAAGAACCAAATAATATTTCAGGGTTGGGTAAAGATGACGCTAGATCTACTTCTGAACTGTAGGTAGCAACATAAGCGTGTTTCAAGTGAAAGTGGTGAATAAGGAAACTCAAAAGAATTTGCAGTGCTGGTTACTTGAAACAACTAAGAGAAAGAACATGAAGTTGGGTAGATAAAGAAGTAAGAAAGATGGATCTGAAGTAAGGAGTTGAAGTAAGGAATGTGATCACCCTCATGCCATAAATAAATAAATAGCCGATTACAACAGTACCAGGAGGGGATGATTGCTGAATGCAACATGTCACAATTGTCCCTGAATTCTACTAGATTTAGATAGGTCTAAACACAATTAAAAGTGAGGGCACAGACCGTAATTCCCAAAGAGACAAGCAAAGGCAGCTAGGTCTTTGTGAATATAAGTATAGTATACTTTGCAGGAGGAATTTCAGGTAGCCGGGGATGCTTCATGAAAGCTGATCTGAAATAACTGTATAACTAAACAAATAGTAAACAAATAATTTTGTGTATCAATTTGAATTTAAACTAAAACATATTTTTATTCCATTTTAAATGGTATTTTCCTTATACTTTTAATGGCAATTTATGCCATCAAAATAATATTATAAAGAATGTAAGTTAGAATTATGAGAATCTCTATGGTTGAAAGAGATACTCATGATACCATTCATTTTTACAATGTTTTCTTCCAAATGACTAACAATATTCAATCTGTAGGATCTTCTTACTACCTTTAGTAGTGTTGAGCTCTTTATTATATGGGAATTTAGAAATCAATTGAATTTTTGGGAAAGTATATTTTACATAGTTGAGACACTTCTGTTTAAAACATCCAAAATATATGATCAAAATAGAAATCAGTTTCTAAAATAAAGGCAATATAATTGGCTTAATTGTTGGTGTTTTACCATATTAAAAGAATTATAACATACATTATTTTAAAACAGTCAATTAATACACAGAAAAGAGAACACAGGGGCGGCGGGTCGTTGGTGAGTGCCACAGCTTGAGATCCACCAGCTCAACTCAGGGTAAGTTCAACTCTAGCCTCCAGCCTCTCTGCTTGATTAG